>OX376305.1:2500-602500 GCA_947369205.1 Cantharis rufa | reverse complement strand
AAACTACTCAACCGATATATAAATTTGCTAATGAAGCAGGAAATAATCTCGAGCCTTTTATTGGACGGCAACCGTAAATTAGGCCGTTTATTGTTTGTACAGGCCCGGGTTTTGCAATAAATAGTTTTAACACGTTTTAATGAACGGTAAATTTGTATATTACAAACTCCAATGATAGCGTTAAGGGTTTGGGTGCGGTTTTTGGGTTGGCAGCTATTTCCGATCATTACCAACCTTCAAAAACACTCGGTCTTTGACAAATGAATATTGAATACATTATAACCGACATCATTTGTCAAATTTTGAATAAAACTTTAAAAGTGAACCGTTTATGAACGCCGACGAGTATCTATTATTATCAACGCCTTTTGCTCTTTCACCAACGCCAAAAATTCATTTATCATAAGAAAGAAGTTAATTAAATTCTAAGAAATTGTTTATAATTAATGATGGTTAATTTTTTAAGCAGTTACCATTGCAAAACGTTTCTTTACACAATGAAGTGTTTATTTTGACAAATTTTCTCCGTTCGCCGTACGTAAACCTCCTGGTCGCTTTTTGCGAGTGCCGCTTTATTGTCCTCCATCCTGGACCACCATACGAAGGGTAGCGGAAATTTGATTAAAATTAAGAGATAAGCCAACTTGAGATTTGTGTGGCTTCGGACGAACAAAAACTGTTGTAATGAATCTTAAAATACGTTGGTAGTTTCATAATTCAGACGGCGAATTCCGGCGAGAAGTTTTCATTTGACCAGAATTTATTAAATTCGCAAGCAACGAAATGTCCGGTTTTAAACGAAATAACCGAGAAGATGACAGTCAGTAAGGAGCCACTTATTCAAATACAGACAGAATGCGCGTTATCATTTATTCACTAGAATCGCATTAAGCTATCACAGTGGAAGGCCATTTTTTTATTTAATTAATTCCCACCAGCGTACTATGTCAGGCTTTAAAACGCGCCAAGTGACAACCGCCATTTCTCTTGCGATTTGAGCTTCACTAAGTTTGACTGCCTTCTGAAAATGTTTTTACTTTCTCAAAACCAACATTTGTCTCTCCACTCTTTTCTTATCTATAAATTTACATTTGTTTTCATTTTTAACTAATCACCTCTCCTCCTCTCCTCACACCGTTCCTTCGTTCCAGCCGATATTTTGGCGCGTGGGTTAATTTCGCTGAAAAGTTGCAAATTGGCATTTTATTGTAGCACTTTCGAGTTTTGATGCCAACAGGTTTCCTGTTTGAGACGCAATTCTGTAGAGCAATTGTTGACATTTAAAACGTTTTCGTATATTTACGAAATCGCATGTGGGTAAGCGATATTATCAAACATTAATCAATTTTGCATTCAATTCCAAAGTTAAAAGTGGTTTTTTTAGATATTAAAAATATTAAAACTTCTAATTACGAATCGTTAGATGCATTTAATCCAAAGTAGAGTTTAGAATTGAGGAAAAGCTTAAAATTGATAGCTTTTAACAAATCAAATTTGACAAATTTAAACCTAATCTAACCGAATCCTGACCTAACCCATCTGAAACTTAACCTAACCTAATCAAACCTGACCTAAATTAAGAGCGAAGAAAAATGCCAATATCGCTGAGCGCAAAGTGAAATAATAAAACAAGAAGAATTCTGAAGAAGTAAAACAGTCTGTTTTTGCTTTATTGGTTTATTATCTTATTTTACTTTTATTCGTTACGGTAAAAGCGTTGTTAGAGCTTCCGTAGATTTTCAAATCCTTGTGACAGGCTAAGAGTAGGGAAAACATGTAATTGGCAGTGCTGTCGAAGAAAACTCCTAGAGAGGCATTGCCCCCCTTGTGCGTCATTATTTGCAGGTTTTTATATCGTCCGTGTATTTCGGATAAATCTTGTGAAACAGATTCACACGCGGATTATCGATAGAGGTCTATAAATGAACCGAAATGCAAACAAAAGCAAAATTACCCTTAAAAGCTTTCATTTCACGTAGCTTTGAGATAAACAAACAAAATTATAAATACAAAAGCTCGGTAGAGTGGAGGCAAATTTTATTTTGGAAATGGAGCGATTTCGAAAAAACAAAAGTTGTTTAAAGGGCTTTTCAAAAATGTTTTACTCTCAATAACGTTAATAATAATCTCTTTAATAGGATTTCTGATGTCAAAGCTTGGAAAGCGGAAGGAAGTTTCAAGTTAATAAATTTGATTTATTAGAAACCTTCTATCAAAATTACTATGCCATAATAATTTAAGCTCAACTCTTGTAAAGTTTCGATTTATAATGAAATCAATAATTTGGAAAGAACCGGGGTGCTCGCGCGCTCCTTTGGAATGGTTTTTTTTTAATTTAAAATTAAATAAACATTAGTCAGTTTCCAATTTCAAAATAAACATGGTACGATTAAGTTGGTTCGGTATGTGATGGAGAAAGTTCACAATTGGAGGTATAAACGGCAAACAAAATCTGCAAACTATTCAAACTGATTCTCCATTCAAATAAACTTTCAGGCACTTTTATGAAAACTTTGATTTCGAACTTTGGCTAGGATAAAAGCTTCGTTTTAAATGTACAATCTCGGCTTTTAATTATTATTTGAGAAGAGTTTTAGAAATTAACACCTAAATTTTTAAAACACTTTCGCCTATTCCAAACAGCTCACATTCAAGTTAAGTGATTAAGGAGATTACGCGAGCGATACCGCGCGGTTTATTAAAACCGAAAGATTTCACGGCGCGCGAAGGAGATTTAACAGCCAATTTGCTGAATTTTTTCGGAAAATTATTAAAAACGGCTTAAAGATTTAAAAACAATGAATTAAATTAGGGAGACAAGACGCAATCTCGAAATTCACATCTTAACAAGTTCTCTTTACGCCACTTGTCCTCCCTGCAGATCTAATTTTCTCGTTACATTTCATTTCATCTTTTCGGCTTTTATAAAAATTATTTCATTATATTTTTCATATTTTTTCCTTTTTCCAATATACGTCATTTCGGTGATAAATTAAAACTTTTATTTTAAAAAAAAGTAATAAAACTCAAAAACAATAAAATTGCTGTTTATACAGAACGCTACTACCGAATTTCGTATTAATTAAAATTTTTCTTTTGAGCTATAAAATTCTACTCGCAATGCAATTTCAACTAAAAAAACATGTTTTCTTGTTGCGCCCACTGCGAGGGCTTTAAACCGGTGTTTGATTTTGCAACAAAGGCCACGGCGAGATAATCATCTGAAAAGTGCCCCCGGGCCGATTGAATTGAAATGAAATCTCGAAAACGTCGAAGCAAATTTTAATTCAAAAGTCTTTGTTTTGAAATTATTTGTAATAATTAAAAAAAACCGTATCGACGCTTTATTGGGTGAATAATAACTGTGAGATCGATAACGGACTTTTGACCTTTTGGATTCCGGCCTGTTTCTCCAACATAGATTCTGTGGAAAATCGATATTTTTTTAGGTCTTTAGGATTTTGATTTTCCAAAATATACCTTGAAACACTTCTTTGCTTGTGCAAGAGCTGCTTGCAATAATAATCAAGCACGGTAAAGTTTATATTTGCATCCGAGTTGTTAACCGAATGCGGTAATTGCATCTGCATTAAATTACATAATGGAACGTAAAGGTTAGAATTGTTCGATTTGTACATTAGAATGATAATAATATTGTCGTTATTGTATTATGTGTGTGTGTGTACTGTGCATTGCGTCGTTCCATCGGCATTAAACAAGTTGGAGCACTGAGGATTTAACCGTAATCACACTAATGGAGAAAATCTAAATCGGAAGAGCTTCTTAATCAAGCTTTATTTAATAAATTTCAAATTATTTTTTAACGACGCAATCGTTTTCTACTAAGCATAAAATATCGTGATAACACGTGATAATCGTTATATCGTAATCACATTTTACTTCTAAATATTATCAAAATTCCATTTAGCAGGATTCAAATTAATGGTTTATTGTCTTCGTTTGTACATTAAAGGAGTTCTAATTTTGAATACAAACAATTTCGTTATCTGCACACAGGTTAATGTTAATTTGAAAAGGAAATTTTGCCAAGAGAAACTCGCTCGGGTTTATTTATTAGTTTGCACCCCTAAATAAAAAGAAATATTCGGTCTAAAATGCTTGTCATTCTTTTTCGAGTATATCGATACTTAATCGTGCCTCAATTACACGCATACCGGTGTGATTAGGTATGCACGTCTTCCAAAGAATTTTAATCTGAAATGTAACAAAAATTATATCGCAGTTATATCACCGCGACGTCGCAGGACGCCGTAGCACTGGCGATCGCTTAATTTGTTCGAAAAAACGATTATTAAAATATTTCAACTTCAAAATTTTAGATGATCGTTCTTTGACTTCCAAAAAGTTTTGTATGTAGTTTCATGGTAATCTGATTTTGCATTCACTTTAATGAAAGAGCTACTAATTAGAAAAGTTAAGTGAGCTTCTAGTTTCGAATATTGAGTGCGATCTGATAAGAGAAAAGTTTTAGACTAATTCGACTTGAACTAAAAAAAAACTTTTAGAAAACTTATATCTACAACAAAATTTTCATTGAAGGAAAATTGCACCCTATAATGAAGAAAGTTATCAGGAAACGTTTCGGGTCCCCATAATCATAATGGAAAAAAAAATTGAAATCAAATTTAAAGTTTGGCAAATTATTAACGTGACATAACTGTGCGTGTGGGTATGCGTGGGATTTAAGTGTATTGCGATGATGTGATAACAATAATTATACAGTGCACGCAATCTATAAAACACAACAACCCCTGCTTGTAATGCGAGAACATCCCCGCGGTTCTTAATAAATTTAAATCATACACATCCGATTGCCATCTTTCTTTAAATCAAAAATGCTAAATAAACACTAGAAAGAGACACGTGCGCGTTTAGTGCAGCGATTGTCGTTTGTAAATCGTGACCAAATTACACGATCATTCCCTACCAGTTGATTATCTCACTTTAAATACTTTTTCATTGATTTAACAAGGAATTTTATATTTTCATTTATACCTTTCTTACGAGGATTATACTGGACAACTCGGCACCTTCTAACTCGGCGTCAAACCAACTTGGCGCGGCGCTGCCAACGATGACGTTAAATTTAATAATATCATTTTTTTTTTTATTATAAGATTTTGTTGGTAATGACTATATTATGGATTAAGAAATCAAAGTCTATTAAAAACCAATCATCGACTTGATGATAAGTGGGACACACTTAATGCCAGAATAAAGTTAGAAGTTCAATAAATAAAAATATACTTAAATTAACTAACTTCCAAAGTAGTATTTACTCTACTTTTGATATTATTGTACGATGCTGTACTTGCATTTATGGAATAGTAAAATCAGTATTTGATATAGGTATAGACAACTACTGTATCAATACCAAATGCACCGGAGGCAGGCTGTCCTTAACTCTATGCTCCTACTTTTCATCCCTATCTAGGGGTTTTGCATTAAATCGCGATTATTAACAAATCTATGAGAGATAACTAAATAGTTAACAAAATAATAACATTGTACGGAGCTGGTTTTAGAATAAACCGCTGATATTCCGAAGAAACTAGCTTTATTTGTTTACGACACAGTTCCTAAGAGTTTCGGTTATTCGAGAAAATAACAGAGAAAATCTCTGCAAGGGTCACAGTGGAACGAATTCTCAAATTTGTGGAAATTGCATATTTTTCTTTTTGAATCCTTTTGAAAAAAGGATATTTTGAAGATTCAGGGCTGATGAAAGGAGGGGAATTTCCCCACATTCTGCTGTCCTTGGCGCGCTTTTTATAATCAGAATGATTTAAAAAAATTAATTTTAGCCTTTTTTAAATTAATTTATGAGACGGCAAACCTTTTGGACCCAGTGCGTCAAATTTTAAAATACGTCTCTGTGTTTAATTCCTATTTAAAATGCATGTAAACTTTCGACTTTTAAACGCCGTTTTATCCAAAAACCAATAGATAATCCTCTTTAAATTTTCTTTTAAATGCTGAGAAAATTGTTTTCTTTCCAATATTCTATAGGAAAAAGTTAAATTCGTGGGATCAATTAAGCGACAGTTCCCAAAAATTTAAAAAAATCCAGATAATTCATTCACGCAAAAGTTCAAAATAATTTTAAATTTTATAGTCAGCAATAGTATTACAAAATTTGATGTAATAATTACATTTCTTGTAAGCTTAGTAAATTTAAAAATTTGATTTTCTTGTTCTTGGGAGGGGGATATTTGATACCTTCCAGACTTCTTCCCGATTTGTACTAACTTGTACTTTTATTACAAATTATTTCTGCATTAAAAGTAAATATTAATATTTAAATGTTTGATATTTTTTGAAGAGGTAGAAGGGGAAAGAGGGGAGGTAAACAATCTGTGGTGCAGCTATCACTGTAAAATCCGGGGAAATTTGAAAAAAATCTATAGAATGATTTTTGAATCATCCAGAAGGAAATTCGAGAAAATTTCCAGTAAATAAAAATCTGATATACAGAAATCCTCTCTTTCCGCAATTAATCAAATCCATGACACGAAAAGAAGTTTATAATAAAATCTCAATTTAAAATTTTTAGAAAAAAAGAAAATTTAAGAAAATAAACAAGAAATATTTAAAATTTGGTACCGGGAGTCCTCCAGCGTTCAGTCGAAAGCAGTTGATTTTAAAATTTAAAATGAAATAACAAAAATTAAGGTAAAAATGATTTTTTCGTGAAGAACTGAAAATTTAAAAATTGAAGCAAATACATTTTTATAATATGTAAAAATGCAATCAAAATCTCGCATTTTACCGAACCGATATTAGGTTTCCATCTTTCTTTTGATTCATCCTTGTACAAATTTTCATTTTGTTCAACTTTGTTGATTTACCGGCGTGAAAGAAAACTTTGAAAAAAAAATTTGAATTCCATTCTGGCCTAGAAGAATGTGTTAGATTTAAAAGTAAAATTTAGTGAATTATTATTTGAAAAGTTGAACTGTTTATGTAAAAATAATAAATTGGATAAAAATTTAAATCGTGTCGACTATTTATGTAATACGTCCGGTGTAGAAAAAAAAATGTTTTTTGTATGTATTGGGTATTGAACTTATCAAGTTTTGCATTGGTATTCATAGAGCTCTGCAAGGTTTAGATTTGTTTAGGGACCAAACCCGAAACCTCATTTATTTTAATCTTTATTTGGAAGGCCGTCCTTAAGTTATTTAAAAGGAGAACGGCATAATTTTGTTGACTTTTTTTTTGGGCCGCTTAAAATTGCATTACTCGATTTGATTGTCGAGGTGTGGGAACGAACGAATTATTTTTTCTTCTTCTCACACGACCAGATAACAATTTCATATTTCCGGTGGAGTCGGGAGTAACGATTTACCTTGAGTTAAAGATCACAACGGACGAAAGTGAAATTCCCACCGAACGTCTTCTGGTTATTAGTTTTTGCTTGATGCTAATAAGCGAACAATTAATTTGACTCACTAAACTCGTTTTGGAACAGGTCAACAGTGGCGCTTTGTGTAGTTTGTTGACCGTTAATTGCGCTCGCAAATCAAAGTTGCGGGTTCGATTTGTTACGCCACTGATACGCAAAAGCCAATTTGTATGGCTTATCGTGAGAAAAGCAAAAAAAATTACAAACGTGAACATTAATGTAAATTAGAAGCAAAGATAACCAAGGGGGTGCTTTAGTTAAGTTCTTTATTTGTGTTCGACAAGAGGGAGAGATATAGGAAGTCGAGAAATGTCTCGCAAATCTCAAACATTACTCTCACTAAATGCGAAATCAAAGTAATCAGTGCATTATGGCACTGCCGTTTTATGATGAGAATTTACAAATCCAAAGAATATCCGTTATTAAAATTCGAGATGTCGCTCTCGGTTCTACATAATAATTAACGTATACCTTCAAAACATTATTAGGGGTTGCAACAACAAAAGCAACTCTAATCAGTTAGATAGACGTGCTAATAATCCTCAGGTTCTAATCTTTAATACCTTTTGTGTACTATCGAACACGTATTCAAGTGCAACAAAACCTCCATTAATTATTGATTTCCGGCTACGCCAAATAATACAATTAAAATCCAATGCTTCCAATCAAAGTGTGAAAAATTAAAGACCATTGTTCGCGAGCGCATATTTAATTTTACCATTATTACCCTAAGAATTTTACAACAATAACTGCAAATAAAAATAAATGTTTTTTTTTTTATTTTTGTCGATAACTCGAAGACGGTGCCAGATATCAAAAATTTGCAGGTGGTCGAAAATGTTCATCGTGAAAATGCGAATATTTTTTATTGCGGTAATATTTTTGATATCTTGCGACGTTTACGAGTTATTCTAGATCAACGGCATGAACTGATGATTCTGATGATTGCAGAAGTCTTCAAAATCTAGAAAAAATTAAATCTGCCTTTTTTGCAGTTGGAAATTGCTTTATTAAAAATTTAATTTGTGAGATTTATGAACCATCCTCGTACATATTGTATATCACAATATTATGAGTAATTAGAAAAAAAAAATTTAATTGAAAGAGATAAAATGAAATTATTAAGAGAAAACAAGGTTTCCATTTACATTTTATTTACAAAGAGAATTTTTTGCCATGTAAAGTTAATTAAAACGAAATATTTAATAGTAACTGAGTTGGTTTTCAAAAATAGAAATACATATTTAGCGTAGTGGGTTATAACTCCAATAATACGAATACAAATTGGTAGAAATTTGCGAATAATATTTCTTGTACCAACAGAATAAAAGGAATCTTTCGCATAAAGAGATGGAAAATAGTGGATCTGCAACAATATATTTAGCGTACATCAGAAGTGTAAAATTTAATTTGGAGTGTTGCCAACTTTATAAAAGCACCTATGCCAGGAGACATCTTCACATTTTTCATCTGTAATCCCCGGACATATTTCCAATATTGATTTATACTCATTTCTCTGCATTTATATACAAAAGATACAATGGACGTTTTGGATGTTTTTTTACTTATCATATTTTATGAAAAATTAATGGCCTCTAATAGCATCAAATAAAATTCATATTATATTAAATTTTACGTCAAATTTTCTAAACTGACGTGAAATCATTTTCTGCTCCAGGAGCAATATCTTATCGTATTCATTTTTAATTTTTTTTTGTATAAATATTTATATTTATTTTTATTAAAGAAATATTGAATTTTCGCATGTACCAACACAGCCCGCCTTGATGAATTTTCGCTAAAAAGACTTTTAAGTGTCTTATAAATAACTCCGTTTAATACTAACTTGATGAAAGAAAGCAAGAAAATAAATTTTACGAATGAAAATTTCAAAATAAAACATTTATTTTATTTGTTATTTTGTACATCAGCTAACTTTGTCTATTTAAAATACAGCGTCGAGAGCCTGGAACTTGATTGTAATAGAAAAAAAAATTTGATAGTTTTTATAATCCGCTTAAAAGGATTCCAAATGTATAATTTGAAGATAAATTAGCAAAGAAAATCCAGTGTGTGAAGAGAAACTGAGAAATCTTGAATCCCAGATTTTTATTTACTCCTCAACTTTTGTTTTTATCATTTTTCATATTGACAGAGTCGTATCCTGTAAATCTAAGAAAATCGAAAGATATACGAGAGTAAATTCTGATATATAAAGATCTATTTATTATACAAAAATGTAAGTATTTTGGAATTCTCTCCCTCTCCCACCCCCAATAATGATGTGTCTACTGTTTGCTGATGGACCCCCCATCTAAAGTTGCTTTAGAGTCTTCAAAATATTTATTTATTATTAAAATTGCAAATATCAGTTAAGCTTCCACGCAGTTATTAGCAAACCAGGGGGGTCTGGAGCCATTAAATACCCTTCATGCCCGTATTAATAGTCACGGATTAATCCGAGATTCAAGATTAATTTTCGAATAGAAAATTGGTAAATCCTAGGATTATTTATCTGTAAGTTTTCAACCATGAATTTACATAGACGTACCGAAATGATTATTTAAGGGTTTTTAAGTATTTTTAAAAACGGTCTGCATTTTCAACAGATACGCCACTGGTAAATCAAAAGCATTTAATTCTTTTAAATTATAGACACATTTTTTTACAAAAATTACATTTTTCTCACCATTATTCTATTCAAATGACGCAAATTATACATAATCATTATTGACATAAATACAACAATTTTAAGTTGGAAGTTTTGAACAATTCAAAAAATTGAGATGTTTGTATTTTTATAAAAAAATGAAGTCAGCAACCTCTCGACACCACAGAAATTCAATGAGAAAACCTTTGAACCATGAAATTGCTAACTTATATTATTACAATAAGTGCAAGAAAATCTAAAATTTATGACATATTTGATTTTTCTGTTGTGTGAAAAATATTGAATTATTGTCTAAATACAGGGTGGTATGTATTCTTACTGGTTTAAAATACTGTAAGAAATAATTATAGTTTTTAAGTTAATTTGAGGTACCCGGTTCGGCCCGACCCTACGCTATTAATTCGCCCTGGATTGCTTGAACGTTGTGAAATGAAAGCATTAAATTAAAAAATTAAATCAGTTAAGCTTGTAAACGAGTTCAAATCGCAGCCACGAAGGTTCCTTTCTTAAAATATCGCTAACAAACAATTCATGTCGCTACAAATGTAAAACTAATTAATAATTCACAAAAAGTAAAATGGTTATTTTCACGCGAGAATAATAATTGAAGCAAACGTGCGTGAATGGCTTGAGAAAGACCAAAAGCCTCCAAAAATATATTTCCAAGCAGGAAAATTAATTTGTGTATCATTGTGATATCTAACTCATCTGATTAAATTGTATTTGCAAAAAGTTTTTGCGAGGGGGTGTATAATATTAAGTCATGCATAAAAATTGTCGAAAACAAATTTGAATGTCCGCTTTCTGTGTTAACAATGAAATGTCTAAATAACGATGTTAATATATCACTCTTACCATTGTGAAACCAGCAAAATACAACATGAAGACAAAAGACACTCGCTGTGTTAACAAAAGTTAACAATGCCTACAAAATAACTTAAATGTAAATATAGTTTTGCTCTTAATTATGATAAATTTTAATAAAACATAATAACTTGGTTATTAATTAATATTAATTTACCCCAACAGCAAATCTTATCTTGTTACACGTCACTTTATTTACATCCGACAACCACCCTAAAAAGTTTGATTTAATTTTCCTACTCCCTTTTAAATTATAATAACGTTTTTAGGGTTCCACCTACCGGATTATTAGCGATTTAGAATTAATAGTAATAATATATGCACCTCAGGGTGCGTCACCGTACGGCTATGTCTCTTGTATAATACAATATAGCGCTATTTCATCGTTATCTCTCGCAAAAATGGCACACGGGGATTATTTAAAATTATTTCTTTTTTTACACAAGTAGTAAATTTGTCCATAATTCGCGTAATTAAATCCGTGAAAGCGTGCAGTTGCATTTAAAATATTGACGTTTGCAAAGTCTCCACTTTACAGCATCCCGACCTGTAAACTCAGCTTAGTCACTTTAGCTCAGAATTAATGTCGTCAAGTCGAATTGCTTTTTTAACAATCTTTTTATTTATCAATCCAGTAACAAGAATGGTTATTGTCAAAAATAAAGTAAATTACATTCTTTACAAAAGGGTTTCTATACATTTGATGAACACTTGATGACTTGTTTTGTTTGCTTTTGTTTGATGATCAGTAAAATGCAGCTACAAGTTTATGAGATTTTTAACGCAGCCGAGCTTCAAATTTACTATAAAATTCAGACTTTTGTATTTTGTTTGTCTGCAGTTATATTGTCTGTAAAATTAAAATGCAACTTCCATAAACGAACGTCAATAGGGTTGCATATACAGCAGGCTGTTTTTTTCTTTTCGGTGCCCTCCTAACTTGATGACAGCGCTAAATTTTTTTTTTTTTTCAAGAAATACAGTTCCATTATACATTATCAAAAGTGTTTTGATTTATTAACTGGCCGTGGCTCTAAAGCTTAAAGTTTGTAAGCTTAAAAGCTGAGTGGATTTTAGTGCAGTATGCTATGACCGTAGCTGCTCTTAAGATAATAAAATAATCAAAACACAAGCACACGGCAGTGTTTACAAATTTACTAACCAACAAATAATGGAAACTAAAAGTTTTCACCCTAAGGGTTTAAACGGCCAACTTGACAGTCAATGAACCTCCGGGTCGTTAGCCTTTATCAAAGCTTAATATTAAAATAATTAAAATTAGATTGGCAATCATAAGTTAGCACTGACTTGAAATTTGTTTTTTCCGGTAGATCTGGTATTTGGAAAGGATAAGGATTTTAATGAGGTTGGTTGTTAAAAAAATACGAAACAATCGAGTTAGTAATTTTATTGGTCATTAAAGTATTGATTCAAGTAATAATCTTGAATAATGGTATTAAGTAGCTTAAAGCTTATATAGAGCTTTTGTCGCTGGTAGTAAATTATATTTGAGAGTATAAAAGAGACCGCACTAAGTCAAACTTAAGCAGAAGGTAGTGCATAAGGTGTGCTGTTCATTATCGTATTTCGAGTAATGGCCCATACAAGAAGCCATATGGTCTGAGTTATTGCCAACGAAACTATAGAATATGAAATATTGAGAAATCGCCTGTTTTACACAAAAAGCCATTTTTATTATACAACGCTTTTTTATTATTCTTAAGTGTTGTTTTAAAAGTACTTTTAACGAGGGAAACTTTTGGCGCACAGCAAAACATATTTTTTTTTCCACCAAATGGCCACTTCTGAAAAGAATCGAATCATAAATTTATTGTTAAATGTAAGTTTACACAATTCGTGACCGAATTTAAAAATATTTGTATGTATGAAAAATTTACGACTGACGAGGGAACACTCGAGAAGCATAAGACTTTTTTGATGTTCAATCAAATTGAGGAATTGCAAATAAAACAAAAAATAAACTTTGATTTAGTCTTGCGTTCATTTCGTGCAGTAAATTCACGTTTCACTAAGTAATTTGTTAGTAAACTGCGGACAATTTTGTGGTCTCAATAGAAACCACCATCAAAAAGGAACTGTAAGACTTCCTTATCTTACTATTACGATTTAAACTACAAGATTGCATCATACTAACCCTTGGGATCACAAGGATTACTCGATTAAAATTTGCAGAAGCTTCTCAGACAAAATAGATTAACAAACATTAAAAGTCGCCATTTCTCGTCAGGACGTACATTTCTTAAAGCTCCTGAGCATTTTTTAAAATGCCTCCGTCAATCTAATATCTTGGATATATTTTAAACAATTTACAGGCAACGGATCCGATTATTTTACTTCTGAACTTTTGGAGGCGGTTTCCAAAGAGCTTTAAATGCCTAAATTACAGCAAACGATCAAGTTCCGGGAAGTTGCAATCGTCGTAAATCGGCTTCAGTTCTTTTCAACCGATTAATTTCATCAAAGTCAAGATGACTGACCAGGAAGTATAATTACTTGGGTTGTTTTTCATTACCTTGCCTTCCATTTTTTGATATTGAGCTTTAGATCACAGCAGTATATCCTACACGATCAGGAACCGCAAGTAAACTGCAGTCAAATCCTTATTTTAAATCGGTCGGTTTTAGTGGGCGGAGCCGGCTCTATCATCTAGCCGTGCAACTGTTAACATCGCATCATAAGTTTATTTTAAACTGGAGAACGTTAATTATAACCGAATTTAACGTAAAAACATATTTTATCATTCTAAGCCGGTGATTTTCGAGTTCAAACCCAGGGATGGGTTTACAAAGTGCGTTGGCTCAGATATCTGTAGTTTTCGAGTTCGGGCGGTCTTCAAAAGTTTCTTATTTTTTTAAATCTTCCATTTAATGCTAAAAAGAAACACTTGTATAATATAAAAATACCGGTAGGGGTAGCTAACCTATTGCGAACAGCCTAATCCAATAATCGCATTAGGTTTTTGGTTTTTTGTACCCGAAATTTGTAATAATCAATCAGTGGCAGTAAGAGGCAGTGGGGTAATGTAAATTGCGCTCCAAAATACCTGCATTTTATTTTGTAATCCAAAATGTATATAGTGAGTATAGAGTTTGTGAAAACTCTATACAATACAATACAATACAATTTACAGAAAAAAAAGTTTATAATTTTAGTCTATGCTACTTACTTACTATTGATACTGCTTATATTGCTGCAGGGCAAGCTTAGCCTCCCATGAAATTCTGGAATATTAATTAAATTATTAAAATTTTCAAAAAAGTAAAAAAGTAAATTTTAGACTGTAATTACTCCGCACTGACTTATACATCGACTGACAATTCGTATAATTATTGCCATAACATAGATATTGCAATATAAAGGCACAAGAAACACGCGGACCCGCTTAACTCAACAACGTCAATTTGGCGACGGTCAATTCGGCGCCGGTCAATTCGGTGACGTCAACTCAGCCACGGTCATTTCGGCGATAAGTCACGTCGTCGACGGTCGTCTCGACAATCTGTCAACTCGGCGACGATTTCAAGAGATAAATATTTCTTTTCTTTAATTAAATCCTCGCGCTTCTAATTAAATAGGGCGACACAATGATTAAAATAAAGGGTTAACTCGGGATGTCAAAAAATTTCTTAGCTTAGCTTTGGCTAATTTATGGAATATGTTTGGGAGTGCAGTAATAATATTTTTCGAAAAAATTATAATTTATAGAATTTATCACTTAAAGTAGTTTTGTTTAAGTGCCGAGTTTCCCGGTTGCCAAGTAGACCGTCGCGTCGCCCAGTTGACCATCGCCTAGTTGACCGGTCATCGATATCTTACTGATTCCACTTCACATTAAGCAAAGAAACGTATTTTCTGAAATGAGAGAATATTCTGGATCAGTGGCGGAAGAATCCAAATCCAAATGGATTAACTGCAGCGATTACAGACAGGGAAATCTTCTTCATCTTCTTCTTCAGACTTTTTCAATCCAATATTGGACATAGTCTTCCCCTTTATTCGTTGTCTTTTGGTTATCTCTCTTACGTCATCTGCCCATCTTTCCTTTGAAAACTCTCATATCACAATTTTAATTGTAATTGTTTAAATAAACGTCTGAGAAGTCAGGGAAATATGACCACCAAGTATTCATCAACACGCATTGGAAAGCGTGACGTATTTAAAGCTTATTTAGCCTCTTAAAGAAGAGGTGTGGTTTTAAAAGGCAGCGGATAGAAAAGAATGAAGAGAAATAAAAGAGGTCTACATACAGAAATAGATGAATACAGGCTAAGAAAAAGAAAGAAGAACACCATCAAAGCTTATTTAAAAAAGTTGAGATGAGACCGAAGGGGAGACCGCTGGCGCTGTAAGATTCTGGTGTACAAAGAAAAGTTTGAGAAAATCTTGGAAAATTCCAGGGAATCTTAGGAAATCCAAGGATATTCTAAGAAATTACAGAAGAATTTTATAGTTTTCAGATTACCTTTTTATAAAATTGTTTTTAAAATTTTTGATTTCCTCGCTCTCGGACTGTATTTTAAATAAGCTAAATTTAGCTGATTCATGTAGTTATATCATCTAAAAGCAAACAAACGACAAATTAATCCTGATAAGAAGAAATATCTAAAAACTAGATTTAAATTTTAGTTTAGAAGAAGGATTATACACAGCCGGTGATAAGGAAGAAATTATCTGGTCATGCACGAGTACTTTTCCGATTGACAGAAACAAATGTACTCGGGAAACATAAAACAGTAGGAAAAGTTAGCTTAATCATCCGATTATTTACTCAAACATGCAACATCCTCGACTTGGTTAAGTCCCATATCGGCTTGACCCATAAACTTTTATTCGAAATTTAAGGGCGGAATGGCTCTTTATGGATAAAGTAAACTTGTGTGCATTTGGTGTTTACTTCGGAAAATTTATGAAACAAAACAGGGCGACTTAATCTTAAAGTTAAGGAAACTTAATAATGAAAAAGTTAGTCGGTACAAGAAAATCTTTTTTTATATAAAATTTTAATGCAAAAAAATTTGTCGTTTCGTTCTGACTGTAAAAAGCTTTTACTAAAAAGTAAAATTTTCGCTGTCCATATGCTTCAGCTAAAGCATAACTTTTATATAACCAAATTATACTTTTAATATTGGTTTTTCAACTTTGCCTTTCAATAACACAAAGTTTTATTGACTCTCGCAATAAGGCAAATTTAATTTTCTCACGACCATAACAAAAAATTTCTTATTTTAAAAAGTTACGAGTTATAAATTTTATTAAAGATATCATTGAATAAGTTTTGACTTTCCGCGGGGGTTGTTGTTTGTTAATCCTCGATCGGCTCGACAACGGATTGATCGGATCGAATTTCGAAGAAAAACGCGCGTAATTCCCCCACACCGTCAAAGGTTGGCGATCCCTGCTCTACATATTTAATGAACAAAGTAAATAAACAAATTCCCTCCGGAGATATTCCTATAAGAAAATATAAAACAAAGTTTAATCTCATTTACTTACATAAACCGTTTAAGGACTAATAATTTAAAATTCATAAAACCTATAAGCTTTCTTTATAGTCGTTATTTAACAATTTGCCTCTTGTAAATTTCAGACTTGCTAGAGATAACTTTTTAATCTCATTTTGCTTTAAGGAGGAGGCTCCGAAAGTGCAAAAAAAATGAAAAAGGGCAGATGTTTGTCTATTGTAAACAATTTAGTAATACGAGAGATATGGACGCGGACTTTCGGAAAGGTTTCTTCTTTAATATTTTGTCACAAAGCCGTAACCCTTTGACCCGCACCATTAATTCTTGCGTAACATAACAGATCTGTCTCCATTTTGCTAAAAGGTCGACCGCTTTTTACCCCTAGCATACAAGTTAATAAACATAAACTTCGTTAACACAAAATGCAACCTTATTAACGTTCACTTTAAGACTCGCACAGCTTGAATTATAACAAAATCAATGCTATCTGTATTTAGATACTAAGCCTGGTCACTTGCGAAATAAGCCTGGCATATATCACCTTAAATCTAGCGATTAGACTCTTCCTGTAACACAAGATACATATCACATGACCGCGCGGATTAGCTTTGAACTTTTTCCAACTCCGTTTTTCAATGAAGCCTTCTCAAAATATTTAGATCGATAATTTATGTGTCACCGCTTCCAGAGGTTACTAGGTAGGTTAAGGGCTTTAGAAAATCATTAGGTGATGGACCACTGCCGGTGAGAGTACGCCACAATAGTTTCCCTTTAAAATGGGCGTGTGCTTTCGCAATTGTACCAAATATGCGGGCGGAATAATTGTTGATATCAAAGTTTTTATTCCAGAAGTTACCCCCAATAATCGATCGAATAATTATCAATATATACGCACATCCGAAATATTTAATGGAATCTTGTTTTCATTTCAAAAATTTAATATCCCAAGTAAATATACCTTTACCTGTATACGAAAAGATATATAACGGCTTAATTTTGGCATCGCAAACGTTGTAGTTAGTCTCAAAAAGAAATAATTTTAATTTTAAGTAGAGTCTATTTAATGGAAGTTTTAATTGAGTATCATTATATTTTTAAAGTTAGCTAGCTACACGCATATCTGAAATTATTACAATTTTTTTATCAAGTTGAATGAGGGCATTCCTAACAATACGGCGCATTGATAATGGCCCTTTATGCTTTTATACTCTGTTATACAATTTTTTAATAAAACTTCATTGTTTTCGTACTCATATTTCGTTCGATGGTATTATCGCTTTAATCTATTTTCTTTTTTTCCAAGTTTGCGTTAGTTAATTTGTGCCTGTAAAAATATTTGCGTTATAATGAAACGAATCGGATTACGGCGGATCTGGTGCGAATTTTAATTGTATCTTTTGCAAAATATTAATTATTGTATTAGGTGTTACGTCGTCAGACTAATGAATAACATTTATTTCTTTCCGTGTCATTTTCTTGATTAATGCCAAATTTCACTCAAACGGCTCTAAGCTTTGTTTTAATTATTGCGCGAGTTTTCTTTAATTTTTCCGCCATTTTGTTTAATTTCCTTAAGGGGAACAATGCAAGATCGAAAAGGAATTTTTAAATTACGCATTTTAATCATTACAAATATTTTTATTCGGTAAAAGCTTTTTTAAATTTCGACTACAAACAAATTAATATTTTTCGATGAGCATTAGAATAATTCCGTCTGGAATGAAATTTTTATTAATTTTAAAAAGTGTCAGAACTGTCAGGGAACAGGGAACATTTGAGGATTTAAGTACAGAAGCTTTTACGGTATTAAGGTGAACTTGATTTTTGCGCTGTCGCTTCTTAATTATTACACTTTAAGGAATTAAAAAAAATTAATTAGGATAATTTTTAAGAGACTTGAGAATTTATATAATTAGATATTTCTTGAGGGTTGAAAAATCAAAGAATTAAATTTAAGATTTAATTTTACGGTCATAAATTGCACACTTTAAACGATGTCGTTTATTTCGAGATAACTTCTGTTTGTAATCACTCCCAGTCTGATTCTCCTTTGTATTTTTTATTCCACAACTTCAATATTGAAGTTCCAGTTTCGTAGTTCGATCTAAACTACTTTTATGATACTATTTATTTATAATTTTAAAATTTTAATTTTTTTATGATTTTCTATGACGTTAGGGAAGCACAAAAGAAGGTAGGTAAGTGTGGGAACGAAAACTTTGTCAAAACGCTCTTCAATTATGGGGGGTTTTATATAAATTTTTTTATCAACAGACTAATAGAATAATATTAAATTAAGGATAACTTTTCGTGTTTTTTTCTGATTCAGTTGTTATTATTATCGAAGAAATTATATAGAATTAAAAAGCCTGATTAAAATGGTAAAAATATTAATTCGGAAAATATTTTTTATTTAATATTTGGAATGGTGAAAATCAACTTAACATTCTATGAGCTGTTTAATTTTTCATTTTGTGCTTGTGGATGTAACAAGGGAGTTTTCATTAAAACCTCGAGTCGCTATTCCATATTGAATTTTTATTATTTTTAAATAACAAATTAGTTTGTTCAGCAGACCATCTTAAAACGCAAAAGAAAATTGAGTTGTATTTTAAAAATTTTATTAAATAATTGTGACATTTTCTCTTATTTGTCTTGTAATTTTAAATTTTTTGCATTTCCAATTAAAATATTTAAATTTGCGTCGTATAGCTAGACAAATTGTTTTGTTCCAGTGCCAAACCGCATAATATTTCCTTCTTAATTATAAAAATTCCATTTTTTCATCTGTGTATCCTCCTTTTTTTGTCCGTATACATTAAAAAGTTTTAGTTGGAGAAACTATGAGACACTTCCGTTCCGTTTTTCTTGTAAATGGAAAATAGCAAAGTTTTTAGGCTATAAGGGAAATCTATGTGCCGGATTGGGATTTGTAATATAAAGGATTTTCTTCAGATAAAAAACAGTTCCCAATAATATATACGCCAAGTGAGCTGCTGGTCACCTCCCAAGCGTAATGTCTACGACGCTCTTACAATCTTTTAGAAAAACTTTTAGAACTTAACTTTAGTGCATTTTCAAATTTCTTTAAAAGTTTTCTTTCGCTTCACGTTATGTCTTCATAAGCTTGTATTTCTTTTATCTTGTTACACATTTTTTGAACTTCATGACAAGTGGCTAAATGTTGGGTAAACTTCTAAAACATTTTGAGCCCGCCGCGTTTCCTGAAAATAAAATTTTGTTTGTCTAACTGCGAAAGGGAGCCGAAAGAAAACTTTAATGAGCAAGATTACATCAGAAGTGGGATTTTCATTTGCGCCACTCGTTTTTTTAAACCTAAACCCTCCGCATCCACGGCCTAAATGAAAAATTTGTGTTCTGAAAAATCGATAAATTAAGCCGCGAAAATTGACACAACCCTTCCATTACCAAATCCGCACTAAATGCTTGTCAATCAGAAGAATTTAGTTAAAAAAGTTTGGTTATTTTTAAACCCGTTTGATAATTTAAAAAAATTTAATCGATACCGGAGTCGAACCAAGAACCCGCACACAAATCACGACCACCGCATACATACATCACATTTCGGCGTAAAAATTTCGATTTACAGTATAACTTTTCAAGTGGCAAAAAGATATATGTGTACACTTTTGCTGATCCTTTACCCATAACAAATATTCGTTTTCGTGTGATCTTCCTTACGTAGCTTTGTAAACGCATATTACCGGGATAAGCGGAAGAGAGACGAACATTTTTATGTTTCTTCTCCCGAGAAAGGTGAAGCAATATTTAACTTTTTGGACGTTTTATGATCTTTTTCTTTATGATTTAGTACAATTTTTTTGTTAAATTTATTATTTCTGCAATTTGAACGCCCGCAATTAATATTTGAAGGGCCTCTTCGAGACAAAAAAACAGGGAGCATCAAGAGTAAGTGGTACTTCCGCGCATTAGTGCGACAAACTCGGAAAACGGAAAATAATTTCAACTATTTCGTGTAGTGAAATGTTGCCTTGAATTTAAATTTCCCATATTTTACAATCATACATGTCTCGATTTATCTGGTATTCGCATGTGGAACATGTCTAAGAAGGAGCTGCAAATTATTCGGGTCACGTTCTTAGTTCACAGTCCTTGTATAGGTGAATGACGTGCGACACTGTTCCAGATAGTGTTTAGTTGGAAGCAACACCTTTGGGACGATTTTCTTACGTGTACGTGCGTAAGACAAATTTCTCCGGTCCAAAAAAATAAGGAAGAAAGCGTCGGGTTTCTTAATAAAAATGTTTTGCTGAAACTCGAGCTTTTCTAGGTGCCAGTTTCATTTAAGCCTCTATGATTGCCTATCCATCCTCATAACCCATGCACGTTTTCGGATAGTGTTCGTGTTAACTGAGGACTTAACCGTCTTTCGGTTAAACGAAAATTCTAGCCATCACCAACATCGACCTGATTTGTAATCGAGCTTTTCAAAAAGTTTCACACGCAAGAATGTGCGTAAATTACAGCGTCGTCTGCGCGAAAGACCATCATTTACTTTTCATCGCAGAATTCCAGTTGATACTTTCGTCATTAAATTTTTGATCGACATTGGTGAGATTGACCCTTAGGGGTATTCCGTACCTCCCAGTTCAAACAGTTATACTTTCTACGTGTTGCTTCTCTGAAAGAGGATTTTGTTTTTACGTCTATAAGTTCCATTAGTAGCTTTGATTCTAAGTTGCAAAGTCTTTAGTGGTTTGTTTAATTAGAATTGCTTTGTAGCAGCACAGCTAACTTTTAACCAGATTTGTAATAGATCCGTTTGAGAGCAATACATGAAAAGAAGTGTTTAATTTTCTAATAAAACCTGTTTTGATAGAAGTTTAACTTCTCGTTTTTGTTTCAACAAATATATTTTGAATTACTTAATATAATTGTCGACGAAGTTGTAATTAAATCACAGCCATATCACCACGTCGATTTAAAAAAATAAAATTTTCTTTAATAAACCCAAAAATAATGTGAGTTCAATAAAATTGCATTTTGTCGACTCTTTTAGAGAAATTCCTCTTTAATTAAGGGGAGTGTGATGATTTTTCAATTGTAGACAAATTAGAGAAGTTTGGTTTGTAATCAAAATAGGATTGAAAAAATGTTATCCTAAAGGAGTTTGGAAGGTCGACCTACGTCATGGGTTGAACTCCATAAATCTAACAAATTCCCGACTACTTAAATACCGTTGAAATCTCTTGCGGAAGCTGACGTTTGCGATGCATCCTTTTTTTGTTGACACGTGCAGTAGCAGCAGCAACGCTGAAAGTTTATTATGCATTAAGTAAATTATGTAAACATAATTAAGTACGTGCGTGGTTACCTATCCGCTAACTCACTTATCAACTACCGTAACTACTCACGTTAACTAAGAGAATTAACTATAGTCTTTCCGAGTCCAATTATTAAAATGGTAGGCAAATACGTCCTTTGTCGTTTCGAAAGTTAACAAAGATAAAATAAATAGCCGTATGAAAGCGTTGCACTAGATAAATTTACACTTACTAACTAAATTACTGCAATATGTTTAAACTAATTATGGAATATTTGTCTTTAGTGATGTAAACGTTAATTTGTATATCAAACTGCAGAAGCCACAAGCCACCAGATAGAATTACAAAATGACAACTCGATAAAGTTTGAACATGGTGGAAGCAGTTGCCCTTACATTATTTATTTTGGAAATGGAAACCGGCAAAGGCAAATACAAAACTTACCAATTACATCATCATTTTTAAGAAGAATACGGCATTAGGACGTCTAGTTGACGTGGGTAACAATTTATTATAAACATGCAGTACACGATAATAAATCAACCCGAAAGGATTTCGAATAGAAACATCAGGTGCTTTATAATAATTTATTTCTGGAACAATATTTAGATGCGGAACCTACTTAAGGACACTTTTTTGTATTCATATTTGTTCCATTCCTGCACAAAAAGACAAACACTTTGTCATGGAAATATGAAGTGAAAACTCTATGTAATATTTAAGCAATACATCAGTGACACCTTTAATGCTCCAACATATTCGTAATCATTTCAAACAAAACGCTGACACTCAAAAACGCAACCACGTTCGTTCGGTACTTCACACGACTACTTTGAATAATTTAAAAAAATTAAATTTACTCTACGCTCGCGTGCGCGTTTGGTTGCCTATTCTCGTTAATTTAAAATATTCCGAGAGCGAACATTTCGGCAGAGTATCGAAATTAATTGAGATATTTGCACATAATAATTTCAAAGTAAACACAGTCAGTCTGAAGAACTCTTACCATTAAAAGTTAAATTAAGAAACTTCTCTTTAGAGAACATAGATAAAGAAAGCTTCAACAAACTTTACACATTGCACATTTATAAGCGTGTACTTTCAAAGTTTCGTTGAATAATTTTTTTCTCGACTCTCAAAAGCTTTTACAACACTCGAGCTATTAAATACATCTTCTTGCGATCATTGTCGTAGATATCAAAGCTCAAAATGTCAATTAAAACTTAGTCGGTTTCTGTTGTGACATTGACAGTTTGACCATTTTTGATACATCATGACATTGACTTGCTGTCTTATCGTCGTTCAGTGTTTTCTGCTCACCTGTTCGCGTACGTGCGCTTAAGTTTGCTTACCGTAACTTTAAAAGATTCTTTTTTGTTTTAGACGCCAAGGACATCGACGCTTTGGTGGGCAGTGCCGTCGATCTTCCCTGCGTCGTCGACACTCAGCAATGTGGCGAACTTCACAGCGTCAAATGGTACAGGGACACTCACCGAATTTACGTTTACAGTCAATTCGGTACGATCTCGAGGCCGGAAGGCAACGCGACAAAACGGTAAGTCTCTTTTTGGGTAAATAAAATTAAGGAAGTTGCTTGCGCAATTAATTATTGTGGCAATTAATTATCGCCCGGTACGTCCGACGTTTTCTATTATATACGATTGGGTTTTTTTGTTTTAATTAAAATTGAGTGGGGTTTATTGTGCAAAATATTGCGTCGAGATTAGTAGAATCCGTTGTAGTCTCGTTTCAGAATGTCCTGCTGTGGTCCTTGCGATGTCGGTGTGTCTCTACCGAGTTCTGCATATGAGTTATGGTGCGGCTTTTAATACCCAGCATTTCTGGTTAATTACAGCATTGCATTTGAACTGTTTTACCTTTGTACTAGTAATGGTTAATGCAAATTTGTGCAAGTTGACTTTACTCCTACCAAGACTTAATTAAGCGTTTTATCCTACGTGAAAGGGAATGGCGTGTCCAAATAAGAGTCAAAAGAAGGGCCAAGGTAGGATTATTAATAGTCTTGCGGGCACTTGACGTTTGCCTGCAGGATAAGCGTCGGATCACAGTTTTCATCGCGTAATTTGCATAAACCTCTCGTCAATCGTTCTTAATTATGTGCAGGATTTTAAGCGTCTTACGCTTTATACTTAAACATAAAACATTTTTATCCTCCATATTTTTTATTTATTCCTTTCAAAAACACAACGTGATTAAATTTAAAAACATTTTTTAACTACATTAATCTCCTTAGTAAATTCTATGTAAATGTAATGAGTTCAAAAAATAAATTTTTAATTTAAGGATATACCGTCCGCGTGTCCGTTGCTATGGTTATTAATGACACGACACCAAGCAAGGTTTTTATCTCGGACAAATATTATTGTTTTATTTATTTATTTATCTTTTTTTTTGATTTAATGCAACGACGACGGTAGCTTACATAAATTCTTCAATTCACTTCATTACCATAACGTAATCGTTGTCTGCGACTGTAAGCCTGAGAGTAGCAATCGTCGTATAATGGAGGAGCAATATCATTATTTCACAATAAAAATTGATTTGTTTCGTAGTAATAGGTACACAGTTACAACTGTAACCATAACAATATTGTTATATGGCAATGGTACTGATTAATTGTATGGGTATGGAATACCCCCCAGTGCACTTTTTTTTATTTGCAAATTTCGCGGTAGCTAATGTTAGAGAGTATTCATATTTCCAATGTGATAGCATTAATTTATAGTCTTATTTATCTAAAGATCCGTAAATTTCGAGTTGGGGCCGCTTATAATATTATTTTAATCATTAATTTTTTTATTTATTTTTTTTTTTGGAATTTAAATGTTGTCAATTATTTTTACAAGTCAATTTTGAAATGAGCGAAAATTTATCTCGGGAAAAGCACGTCCATTTCCGTTGCTAACTGAAACGACGTGGTTGCTTTGGTAATGTCCTGGAGAAGCAGGTTAAGGAATAAGTAGTTGGTATTTTTTCTAAACAACTAGGTGATGACGATTATCTCAGGTGACCGTATCGTTGTTGTTTTAGGTTATCAGCAAGTTTACGTTTCATCCACTCACCGAGGTTCTAGTTTGGTTAAACTGTCAATTTAATTCTAATATGTCCTTTTACGTTAAATCGACGGTAATGGATTTGTAGAATTGTCGAGTTAATTTACTAGGGTAAATAGAAGAATTTTCCTAAAGCACTTACTTTAGAAATCAGAAGGTTTAAGTTGTTGATATTGACACAAAGCTTTTCGTTTGATCAATGTATTATTAACGCCCCTAACATTTAAAGAATTTCGTATAACGAACCGGAGTAGGTATACATTTTACGGAAGTTGTCCTCTTCACTTTGATTTCTTATTTTCGGCGAAAAGGGAAAATCCCAAGTGAACGGCTATTTTTATAAATAATCCTCGACATTTTCAATAAGTTGATAAAACAAAAGATAAAACCGCCGTAATCATCTTTATAACTCCATTATTATCTATTATTTTTTGTTATTCTTAAAGGGTTGAAAAACACGGGTCGCATTTGTTCCTAGCGATCTATTAATGGCTTGCCCTTAAAAGCAAACATTTTTTATTCCGTTGTCCACATGTGGATTTTATGTAACAATTTACGGTTATTGGAAACCGAAACTTTGGGGCAATAAATCGAAATCTAGACCGAGGTCCGCCGATACTGTGTTTCGTTCTACATTCTGAACAATTTCTGAACGCAAAGTTTTGCAAAAGTATTCCCTAGCAAGTAATTATTTTTTAAATATCCAACTGCAAAAATAGCAATTTTTCTTTCGCCCGAATGTTCACTTGCATGTTCGGTAGTCAATTTTTATGACATTTGGTTGGTTTAATTTTTAACGAGGCAGGAAGAGCGACGAAAAAGTGAATTTTAAGAAAATCAAATTTTAAAACATTCCCGGGTCGAACCATTATGCATAGTTGACATGGGTCTGAAAGTACACAAATAAGCAGAGTCAATAACAAATTACTTTTATGTCTTTCCTTTTATTTATGGACCTTTATTTTTTAAATAATTTAAATTCTCGAATCTTCTGCAATGGAGTATTCGGAACTTTTCACGATTTCATTACTCATTGCTTAGAATAACGAATTTAGCTCCATATTTTTAGTGCTTATATTTTTATCCATTTATCATGATGTCTAGCAGTGCTTACAGGATACAATTTGCTTAATTGATTAGTTACACAACGTTGAAGAAACGTTTCCTCGACGTATCGTACAAATTACATGTTTTCCAAATATTTATCTGATATCTCCAGTAATAATGTCGAACAAAGAAATGTTTACATTATTTATTTGAATCAACCTCGTATTTATTTTTAACGTGAAATTCGAACCACGGAGTAAATTTATTATATAAATAACTTTGATCTCGACGATCTAAGTTTCTAAAGGAGCTTCTAACGCCAATATTATAAACCGACCACCACTTCTTGGCGTGGTTATTGAATCTCGGAGAACCCAACGGTAGACTGACGCGCTGGGTCATCTGGATTGTTTATCGTAAGTTTCAATATTTATGATGGATAAAACGTTTCTGCAACTTATTTGATTTAAAATTGAATTGGGTAGCTTAGCTTTATGAAATCAAAGTTCTTGTTCGTGGTTTCAGCGTTTTAAACCGAAATCAAATGCAAAACACTTTGCCGCGATATATATTTCCGCGAAACCGTCAAAATTTTATGCCATGTAGGCAATTTAATTTAAAGTGTCAACATTTCAACGTAAACTTTCCATTATTGTTTGCCTAGATGAAAACGTTGTTTGGCATATTTTTTGTTACTCTTTTGAGCAGTCAAAATTTGTCGTGTATCTACATACATGCATAATAAACTTACCACTTATATATTTCCAAAGACATAAAGCGTTCCCTCAAGAGTGAAGTCGTCAAATTCGAATTGAGAATCAATAACATTTGCTTCTGAAGAGCTCAATAAAATTTCATGCTTGAACAAAGTACGATAGCGTTACAGTCAAAATAACTTTAGTGTTGGACGTTGAACAAAAATGGAAACGTCAAAAACTTTTCTTAAAACTCTTTGTTGTTGCTAGCGTTTTCATACAGGCCTTTTAAATATTTAAAATTTCAAAGAAACCCAAAGGATGCCTGTAGATGATGGTTTGACTAATTGAAATTTTGAATTTCGAGTCGCGTCTCGCTAATGCAATCAAATTTTTATGTCCCGATTTTTTGTTCGACGAATGTTTTATTGGAAAGGTATAAATCTGAAATTTAGTAAAAATTCTTTTTGTTACAAGCCGGGTTGTGTTTGAAAAGTTTTCGTGTCCACGCTGTCTCCTGTATCCGTGCCTTACATACAACGGAATGGGGCTGCGACGTGATGTAAGTTTAAAAATAAATCGAACGAATTTATCCTCGTCAGATGTACACGAAACCTAAAACAGTAACCATTGCATTTTGCAAACGCGAAAGTCGTTAAAACTAATTTATCGTGTAAAGCAGCCTTCGGAACGACGTTTTCGTCATTTTCATGATTATGTTTGTTGTTTAAAGCTTTAAAGTAAAGCACGACTATTTGGAATCAAGCCCGTGCATCCTGCTGCACTTGTAAGGAAACTTTCTTGAATCCTTTGTTATTCATGGCTTTGAAACTTGCATCTTTTAAATTTCTTTTATGCTGCCCTTGCTTTATGTGTCGTAGGAGTACTACTTCTTTTTAAAATCTACGCTGCACTACAGAAATATTACCACTTGTATTGCGTTACGAGGTTATTACCTACCCAAAGCTCATAGCTTTCGTCGCATTCGCTGCATTGGTAACAGGTGAGAGAAAATTGCAAGGATTTTCCGTTTACTAATGTGAACATTATTATTAGCAATAAATCATAATCAAATTTGCGAATGAATTTCAATCGTCTGCGCTTGAGTTTGCTCGAAGGTTATTTTATTTTCTTGTTATTACGACTATCCGGTAATTCAAATTTATTCCTAAAGAGGAACGAACGCTTATAAATCGTGGGTAAAATTAATTCAAACTATTTTTAAATTTTTGTTTTGTTATGAAATAGAATTATGTGAACTCAAGGAAATATTCTTGTAAACATATTATAAAATGCGCTCAAGCGCAACTTCGGCTGAAGTTTGTGCGGAAGTTTTCGTTTTTAAGCAAATTTTATCATTTATCGCTAAGGCTTTGAAGTTATCTGTAACGTAAATAAAAATAAACAAAAATCGATTTGTCACTTGATAAACTACTGTAAGCCCCACGTTGGGTGCATCTTTTAGAACATTCTCAGTATCTTCGCTTAGAAAATTCTGTTATTTTTCAAGAAAAACTACCTCCTGTCTTATGTTTCGATTGGGAGGGAGATATTTCATATTTTTCAGACTTTTCGGTCTTTAAAACTGTTATTCAATATTGTCAACCTTATATCAACTTGACTTTCTAACTGTAGAGCACCTGAATAGTTAGCTTATCTATTCCTCTTTTCAGTAGAAGTGAAATTGTCGTAAAATCTTACGAACACTTTTACAAAGGAGTACCAAATATCAAACTAGGTAGATTTTTCTTCTTTTTTTTTTCAGCAACAGGGGCTTACCCCGTCTTTAACTTACCTGTTAAGCTTATATTTATCCCTAGTAGTTCGAGATAAGCTGATATGTTTAGTTATTATTGTAGAAGTTAGGTTAGACTGTGACCTATAATCTGAATTTTTTTTAGATTTTCTTAGATTTTTTAATTACCCCGGGACCGGTACAAAACAAAACCAGGGAAAGGGAATTTTTTCCTATCTGACTCTGACTTTACCCTAACCTTCAAGCTAACCTCTAACATTGTAGAATTTTTTTAAAATAATTGAAATTTCTGGAATTCATTGGAAATCAGTAAAAAAAATTTGAATCAATTGGAACTTAGTAGAAATTGCTTTTTGGGAATTTCTTATTATAAATTCTTGAAATCTCTGGAATTACCATACACTTGATTAGAATTTTGTTTGCAAATCTCTGGAATTTTTTGGAAATTCATGGAAATTTTTGTAATTTTGAATCCTGGGTACAAAGTATTTTTTTGTATTTGTAAATATTCCCCCCACAGTTTAACCTATAGAAGTGCTTACATTTAGTTTTATAATTTATTCTTTATATTCTTAATCTGAATTTGCTTTGGATTTTCTTATTTTAGAAAAATCTCAAATAAATCGAAATTTTCATCGTCATGAACGGTAACCTGGCCTTAAGGGGAGACTCAGCCTCCCTTGCCTCCTCTGACGAGCCGCCACTTTGCGAAGAGACGAAAACTATGTAATAATAAATTCACTTTTGAATTTTGACAGAGAAAAGGGCTGTTAAATTTTGGCGTTGTAAAGCAAATCGTGGAAGTGTAAGACAGCGAAAAGAATAAATTAAGAAAATAAAAGCACTCGATTTAATGAAAACAATCAATAAGTTCATAAAATCGAGTATTTGGCTTTTTTATTACCCACCGTAAAGTTTATTCGTTTTTACATTTGGAAATACAGAAAAGAGGGAGAAAGCGTTTTTACAATTTCATTATACGAAATTTTGCCTTAACAAATTTGCATTTACATCCTTTATACTTACCAGGTTATAATAACAAAAGGTTTTTTGGTTTTTCTTTAATTAATTCACGAGTACCGCAGGGGGAGGGGTGGTCGTAGATCCATTTTCACAAGAAAAACAATGTTCGCTATCTGCCGGCAAATTTTAAGCTGTAAAGGTTTTTTTCATACCGGGGCAGCTCGGATAGGTCGAAAAAGTTGGAATAACATGTCACGGAGCAATTAGCAAAAAATCATTTAATTATTTAAATTGTTATTTAAACATAGCCACTGACAAACTTTAAGCTTTCGAACAAGGTAAACAAGACGGGGTTTAATTTTTAATGAATTACTCCGTTCGGGATGCAGTATTTTTAATGGAAACGAAATTAATAATTATGAACAAATAGCGGATTTGGGCGTAAAAAATTTGCGAAATTTCATTTGGAATAAAATTTTTTTTTGGCCGCTCGTTAATGAACAATGGCCGTTGGTTTTGATTTTATTTACGGACATCATAAAGTTATTTATTTTAAGCTAAATTATTTCTGCATGGTTAAACGGAACGGTTTGTTGGAATTATAGGACACGTAAACATGTACGCAGTTTGAGCTTTTCCCTATTAAATAATATGATGATGGTGTTTTCGGATAACGTAAAGTAAAAATTAAAATTTCACTTTAATTATATATATTTCGGTCATAAATTTTAATTAAAAGCGCGTTATTAGGTTAGATTACGTGGTCGAAATAAAATAGGTAGATACATAATAAAAATGATGTGCACTGTGTGGAGTTTGCATAAAACGACATTTTATTATTTTTCGCCCTGTTTGCACATTATTTCGAAATTTTTCCAAACTCGAGGAACACCGGGACATTTTTAATTATTCACCATCTTGTAAGGAAATTTGCAAATCAAATAATTTTAGGAATTCATTTTTCTCCCCGGTTTTAAATAAATGCAAAAATTATGTACATTTATTCACATTATAAAAGATCATGTAAAGTTTTCTCGAGTAATGTAAAGTAAATTTTTAAAATATGCACTTTTTAAACATCATATTTCATTGTAAGATTTTCAGTTTTAGTGATATACCTTCCGCATTAAATATACATGCCACTTTCAGCTTGAAAAGTAGGTGCTGATTTATTTCTTCTTTTTCAACACAAAACTGTCAACTTTGTAGTTGATTCTTTTGATTTGTTGTAACACTTTCACAAAGGAAATTTATGAACTGCCACTTTTTTGTTTTCGATTTGGAAATTTCCAAACCTGAAATTACTTCAACTGACCTCCAAGTGTTAATGGCAATTTTCTTTTATGTTTATGCCGTGTTCAAATTCCAGCTTCTGTTGTGCACAAAATAAGCTCAAGTCTGAAGAGTGTTAAACAAACAAACACCGAGCCACGTAATCAGATGGGCCAACTTTTTAAACGAAACCAAGATTTATTTTATTTTTCCACATTTTCCAGGATCAAAATTTTGATTTATTGGAAGTTGGCACAATTAAATTAATCAATAATAAAAGTTATTCGAAATTTTAACTTTAAACAAAATTTTCCATTAAAATTGCTTTGGTTTCGTACGGTTTTTTGCTCTAATGTATATGTGTAGAACTAAAGGTAATCAATTTTATCATTACTTTTTAAAACCGAATTGTTATGTTTGAGAAAATCCATTAAGCTCACTTATATTGGCGAAATACGACCTCGGTGAGCTTAATTCGTTTACAACGAAACCGAATTTTTAAAAATTTTGATACTAAGTTTCCTTTAAAGAAAAGGAGTGGTTCTATTCGACTTGAAATTTTCAAGTAGATATTTTAAAAAATACCGGGTTGACACCCTTTTAAAAATTAATAAAAAATATTTTTGGAAGCTTAAAATTATTCAAATTTTTCGCTATTTTCAATAACAACGTTTTTATTTTTAAGAGAATCCATTAAGTGAGCTTATATTTATAAAAAGAAAAACAGCACTAATTCCAATATTATTTGGAAGTTTTTTTTAGATTTGGTCTGAAAAAAATGACCGCACCAATGAAATTATTGATTTTTTAGTGTTAATTAATTAAAGCTCTTTTAAAGAGCACAAAATTATCTACAAAATAAATTGTATTCATTTATTGTCTAGAATCAACCGCTTTCGAGTTATAAATTAAATTAAGCAGGGATGCTAAAAAATTCATGATTTTATTTACTCTTTTCGTATATTATAGCAAAATGTTTTCAAATGAAATAGAATAGAATATTCCCGATGGCAAAATTAACGAGCTATAACTTAACTCTAGCAAACTTTTTTGAAAAGACTAAAACCGAAATTAAAGGTAAACAAAATACATAAAGCAAATAAAAAATATGACATAATATAAATAAAAACATAATATCAAAGCGATAAAATATTTTAATTTTAACAGTAAACTCACAAGTATTTTGCAGAAATAAAATATGATAAAATAAGTAAAAGCTATATTGCGGCATTTAATTGTTAGTTACGCAAAAAGTAAGTATCCCTGGCACTGTACTGCCCCGTGACGTCAGACGGAGTTTTCCCGCAAATATTTTTAGTTCGAATTTAATTATTTTTCTTTTTCGATAAGTTTGCTTTTACTTAAAATGCAAAAACCGTACGTATAAGTGCGCTTAATTTGGCATCGACGAAAGTAATTAAAAATAAAATCGGCGAAACTGTATTTCATTAAAGCCGCACGAAATCGCTAATTTGGCGAATCCGGTTGATTTAATATTTTGAGAAATAAACAATTTGTGTAGTAGTTATAATTAAATTTAAATTGCTTTTTGGTTCTTTTTCACCGCAGTAAATGATATTTGAAATAAAATAAAAGTTTATATTGATGGCGTTAGATAATAACCGATAATATCAATTTCAATGTTATTACACGCTGCAATTTATTTCGATAGCATAGATTTCAATTACATTTCGAAATTTAGCCGACAAAATTTGTGCATTTTATCAAGATGCATGGAATATCGCTGTAATTGTTTAATACATTGGTAATCGCTAATATAAATCTGCCGTTGTGCATAATTTTCGTCGGCGAAATATTTTTAAGTGCATTTAGTAAAACATAAATTTAAAAAATAAAATAGAACCCCACATCGGGTTTGGTAAACTTGCCATCAGTTGGTTTATGGATTTAGTGGAACTTCTTTTGTAATTCGCAGATATTGGGTTGCTTGGTGTAATTTTTCCAACATAAACTTCGCGAATACGAATTTTGTTGGAAAATTTTTAACGAGAAAATTATAATGAATTTCCATGAAAAGTTTGACAAATCAATAATTGGGTAATTAAGGGGGATAAATTTAAAAAAAATGTTTATTCAATGAAGGTGTTGTTGATGTTTTCGATAAAGCAATAATGGCGCTGGAATTGAAAGTACAAAAGACTCGTGGCGTTTGTTTAAAATGAACGAGAATAAAAAGAGAAAGATGATTAACCTCAATCTATCAGTTAACAGGGTAATCACGAGAACGAATCCCGACAATAAATCTGAGGTTTTTTCTGCTCGTCCACGTGCTTTATTTTGTGCTAACTACAATCGCACTTTTCTCCAGGTTTCGTGATTAGTTCGTGGTCCAAATACAGCTAATCGCACTCGCCTTAATACAACAAAAAGAACAACATGTCAACTATAAAAAGTACTTACAATTTTTCAAATGAATACCAGAATATAAATATTATATTCCATCCGTATTAGACTTTTGATAAATTTTCGGTCATGAATTTCTTTTAAACAAATTAATATCGCGCTTTTCTGACGGCCAATGCGGTCAAGATATTTATGTTTTGCAGCTCAATCGGTCGAAATAAAACAAATATTCCAATATTTACTCTCTACGTTTGCTCAGGATTAAATTCGGCCTACCTTTGACTGCAGCTTCGAACCGTAAACACTCGTAGATCACTAATAAAACGCCAGACAGCCATAATAAAACAAAAAATATCAAGAAGAGCATCTCAGTTACGTTTAATTTGACCGACAGGGTTGCGCCACTTGAGTGATAATAGTAACTACTTTGCATTTGTATGATATCTACTCGGTAATCTATTTTATGTAGTTATTGTTCGTATTTAATAGTAATTTTTCAATACAACATATAATTACATAATAGAACAATATTACTCTATTTGTAATCTATTACTATAATCTACTATATTATTATACTTATTACCTACTCGAATGTTGTAAATCTCTTTATATACTATTTTTATTCAATATATTTCAACAGTTTATTGTCTCTTCATTGCTTTATATGTGAACAAATTAGTAAAATAAATCAATATTTGACATTTAATAATTTATTTTGATATTCAAGAAAATTCGTCTACTGATTTTTAACGAAATTTTTAACGAACCGTTAAATTTAACGAATGGTTTCTATAGGCTTGCTTGTACCAAGCGATAATTTTCATTGGTTTGTTAAATTTAACGGTCCGTTAAAAGTTTTACGAACGTTTGTGAATGCGGGCATTCTTTACTCCTTTTTTTTTCTTTTTAAATTATCTGGCTAAGAGAGCAAAAATGTGCAAAACAATGATCTCGTTATCATCCGTTTTTGTAGAATTTATTTCAAATAAAATTTGATAGTTTTACCGCCGATTCTGACTTGACGCGATTTAGTAACCCGACGCTGTAACTACTGAGCCACGAAACTTATAGTTATATTTCACATAACCGGAAGTTTAACCAAGTCGAATCGAGATATTTATTTGCGGAAAATCATTTTGTTTTAGCGTTAGTTGTCTGAAGCAGATGACCGACTCACTAATCATTTTTTTTTGTTCATTAGCATATCGCGCGCCAGAGTAGAACTTGAGAAGCTTACAACCTTTAGTGTTAGCTAGCAGTGCTTTTGTTGAAAGTTTGCTCGTCCATTGCATTGAAGTGGTAATTATTATCAAAAAATCGCCTGCGACGCTCGAGCAATTATTGTTAATGCTATTTGGAAGTTTGCTCTAATTTTTAAATGTGCACTCTAAAATGAAGTGGGTAGGTAGGTATACGCAGGTATTTGTAATTTTGCATCAATTTTTAATGCGGATTAGCGAAAAATGAATGCGCAGCAACAATAAAAATTAGCGAGGGTAAACTTGAAATGGACGAAGGAAGAGCTTGGCGAATTTAATTTTTTCAGGCAATTTGCTAATTAGGGTGGATTATTTACGTTCGTCTAGTGGCGAATCCAGACACCATGTCGAAAGCTCTTCAAAAGCTGCTCCTTGAATTTTACGATGGAGTTTAAATTACTTCCCGACGAAGCTACGGTGCAGCGATGCAAAAATGTTTGATCAAAAGGCTGGAAAGAGAGAGAGTCGAATGATTCATTAACGACCGGTTTCTCTATTAACGATTATAAAGGTAGAAAAAAATGAAATTTAAAAATATAAAATTCACAATATGCAGATGTCGGAAACTGAGTACTACATCACCGAAATGATTCTCCCCGTATCTGTAGTCGGCCGTTAAATTTTATGCTTAAAGTTAGAAGTGCGCTCGTTATTCGTGTTCAGCGTTGTTTTTTCTCGTTAAACAAGTCAAAACTCCTTCTTAACGTCTACTTTCAGTTTAAATTATATTTCCGCTCTTCTAAAAATCTGAAATTCAACTAAGAAATACATAAAACATACGCTCCGAAGCAATTAAATATCGATATTCCTAAGAACACTTCCATGAATTTCACCCTTAATTTACTTTTTTCTTCAATAATTCATTAAACAAAAAAAAGTTGCATTTATTCTCTGAATGAACCAAAAACTTTTATTTTATCAATAAACCAATTCGTTAAACGTCATTACAATTTAAGAAAGTAAAGTTAAAATTATCGGTTTCCAAATTAAAGTCGATTAAGTCGAGAGAAAAAGTTCTTTTTTCAAAAAGTTAAACCAATTATGTAACAAAAGCCTGCGATTAAGTTTTAGCTTCGAAAACTTTTTATTTTACGTAAGCACATTTAAAACGACACGACGAGTTAAAAATAATCTTGTGCGAGTCGCAAAAATTTTTGCCAAAAGTGTCGAAAAACCCAGTACAGTAATTCTTGCTGTAAAAGCTAATGTCCGGTGTAATTGTTATTCTCTCAGGAACGGTGCAGCTTTTCTTTCCTGATTTAATAAGAAAAGCAAAGCTTTTTCCGGTTTGTTTACCTTTTTTGCCACGGCCGAACGTGACTTTGCACTCGATAAAGTAATTATTTCATTTGTAACTCAACTCTTGAACTGTAAGTTTTTATGACGAGCGCTGAAAGCTAGCCGACAGCTAGCCGCCAAATGATTGACGTGTTTTCGTATTATCTTCGTATCAGCAAAACATGTACTACTACGTTTATTGTCGGGAAAAATAATAAAGTTATCATAAATAATTTATTTTGATATTATTTCAAGAACTTTCGGATTTCATTTTCTTAAAAAATATATTTTTTAATGTTAATAATTTATGAGACATTTTATTTCTTCTCCGTTAAAATTGATTCCGCGATATTGGGGTTTACATTTTAGAAATAAACGACTTTATAATTGTAATACAAATGGTTACGAAACTTAATAAAGAAAATAAAATTATGTTTTTGCCTAATCGAATTACGGAATGAAAATTACGAATTTATTTCACAAGCTAAAATAATTTAAATATTTTAATACATTAATTACGGTAGTTTTTCATTCGCTGATGAAATTTTATTGTTTATCTCTCGGAGAGGACAAGCTTATATTAGTTTTAATTAAGTTAATATCAAATTCGATAAAACTACATTGTTTCATTTGAAACTTTAACTGCGGATTACCGGATTCCACTGTAGAGAACTACATTGTTAGTTTTCAATTTCAATTTTCAAAGTCAATTCGTACTTTCGTTTTGAATAAATCACATCAGTGGCGGCGGTTCGTGGAAAATTGAGCCGGTTTATACTTTCGGTAAGATTGCTTTGCGGACGATAACGAACGTTAAATCAAATATGTTTGATTTGACAAAGACAAACTACAAATATTTAATTACGTATAAACAAAAGGTCGTAATTACGGCAGATATGTCAATTAACGAAGACTCGTTAAAGCTTTAGATTGGTTTCTGGATGTTTCGAGACTGCTCTGTGCTCACGAATTGGTTAAATCGATGTTAAGCTGCTAATAAAAAATTATGTTTTGGAGTTTAATTTTCACGCAATTCTATAATTGACGTCCTTCCACAGATAGTTTAGTAATAATTGCAACAGTTGTTGTTAGCAGTTTTCACTTTTAAGTAGTATTTTACTTCCGCCATCTGCATAGCATGTTGATTGTATTATAATCCTTTAATAGCTTTCTACCGTTATCAAGTCGAAGGGTTCCGTGCTTATGGAGTCCTTTTAAACGAAATCATCGGTTGTTTATTGTTTATCGCGTAGGAAACCAAATAAGTTGTTTCCCTAATCAAAGTGTTTCTAATGAAGTCGCATTTTTCAAACTTGTTCCATCACGCAATGCCGTCCAAAAATGTTCCATTATTATTATTATTTCGTATGTTCCCACTGCTACACTAGAAGACTTTTAACAACGACAAAATACGGGCTAGACGGAGTTCCCGCACGCAAGCCGATTAACTTTGATAGAAGATAACTTTCTTGTTGAATCAAACTTCTCCGTTTTATTCAAATTTTGTTTGCCTTGGGGATTCCCCTTCGGAACACGCATATTAGTTTAGGTTTATTTAGAACTAACTTGTGTGTCTGTTTACCTTTGCTGCATTAGTAAACATTAGATTATGGTGTGTAGCACGTGTTAATGTCTACTCACGTTTAGCCATAACCGAATTTAATTACATTTTAAGGCCGTCATAAGTTTTGCTTAAATGCAAAGTCCCGAGCCGCAATATCGACCCGGCAGTAAAACTCGAACATATTCGAAATGGTCGATTAAAATAATGTTACAAGTCGAGAACGGCTTTTAAAAATGAAATTTTACCTATAATATCCGCAGTCCACGGTTATTACTACTACCACTACTATGGCGAAGGATTTCATAAGCAGCCGCAGGGATTACCAGGATAAGTGAGTAGGCAGTAGAACACTGTAACGTAATCGGTGAAATTTCTAGGTAATTTACATGGAAATTTAGTTCAAACAAGAATAATATTTCAGATCGTTTGCTTCCCAGATTTGAAACGTTTAGCGGACGAGCATTTATTAAAAAACATTTCGTCCTCCGCAATCGCGGACGGGCGTGCTTACTTTTTCTTCTTCTTTATGTAGAGCACTTTCGAGTTTATGTTTTATGAATTTAATTTAATTTCGGATTGAATAAGGGATTTGAACATAACGTACGTATATAGTGAATCTGATTAGCATAGTTTACCCATTAAAGGCACGTGAGTGGAGTTGTGTGTGGGGTTCGCACCCGAAAACCCCCGTTCACATAAACTCCGGATATATTCTCGTCTAACGACGAAAGCATCAAACTAAAACCACAAACAACATATAACGTCAAATTGTCAGACTAACATGAATTCGTTCCCTGTGGAGTCGAGTGCTAACATATAAACGTACGACAATATAGGGTACGACAGCTTAGGACAAATGTAGGTTGCTTGGGACTTGAAATATATAACATTGCCTGCAACGGAGGAGGATGCGGCGCGCAAAAAAAGTATTGCTCGTCAAATAAATCAGTGTCTGGTTTAAATTAAGTTTGTTGATGATGTGACGATCAGCGACGACGAGTATTCGGGCAAATAAACAATTTTTCGTCCTCTCGACTACAAAAGGTTTCGTATAAATGACAATCTGCATCGGGATTAAATTGGAAGTCGAAAGGGGGTAACGAAGGGTCGCCTAGGGTTAAACTACCAACTTGTAACTCCTTATAAGTTGAAACTAACTACGTTATATCTGCCTTTGCGTTCTTGTTTAAGTCCACCATTGAAGTGGATATGGGTACATTATGGTATTTGACGGTTTGATGTTTCGTCGTTAACCTCGCAACAAACGAATAACTTAGCACTTAATTGCTTAATTAATAGTTTGATCAAACACTCGCTATATCGATCGAATTAAACTTTCAATTTGTTCTGAATTAAATTGATTAGTATCGGGAAATTTGATTTTCAGCGCTCAGCTTTTACAAAATTATTATATGGTTAAGCGTCATTTGTTATTTAATTTATTTACGTTTTCCTATTTACAAACTAATTTTATCAAAATTGTTTAACACAAAATCACGAGTAGCGTGCGTTCATACAAGTACCCGCTAATCGATTTTCAAATAAGCAACATTACAAGTTGATTGGAAATTACCAATTATCCTCATCGGAATAATTCTATTTCCATACAGATTATTTCATGTTCTTATTGTCTACTCTCGACGTTTAAAAATTACTTCCAAAGTATTATTTATTTTTCAATTTTCAATTCTTTGTCCTTAATCGACCAAATAAGTCATTAGTTTCTACTTATCGATAAGTGGTTTACGTACAACTTAAATGCCTATATATATATATTTAGAATTATTAATTATTATGTGCATTATTATAACTAAAACGACTACCCGCTAGGCATACGAGGAGAGGGAGAATTAATATCTTGATTGACGCTTGACAGTTTTCCATGCATAAGACTTTGAAATTGTTACCTTAGAAACACTCAAAGTGGCTTTTTCTCGACGTCTTAATTATTATCCCAAACTTAACTTAACTTAGAAAAATTCCAATATTCAATAAATGCGTAAGTCAAATCGATCAATAATTGATAAATTATTTAAATAATTTATTTCGCATTTTACGGCTTTTCCGTTTGATATAGAAGAAAAGTAAACCGTACCAATATCATAGAAAATTGCCTTGCGCTTATTTACTTTTTTGAAAATCGAAAATCGGCACATAAATAAGGCCGTTACAACCAGAAAACAAAATTTCCTAATTTTGATATTTATAGGACCGCAGCGCGGAAATATAAAAGTATAAATTACCTAACCGCTACAGTTTTGACAGATGCGGATTATTGGTTACTAAACATTTTGTCAAAAAATACTAATAAAAGGCTCAAATAGGAAAGAGAAAAAATCGATGCACAGGAATTATAGGATCTAGTTATATTTTAATTTCTGATGTTTTTAATTCTCAGCAGAGCCTGCATGTTTTTCGAAAGAAATACTTTTTCTCTTGGACTTAAACATCTTTCGGCACGTAAATCTATTGTGCAGTTTTAAATCCCAAAATTGGGGTCCACTATAGACAATAATCACGATTTTTATTTTTTTGCGGATTGTGGTGACCAACAGTGGCGCAACAAATTTATGCATCAAAGCCATGTTGAAACAATCTGTTTGCGGTTTCCTGTATATAATCGAAGTGAGCTGCATATAGGTACTTCAAGTTGATTGTCACACACATGAAGTGTGCTGATCAATGGAGCACTAATTAGCGTTAATCAATTATGTAAGAGCTGGAAATCCACAAACAAGTATACAAATTAAAAATCAATCGAGTAAAAATTTTCTCGGTAACCCCAATTTTTTATTAAAGCGATGTAAACTGTAAGGATAGCAATTTGTGGCGAGGTATATAATAATACATCGATCTTGTTAATTATTCATTCGGTTCGTTGCAATCGAACAAAATTTTATATTTTCACCTAATAAATTATTAAATCCTGAATAATAATTATATACAACTTTTATCTTCTTCGGCTCCAATGTGGAAAATACATAATACAAAAAATTCATTAAAATTGATTTTTCGAACCTTGTAAGTGAGAATATTAAATTGAAAAAGTTTTTTCGCTTCGAGAAAATTTCGTGGGCAATAAAATAATTTTTGGTTTGCGTACAATAAAAATTGCAATAAATAAATTTATTTGTTCATAACCGGTAGGTTCGGTGTAATCTTCATGATGGTGCGGCCCCGTAAGGCAGAAATTTATAATTTCCGTTTAGCGGAATGCATGACAGTGGGAGGAAATTCGGGTAAATAGCAGGGCAATTTGTTACTTCTACTAAAAGGGGTTATTTATTTTAGTGTGCATTGCCAACATACTAAACAAATCGATATTAGTTGTAATTAATACGGGATAAGGGCGATTCGATTAGGTCAGGAAGAGCTTTTTCGAATTTTGTGTGTAGGTATGGCGGCGGGCGTCGCGACGTTCACATTTCGGTTGACCACATTACTTATTGGCTGTATTGTAAGAAATAACGACGACGAAGAAAATTGACTAAGTTTGGCCATACATTTTCGACTGGAACGACAATATTTATTCAGAAATGGAAATAAGTTATTTCGAGTTTGAAAATTCTGGACAACAAAATATTGGCTGGCTGGCTATGACAAAACATTAAATTTAAAGCATTTTCACTTCATTGCCAAATCGCTGTTTTACCACCCAAAAAGGGTTTAATTTTAAAAATTAGACGAATAAATGGTCTAATAATGCCACGTATGTAGTACTTTAAAACTGTCGTAGTTGATGCATTTGAAAATCCTAACACGTAATCCGCATTACGACTTTAGTAGGAGCAAAAAAACTGATAGTTTTTACGATGAGTGCACGTATGTGGAATGAAAAACCAACTTTCCTTTCTATATCAAAATACAAATATTTCAGAAGTTTCTCAAAACTTGCTTTGTGATGCGACATTCTTTTATTTCGATAAGACAACGAAATTTCCTTCTCTAAACTTTTCCTCTATTTTGAATAACATTATTTTTCTCTAATTGAAAAATTGTATCCGGAAATTTATTCGAAAACATTTTTTCTGCGACAAAATTTGTGCCATGGAAACTTATAAACCGTGATATATAAAATTAAATGTATGACGATCGTTTATCCTTTACGTTCTTGTAATATTCTTTTTGTCTGTAACCTGCTTTTCCTTTTCTGAGTTTTATTTAGTGTTTATAAGCCTAATAAACAATAAAAATAATTCGAATTTTGTTGTTAAATTATTTTGTTAATATTTAAAGTATGTAGAGTTTGCGATGGCGAAATGGCGACGACGAAACGTCCTACACCGCTTTGCAAGAAGCAAATTAGTTTTTCAAAAGTAAAACAAACAGGAGTTGAGTTGATTAGTACAAAATCGATATAAATCAAATAATAAAATTGTAGTGTATCTAGAAGCCGGTACTGCAAGGGGGGTTACGCAAATCGTTCGTCACCTTAAGCTGATACACAACCAACCTAACGACAATAGAAAAGTGTCATATACCAAAAGGTGGTGCAAGCAAAAGGTAGTCAGTAGGACAGTGAAGTCCAATGTGTAAATATGGTAATTGTGTAAATATATGTTAATAAGAATAAATATTGTGCTTGAGTGAATAAAGGCAAAACGTCTTTTTACATTAAAATTAAAATTTGTTTTGGGCACTTGGACAACATGGACGTTGTTGTGTAGAGAATACATTGTCAATTTATTTCTCGAGCTAGTCCAGCTTTTCATGTGAGTCGGCGAAGCATTAAGAAATATTAAAATGGAAAATAGTTGCATGCCCCGAAGCCACAAACTTTTAATTCCTCAATTCCGATAAATTTAACATTTTATTTCTTTCGGTCTGCATTTTGATTTTGTATTTGGAAATTAGTATTATATGGAAATTATGGAATAGCTTTAATAGCGAGGTTTACATCCTAAATTAACACAAAAGCGTACAATTTATAACCAGAATAACTTTTGTGTCTATTCGTTATGTAAACCATGCGTGGTTAGTTTGCGTTAATAATTACCGAATAAATTGAGAATATTAATATCGATTTCATAGAATTTCCAAGTGGCGGCTTATTTTGTTATTCTCCAACCAAAATTAGAGAGACGACGATGTGCTTAGGGCTGGATCGCGAAACGTTTCGAAAATGTAAGCAAACTATTTTCCGTAATAAAAAGAAACGAAGGAAGAAAGGCTTATCGATTAATTATGGCAAAATAATAAATTTCGAGTGTATCGGATCGAAATTATTAATGCTAAAGATGATTATACTCGAAAACTTAGCGAGCCTATCAATTTCAGATTTTACGAGATAGAACTAAAACCATAAGCTCCGTTTTTAGATATTTCGGGATGAAAGTTTCTTGTACACGCAGTTATAAATCTTTGTCGTAATTTTTTCTCTAATTTATTATCGCATTAAACAAAATCAATTGTATTTCGAAAGATGGCGACACTTATTAAGCTCTTTTGTGCCAGATTAATTTTCAAATTCTCTGAAGAGTTTTTGTCTCAGGTTTGAGGAGGATAATGATTTTGTGTGTGGTGGTTACAAGTTGAGTGAAAATTAATTTAATAAACGTTCTTGTGACATAAATTTCGGTGTAACACACAAAACTGTCGAGGCTTGACGACGATGACGATAATGTAGGCAAAATTTTGTTCCTTATTATTTCGTTAAAGATGCCAAAGTTTAATAATGGTAATAAAGGTCGATTTATACAAAGGCCATTTAATTGCATTGTACCGCAAGGGTTTCCTTCGTTGTAAGTTTGTTTTGTAGACATAACTTTAATTCAATCGAAACACACGAACCTCGGGCTGTTTTTGCACCTTCATCGTTTTTCCTTTTCACCTTAGCACTAAAACCTCCACGACTTTTACAATTACCGACTTGGCTGCTTTTGCACTAATTTCATTTCCTTCAAGGCTTAGCTCATTTTCAATTCAAGTGCGGATTGAATTTTTTAACTTTCATTGCCCTCTCACTATCCAATTCGATTCTTTAAATTAGTGAAAATATCCGAAAAAATAATTAAAGCTTTCAAATCGAAAAGCTCATTAGAAAAGATAGGCAACAGCATTTTCATTCGTGTAAACGGCTTGCATTGCTTATTTATTTCGGGGATTACCACTTCTTTTTTAACATCGCGAAGTTGTTGTCTAACAATCGGTTTCGTTAATGGACTTATACCTGTCGGGTCGTTAATTAAACCTTCTTAAGTGTGATTGACATGAAGTTGGCTTAAAATCAACCTCACTTGAGACAAACCCGATAATTATAATATTATTATAACTTAACAACATGCAAGAGCTGCAACCACTTACACATGTTCTCATTTGTAACGTTACATTAGCTCGAAGGATTGCGTTTGAGAGTTCCCATTTTGGTGATATAAAAGACAAAAAAATAGAACAAACCCCGAAAGAGGAATTTCGTGAAAATTACAATAATGGGTCGGACGAAGTTGTTCCGTTATGGCTTGATAACTAAAATCTCTTATTTAATCCTCCTCATAGAACCAACTTGAAGTTAGTTTGCAAAACTTAAACAATTATGTACAAATAAGCATAAAAACACGACCTCAGTTATTGTGGTTAAATTCCTCGAGTTATTTAGTGCATTTATTAGATTTAGAATTCGATTAGGGCTTTGAAGTCTGTGGGCGTACTGATCAAGTCTGCAAAAGAGGAAAATCACCTGGAGGTGTGTTTCGAGAGAAACGCGAACTTGTTTAAGTTAAACCTCCGTCTGATTAACTGATTTTTCTTGTGTTTGAGGAAAATTCAACTTCTGCCTTTCAATTTGTTCGATACTTCATCAAGCCCAGCGTTTTCGATACGATCTTAAACACTTAACAAAGTTTTCCTTTATATTTTTTTTCAACTTTTATTTTTACCTTCCTGCACTGCGATCCTCGATTCTTTGGATTCGGCGTGAGCGGGTAATTATCGACTCGAAATAATTTTACTGTTAAACTTGCCGAGCGGGGATTGTAGTAATCAAATTTGGATTTGAAATTAAAATTAATCGGTGACGCGATGATGAATCAAGATGTGAAGGATCCGTAAACTAGAATGCTGCTGCTACACCGTCGTCTTCATTAATACAACTTCATTTTAATGATCAGTCTCGGAACTTTGTAAAGCGATTCTGCTTAATAAGCAGCTTTATTTGCTACGCTTTACGTTTATACGAAGAGTAAACTATGTAAATAAGTCGTACATATCACAAATTATTCACTTATTCATATTTGAAAACGCTACACGATCTGACGATGCGAACGCGAGCGAAACCTTCGCATCGTTTTATGTTTGTTGGTGTGATTTAAAAATGAATTTTTAAACGTCGAAAGCTGCTTTAATTCAAACTGATGAGCTCCAATCAATCTTGCAAACTTTTTGGTTTCTGTCATTCTCCTAAATTTTTTTCTCCGGTGTCGATTTTGATTCAAATATTTTTGATTGATTTATTTTTTGTTCGCTGCTTGATTTAATAGGTAATTTATGCATACGGGGGCGGCTCGATGCAGGAACTACCTCACATTTAATTCGTTTGCTTTGCGTGTAACTTTCCTCTTCGTGAGACTGTATATCTATCACGAGTGGTTGCAATAAAGAAACCTTTGTGATATTTATTATTCAATAAAATTAATATAGAAATTTAATATTCAATCGATTATGTTAAATTTAACTACCGTGCACAAGAAATGCTCCGATACGCTTAAAACTCCTACAGCGTTTATTGTAATTAAAGGATTATTGTTTATAATAGATGTTAAATGTGTTGATAATTCTCTTGCTATAATTATTATCATGAAATTTAATGGAAACAGTAATTATTAAACATTTTTTATGCCACAAAGTTATTATTTGCTAGTGAATCGGATTATGTTGTTCTCTGGGTTGAGTTACTATTATTTTTAGAATTTAAATATTCCCAATTTACAGCAGATTCGAACAGACCTGCTTGTCCTGGTTATTAAAAACCCGAGATCTCCGCGCTGCGGATGGTTTAGCAGTCGGCTAACTAACTTTCGATACTCAAACACATTATTTTGCTGTTGTCTTTTAGCGTAACCGTAGGATACAGGCACAAATTGGAATTTATTATAATTTAATTAAAAAAGAGCGCGTGCCTTTTCGATTGATCACGTGTTCATAATATTATATAATTCGATCACATTTTTAATATTATGTTCCCATCTGTGGGTCTTCAATTAATTGATAAAGAAGTGTATATTACAGAGCTACATAATAGAATAATCTCGGGTTCATTCATACCACATGTAAGCGCCGAAAAGTTTTGAAAACCGAAAACAGTCGGGCTGCAGAGTCATGATCCGGCGTCGATACAGTAGTACAACTATACAACCAAACTTAGGGAGAGGCTGAATTATATTACTTACAATTTTAATTTTCATACTTTTTTTTTTATTTGAGTCGGAAGGGGAAAATCTTCGTGAAAACACCATTAGCCGATACTGGGTGGTAGTGTTTCTCACATGCCTCGAACGTTCACAGCATGAATTGAACAAGATTTCAAGTTTTCTGTCGTTGACAGTGTCTTCTTCTTCGCAGTAGGGCATTTTTCATCGTCGGATTTCTTGACCTTTCTCAGGTGTCCTATTTGCTGTCCAGTGGATGTTGAAAACTTTGTTTCCTTTCTTGGGCTCTTAGATGTATAGGCAGCAGTGAGGCCATTTTTCTTTGGACTTTTGCCAAGTACTTTTCTGGATTTGGAGTGGCTTTATGCCACGAATGAAAGAACTCTTTTCTTATTTTCGGTAGGACCTCCGATGGTTGCAGCTTTCCCTGCCTTTTTTGATGCTTTTCCAATGTGTTTTCCGAACGAGAGACTTCTGATTTCCATATCTTGAAGTCGGATGCTTGTTCGTTGATGCCTTCTTCTTCCGCACACCAGAACCGCCTCCGTCTTCTCGGGTATCAGAGTGAGCCTTTTTGTGTTTATCCAAGTTCGTATTAATGTAATAGTTTTTGTAGCTTTTTCCTGGTCTCGTTCACGGTGTTTCTGAGGAGTTCCAGAGCGTGAGTGGTTCTCAGGTTCCTATTTGTTTCAAGTTCCTTCTACAGTTTGCTCAGGATAAGTCTTTCAAATATCTTGCCGAGATGGTTAAGCAAGCATATGGGTCGTTTGCAGGTTTGTTCCTCTTTTTAATAAGAACGAGGAAGTCCATTTTCCATTCTGGAGGAAATTTTCCTTCTTCCGCGAGGTTCTTTAGTGTGCTCAATACCTACTCCAGTCTCTCTTCGCCCAGTCTCTTCACTCTGTTGGTTTAAACCGACGTCAGTATTTTTTTTTAGCTCCTCTTCTGACAAGGTGTCGATCTTGGGATTGACCTGTGTCTTTTCTTTTTATTTCAAATGGAAGGTGGGTTGGAAGAGTATGTTGATCACCTTCTCCAGTTTGTCCAAAAAGAGGTCCAGTGTAACTCTTCTACCAAATCTTTTTTTTTTTGTATCCTTTGCCCCAGATGTCTTCGTTGAGATCTATTAGCAAGATCTCCCATTTGCGTTTTTTGGACTTGGTAATAGCAATTTTCAAATTGTCTTTGTCTTGTTTAAGCTTCTCTTTTAATTCAGCGGCTATTTCGGGATGACTTGTGACTGCCCTAAACATTTTCCTCTTCGTCTTGTTGCAAATTTTCCTGTGTTGCGATTTCTGCTGTCCACCAGTAAACTGCTGATTGAGTACTGGTGTTTTTGCTATGCAGTGGCACTTTAGACTAATTTCTTTTCTTTTGGTATTTTTGAAATGATCCGGAAGAAGATGTACCCATGATTACTTCTTCTCTCGTCCTCCAGGACCCTTCAGAGGGTGCTCGCATTTGCGGTTGCCAGTGTGAGATTTAGTATCGAGGTGTATGTTCCTCTCTCGAATGTCTGGGCTTCCTCCTTGTTGAGTAGTACCACTTCGTGTGCCGCCGTGAGCTCTGAGAGTGTTCTCCCTCTGGTTTTTTCTTTTGGGGATTCCCATTCAGGGGATTTCGCGTTGAAATCTCCCCTATGATCGCTGGTCGCTTTCTTATTCAAATCACTTAAAACAGTGATTTGAGGTCTATTTCTGCTTGCGCTTCGTCCATGTTAGATCAGATGTAGCACGAGTACAGATTCAACTCGCCAATGTCAATTCAAACCAGCCATTTCCGCTTCTATACTGGGCAAGGGGAAGTACACACAAAATTTACAACCCACGTAAAAGGAATCTCAAATAACAAAATATTATTAAATCTAACAAATAAATTAGTTGATGTAACAAAAAACTTGGTTGAGGTTTAACAAATTTTTTTTTGTTGCTACAGCAAAGTTTATCTTTAGGTACATCAACTAATTTATTTCTTACAGAAATCTTTCTGTGTACTCAATCCATTTCTTAGGAATATCACTCAAAAATTTATGTTGCGATTTGGGCTATGATTTGGGATATGGGCTGAGAATCAAAACCAGTTTCTTTAAATTTTGAATTTAAGTTTTAAAGACTTAAAATATTGGGTTGAAGCCGGGGGTCGGGGGGTAATACCCTCCAGTGCACCATTTACTTAGCCCGCTCCTTGTTTTTACTAAAAAATCAAAAAAAATTAGATGTAGGTACCTTTTGATTTCATTGAATGCCATCGCAAGATGCTATAAAACCGCATTATAGATTCATTTTATTTGATCAGTTCGCTTTGAGAGCTTCTTGGTTTGCGGTTTTCTTTATCAAATAAATCGACTAGCTTAATTTCCCATCAGACATACGCTAACAGTAATCTTCTTATAAAACAAACGTATGTTGTAATATTTGCGAAATAAAAAAATGTTACTTTTTCGCAATGGAAAATGAATGATGATGTGTTCGAACGGTCCTCGTATAGGTTTTCCAATAACGTTTTCTAAAAGAAATGCAATCATATACCCTTTATGCATGATGGTTGAAAATACATCAAAACGAAATAAACTTGTAAGCGATGACGGTATATGACCTGTAATTTTCGAGTCTGAAAATGTGGCGCAGTCAGTGTATGATTGATAACATCGATATGACTTATCTGAATCAAATCATATAATTTAATCTATCCAACCGAAATAAAATATTTGTTTTTCCCCTTTAATTTACTGTAAACACACATTTTTCAAAGCGCAATTTTTTATTCAATTTTTTGCAGACTTGTTGGATCTCTTACAACATTGTTTACCATCAAAAGAATATTTTGTAACAAATTACTCGCTCGTATAAAGTGAATGATATTTTTATGGTAGACATCAAATTTTGAATTCACATTGTGTGTGCACTCCGGTTAAGTGGCTTGTGTTTCATATTTCGATCTTATTCGGTCTTGTCAGCACGGCGTAGTGCTTTTTCATTACTGGCGAAGCGGAATTCTCCACGTACTTAAAATTTAATCTAAGATAATGGCAGATATTGAACGCTTGCGGTTTAAGGTCTTGGGGCAATAATAAATAATATCTAATGGAGGTAATCGAATCTAATATAGTCCGGAAGCGACCGTCGTCTTGCCCCGTTCATCTCCAGAGCTTGATCAAGATTTCCCGGTCAAAGATTCTGTCCCTCTCGACATTATTAATATTGCTATCAAGTTTTCCAAGGTAAAGCTTAAAAATATGATGTAAACGATCAAAGAAGCAGACGTAACGATAAAGTATACATTTTTAAGGAGACTGTAGGTAATACCTTGTAGTTGCTCGGGGATATCGTGGCCTCCAGCTAACAATAAGCTCCAAGTGTCGTTGCTCGTTAGCAAAGCTCGCACGAATCGGTAAATTGGGATCGTTACACAGCTTCTTGTTGGAGAATGTACGCGTCACCAATTTTAAACATTTTTTTTTATTTTTTTTTCTTGATCCCACGGTGCGTTACCAATTATTAATTTTAACAAGCCGCCTCGCAAACAGTTGCAGTTTACAAAATTTAAAGAAAAAAATAACAAAATCGCTTTGTCGATTTTTAGGGCAGGACCGGCTTCAGAATTTATCTAAAATTCCGCAGGTGATTTTGTTAAGCTAGGGAGTTTGCAATTCATTGATTTACTTCGTCGAATAAAATTAATTGAAATATAAGCTTTTAGAGTAATCTATAAAACTTAAGGAAAACTCAGGATACCACCCAGAGCGTGTACACTCAACTCCTATATAAATTTTACATTAAAATTAAACTCGATTAATTCATAATCCTTTGACTGAGGTTAATCCTTTCAAATTTGTTTTATTATTAATTTGAGTGCGTCCTGCATAAGAGCTCAGCGTTTGCGGGAAGAGTGCAGTTGTTTTATTTGGAAATTTTATAAAATTTAATTTGAAAATAAAAACACTTGAATAAGAAGACAAGAGGACAGCTGCTTACGAATTTTATAAGGTTTAATCTGCTTGTTAATTTTTAATTGGGGGGCTTTACCTTCGACTCCTTTCGCTTTCAGAATATTTTAAGTGTGTTTCCTATCTGGACAAGAGGCAAACAATGCGATTTGAATATTGAAACTAGCGGTCGGACGGGCGTGCGGTGTCGTTTATTACGATCCGTTCGATTTGATCGGTCAAGCGATCGAAAAACGTGGGTTATTATTTTTGTAATTAAATTGGAACGAGATGACGAGAGTGGCGGCATAAAATAATTCCCAACTTGGAATTAAATTCCTTATCGGGTTTTAAAGGAAGTCCGAAGTCTTTCTCGTAGCATTTGCTGGCCGTAGTCGAGGAAACTGCAGGATATGAGAAGTCTGTTTATCTTGCAATGCTTGTGGAGCTTAAGATTTTCCGATATTGGAAACGATTTGCGCTTTAGAAAGTTGGCACTAAGCGCGTGTATGTACATGGGATAACAAAAAAAATGATAGGCGACACTTTAGATAAAATAAATGTGACGCGCTGTATTTTGGAATCTCTTGGGTTTAATAAATTCAACTAATTGAATATTAATTATTTTGCGAGCGCTTTACGTCAGTTATAGACATCAATATTACTCTTGGGTATGCATACATAACATGGAATTTTGTTGTAATTACAATAATATGACACCAAGGACAATTTACTCTCAAGATTTGTTTGCAGCAGGCATGGCGTGTTGTAAGGCAGTCTCAGCTGAAATTAATGAAAACGAGGATGGGACAAAGAAGCACTTAGCAGCGTGACACGTCCTCCCTTAGACACAAATTGCAGCTTTTGTCGCAGTAAAATCATCCTCGAACGGCGTTCACTAATACAAATTTTCCCTTTACGGCTTCAAACCGACCTCTCTTCGGTTATTTCAAGATGGTAAACTTTACTACCCCCTTAAAACATTGCTCTTGCTCTTGTAGCTATACACACTAAACGCCGGATTACACAAATGCGTAATTTTCTCTAAGATCAAAGATTTTCAAAGCTTTGTGGTTCCATTTTCTATATTCTGGTTAGAAACGATTTAACTTCCAGCCGTTTATTTACTTCCCGTCTTCCATACAAATATATACCCACCTTAATTTTGATTTAATTTGCAAATTTAATTAACTCGATTGCTTAATTAACTTGCAAATTGTTAATCACCGCCGAAACCTAGCCAATTTCTACATTTTTAACGTTTAAACTGTTTGTTATCGCTGCTGCACAAAAACTATCTGACGTGTTTTTAATCTTTAAATTTTGTTACAGAATGTCAGTCGAGTACGCTCCAAATAACACGAAAGCTTTGTTAAAAATAAATAAAGTCGAGCTGCAAGACGAGGCGAGCTATAAATGTGAAATTACCTATTTGGAAGTGCGAGAAAATTGTGACGTTGTGCAAATCATCAAATTGCAGACTATGGGTAAGTTTTTTTCTTAAATGTATTTTTCACGCCTCACCGACCATTCCGTACTTATCTAAGTGCGCCCTCACACTATATCGTTTGTCTTTAGATTTTTTATTCTTCGTATTCTTAATAAATTAATTCGAGAATCATGGAACTGTATTATAGAAATTAAGTGATATTGTAACAATAGTTTGTTGAGGCAAAGGCAAAAACCAACATTTTTATTCCTCCTAGATCTAGAGCTTCCGAAATAAAAGCTTTCGTTATACTGTACTTCCTGGTTGGTTGGAAAACTACAGTCATTGCAGTCCCCAGACTCCCCAATCCCCCCAATTTGTATGCATGTTCTGTCTTTGATTTTATTAATTTAATTATTTTATTAATTATTTTTGTTGATTTTTTCATCAGCCTTGCGGTCTACTTCTGAACATTTACTTTTATCTCTTTTGAGAAAGTTTTCAGCATTTAGACCCCACAGCTGCTTAAACCAAGTTGGGTATATGCCTGTTAACCCTGTCTTTATATGTTCTCCGAAGCACGAAAAAAATCACATGAAAGTTTTCAACTTAACTCTCCGGATTCAAACTGGGTACCTCAGAGTTATCAATTCTTTGGCTAAATTTTTAAGCTAATCACAGAGATTCATTTATTGCAATTCAATGAAATTTTTTAGAATTGCACCACTTGCTTTGGAAATCCCAGGAAATTTCTGAAATTGTTTAGAAATTCTTGTAATTTTTTGAAAATCTTTAGAATTCTTTGGAATTTCGAGTCACGTGGACAAAATTTGTTTTCATATATTAACTCCTTGGTGAAAACACTTTGTCTGGATCAACTCACCTGATGCTAAAATAATCTACTAAGAAATATAATAATAGGGGTTGTTATGATCTACTGGGTAGTTTTCCATTACTTTCCCCTTGGCCAACAGGGCAGTGCTTTCGATCAAGATTGTAGAGGCTATGTAAAAATTTTATTTAAATCAAGCAGAAGCTTGCAAACTTTAAATTTACGTATTGCCGCCAATCCAACTTCTTTAGTGAATTGCAAAATTTTAAAATTCGTCAATTTTCGAAAAAATAAAACCTGTTATGTAATATTTGGAAAAATAAAACAATTTAATTTTAAAATTGTTACGGGCACACTGAGTGGTACGACACAAAGGTACAACTATAAACAAATGCTTAAAGTGCGAAAAAGATGTTAAAAAGTGCATTTAACTGTTTTAAAGCAGCCGCACTCGAGTTTTAAATGGTTTTCAAAGGTTAATTGGGCTGGAGTTTAATAATAAAATTTCTGAACTACCCAAGTTCAATTTCACTTCCGGATGATTTGTTTAATTGTTGCAAATTTTAGAAGTCAAAGTTTTCGTCGGCAAATGCTAAATACATTTAATTCGAATTCAAAAGAGTTTAGAATTCGAAAATCGCATTATCAATATAAATTTTATTTAGTTGAGAACTTAAAGGCGAACTTAGTTATATTCTGTTTCAGTTGCTAATCTGCATCGGATGAATAATGAAGCGAATTTTCTCTCTTTTATGCTCGTCGGAGAATTTATTTCGATTTAGAGTATATGTTTGTATCACTCTTGAACTTATGAAACGTGAACGTTGTGTAGCACACTTTTTTTTTAATTTAGTGCCAATCCGAGCGGAAAACCTCCGACAACTCCATGATTTCTGATCTGTTTGTAGCGTTCGTTGCGAGATTAAAGGACGAATATCGACGCTTCGGCGTATTTCTTTTGGGTTTTAATTTCTGACACGCGTAATAATTCTGCCTTCCGATAGAAAAGGGAGAAAAGTAGTGTACGACGTTTCGAAATTAAAAAGCTTCTGATCTATTGGTGCAACGATATCTCGAAATGATTTATGGCGACTTGGTGTTGCTATAATAAATCGCTCGTGGATTTTCCACTTGGCCGTCGCAGTGTTGAACACTTTCCAGGCCGCTCCGTTTTCTTTTCGTCCATCTTGATTTATTTGGAAAACCATAGATGCGAATACATAAGATGAATATACTACTTTGCATTTTTTACAATTTATACTTGTAATTCTTTCTCGAGCATTTCCAAATTATTCTCTTTTGGAAGCTCGAGCTTCGTCTTTCCATCACGAGAGAAACATGAAACGAGAACGTTGATTTAATTATTTCTAACATTTTTATTTTAGATTTTGCCGGATTTAGTTTGTCGTATAATATGAGCAGAAATTTCTAATTTCGGAAAGGCGGGCATCTCTCGACGATACAATCTCCATGATTAATCAACTAATGGAATCGTCTTGCAGACGCGCGGTATCTTAGGTGTGGTCACCTATACATCGTTAATGAAAATGTGCGGGATAAAGAGAAGCGTTTTCTGAAATTACGACACGTTCCGCTTTTGATAATTTGTCATTCGAGCATGATTAGTGCTGATGCAAGCCCTACATGTTCTCTAAAGCTTCAAATCCCGTCCACGTGGTGTGCATTTCACATTTGTGGCGCATTACCAATTCCATCACTGTTTGCCCGATATAACGCGGCGACTTTTTTACCGATCGCTTCGTGATTGTGTTATTTCGACTAATCGAGGCAGTTAAATGGCTTTTCGCCGATTCGAATGGCGGTGGATTTAATTTTTTGCTCCGACCGCAAGTTTGCTCCAGCAAACCAGGTGTAAGTAAATTACTGTCCGCCATATATTTAGGTCAAACATAGGAAACGCTCAGTATCGTGTACAGTTGTGGAAATCGAGCAGTAAATATATCAAACATTATTGATGGGTTCCGGTCGCTAGTTCCGGATCAACTGGACAAGTGGCTAGTGGTGTTTGTTGGCGAATGTGAGATATCACGTAAACATTGTAACGTGTAAAATATTTAAGTCGTTTTATAAGAGCGATTACAATAATTTATAGTCTTATCGATAATTCGATAAGGCTTAATCCATAAATGATGAAGTAATGAGAAGATTTTTGGTCGGCTGTCAATTAATCATTGTCGGTTACATTACCACCCTCTAAAATGACGCAGGGTCGGTTCTTTATATAGCAGAAAGAAAATCGAACCGGCACACTAATAGAGCTGCCGACAGCGGACACATTTATCAATACACACGATGATGATGATGATGAGTACTTTGATTAAGAAACTTTTAACTTAACAATTCAATTCGGCGCTAAATTAAGCCACTTATTTTCCATCTTGCAACAGTTATGTCGCAAGAGCAACATCTCATGAATAATTGTGGAGCATTTAAATAATTGTTGACCGACATAGCAGTTACTTTGCTAAATTAGTTCTCAACCATTTTGTTCCACTGGGTACAACCGTTTTATACATTAAATAATTTAATTTATAAGTTTAAATAGTAGCAGGCTTTAGTTTAAACTAAACCACGCCAGATAATTAATTATTAGAAATTTGTGTATACATACCGGGATCTTCCTGATAAATTAACCATCACGAAAACAAGTTGCCCCGAGCTTTTTTACCATTCCATCCACTTAATCTTAACAAATTAACCTTCGATAAATTTTTTCAATTAATCATGCGTTTTTCTTTTTTCCTTTTTAATGCCCAACTCAAAAGCTTAACCTCCATTACGAATGCAAATTAAAAAATGCCATTACCGATGCCGAAGCTTTATCGCCACATTTTCCCTTACTTGTTCATATTTGCCCATCAGAATGTAATTTAATTGTTTGTTTTAATTAATGACAAGTAAATTGATACAATTGATGAAATATCACGCGGGAACTTGACTTTGTCAAACTCCGAAAAAAAAAATTCTTTTATTTATTATTCCGCAGCGATCCGCTCTTTCAATTACATCAAGAAAAATTTTATTAATCACTCGAATAATTTGTTTACGTGTTCGCCAGCTTATGCACGCAAATAGAAAGCAATTGATCCTGGACCACGCCGGTAAAGGTACACAACATTTACATTAATTTACATATGTCAATTTACAGCTGCCCTAAATAATTAGGTTGTCTGTTTGTGATGCTCGCATTGCGGTTAATTTTTTTTTATTTAAATAGACTTTCGCGGTTTCCTTCTAAAAGGCGTCGGATAAATAATTTTGCAGTAACCCAATGACGTACTAACTACAAATTAAGCATATTAACCATATAAATAAATCAACAAACAAAGCGAAAAAAATAATCAAGCTCCTGCTTGGGCACGAAATGTATCAGGACATCTTTTGTCCTGGAAGAACGCCAAATATATAAAGGATTAATTAACTTACCGTAGTTATATCCGCTTCAAAATCTTGTCAATTATAGTTAAATTGTTCATAAGATGCCAAAAATGATAAATGAATCATATCTGACAAGAAAAAAGGGTTTTGTAATAAAGGATGTCCCATTATGACCGCCTATTTTGAAATTATCCTGGCTTTAAATGTTGCATCAACTGAATTTTGTAAGCATGCAAATGCTGATCTTTAGTCAAAATTTGCTGTAAACTGCTTTGTGAAAGTCTCAATCTTGATTAAGTGAACCTCTGTACGACAAGAAGGTGCGTGATGATGACCGAAACATCTACGATGAGTCAAGTGTTTTCACCAGTTGTCAAACAATCAACCTTCAGGATTTTGATAGTCCTAGCAGGTCGAGATAAACTGGCATCTTTCCTTAATGGCGATTTAAATGAAAAAATTTATATGAAACAATCAGAAGGATTCGTTCAAAAGTCGTAAATTAAATAAAGGTATATACGGATTAAAACAAGCAGCTCGTGCGTGGAATGCATTGTTGGATGACACTTTTAACGAAAATGCTTTCAGAAGAAGAAATGCTGATCAATCTTTTTACTCAAAGCATACAAAATCAAGGGATAAATATCTCTCAAAATTGGTGTACTAAAGACTTGAAATTTCAAAGAATATCAATTAATTTTCTAGAAATTCTAAAAAATGTGTAAGAAATTCCAGACCTCTCGCATACTTGCTCCCTTCAATTGTTGTTATTATAAAACATCTCTGAATGGTTCTTTTATTTTAAGAACGACAACAGGAAAGTGGCGGAACAGCAAAAAAATTGATGCGAGGCCACTTTTCGCATGCTTATTCCGCCACTGTTTTTGTTTTAATTTAATTCTGAAGATACGTTAAGTTTAATTAAAATTTCATCTCTTATCATACGCTCGTTAGATTTTTAATATGTAAATATTTTCAAGAGCAGTAGGTTCGCAGCTACTTTTTAAAAGGAAAAAAGTAATTTTAAAAATGCAAACAGGCTAATTAACTGTGCGTCGACCCTCCGAGGCACTTGATTGAATTTCGCATTGAATTTGAAGTTGTTCAATATTTATTACACTTTCCCCTGTATGTGTACTTAGACGTCATTTAAAGTTGGTAAATACATCTAAAAATCCTCATTTTTCACTTAGTTGCCAAATGAAATAAACCATCAAGGTTGAAAAAAGTAGACGGCCGATGGAGCAAAACTTTACATTTTATTTATACGTACAACGACTGTGACGAGGTAATCGTTTCCCTCTTTTTCTCTTTTCTTTTCGGCACGTTTGCCATTACAAGACCATAGTATGGATTCCTTCCATCCTAGAAGAAATTCTTTGGCTGCGTACTCAGCCGGATCGTGCATCGCATTTTTAACATCCCGAAACGAAAATATACTTCGCCTAATGCATTTTTGAGCCGAGTCTTATGTGTTAAAAAAACTATTTCACATTTTCCGTCGCTTGATGTGTACGTAAATCAATCAAAACCTAAATTATCGTTTTCCTTTCATTGTTGCTTTTATTTTTATTGGCTTAGGCGTACCATCTACAATTTATTACTTCTATTGATTCGGGGGCACCTACCTACCTACCTACCTCACTTATTGTATGTATGAAATAATAAAATGGCAATCTGCAAATTTTCCCAACTCAAGTACTGGCTGCAAATATGTACAAAAGGTTGCTGCACATACATAACGAACAGTAAAATACACAAACTGAGATGTCAGCTATTTTAGTTTTGCTACGTCAAGTGGATGAATGCATTTAGATGTATGCACGTGCTATTATGATCTTCAGGTATTTAATTTACATTTTCTTTTTCGAGATTTTAATTGCTAAAATCGATGCTGTTGGAAGTGCATTACGTTGCGTATTGCAACGAATTTATTTCAAAGGCACTCAACCTAAGTGCAGTAGAATCGTCTGGAGTATATGGCAGGGTAAATTCTATAGTACAAAAAAGTTTCTATAAACATAGCATCACGAACCAACTGTTAACCACTTAGTATCCTTTTGAAATTTGTTGCAAAATCAAAGACCAATTTTTTAACGGAAAAATTGCCTTCTAAACTATTTTTCGTTTGCTAATTACCGCACTAGTTATAAATATCTGCGGATATTTGCGATATATTTCAACTTTCTCAGGCTGGTGTATTTATTTGCAAATAAAACTATAAAATGTTGTGACTTTGCCAAACGATAACTCAAAAACCATAAGATTTACAAAGAAATAATGCAGTTAAATATTTTAGCTTGTAGTATTGTCTTTTTAAAAAGCCAAGAAATATTGTTAGTTTCGGCGCGGTCGTTGTGGTGCAAATCCGTTTCGGTAAAAGTAAAAATATATATTACGTTAATTTAACGTGAAAGCCTAAACCACCCCGTATATAGCCATTTATGTTTTTATGCTATTTTCCTTATTAACCGTAAAATTATATTCCAGTTTTACGTTTCATTTTGACGTATTAAATATCTCTCGAATTTTATGACTAATTAAAGCTGGGCCTATTTTCCTTTTTGGTAGGGAAAAATATTTTTGTCTGCTCACATTATTTAAACGAGTTATATTTATTTCTTTATATTAATTTTTTCTCTAAAAATAAATAAACGTACAGCCTACAAAAGTAAGTCTCTGTGGAAATCTGCGAAAGTCGTAATTGATTACACGATTATGCTGTTTAATATTTTCATTCTTTGCATAAAAATTGCTTGTTTATTAATTACTCATTTCTGCGGAGAAGAAAATTTCAGATAATGAAAAATCTTAAAAGTTTAATTCTTCTCTTTTGTTGTTTTCGCTTCTTTGTCTGTAAATTAAACTTGTTAGTGGCTCTCCGTAGCATACAGGGTGGTACTTACGTCAACAATCATAATGAACTCCGTCGAGAGGGCATAGAGTAAATCTTACCTGAGATAACAATTTTCGAAAGCAGCGAATGCGGTTTGTTTTCCATTTGACGAAATTGTGCATCATCTGCAAACGTAATATTAATTTTATTTACTATCAAAACGACGACGCTGGTGTTGATTTCAAGTGGTGCATTCAAACATACATGCGATATTACATCCCCTTATCTCAGCTCATTTCCGTTACAAAGCAAGTAGACGTTGTTTGATACCTGCCATATTCCGCTAACGTCTTCACATTAACATACTCAAATGCGCTCTTTTCATTATCAAATATGTGTAGAAATTGCCAATTTCAATGTAAACAAATTGATTGTCCTAAATACGCAATTTCAGCTCGACGCTGTTGGGAAACCAAATTAAAACATTTTAATAGGTCACAACAATTAACGCAATCAAATCTACTAATTAAAATTTGTTTTTCTACAGCAACAGCGTAAACTTAACTAAGGCAACGCCGGAGAGACAGAACTGAGAAATAAAATTTCTAAATAAAGCAAACGTTTTTCTTTTGTTTTTTAAATCTTATGCCGTTTAGATGTTTTGGCAGCTAACGATTCTGCTTGCTTACGAATAAATTGGAAACTATGATTATTATTTTAAAAATGAAACAATAACAAAATAACACGTAAGTTACGCTTACTTAAGCGGAAGATAAGTAGAGCTTTCGACCCCGCGGTTACATTTTAATTAAGAAAATAAGAAAATTAAGAAGATGACGAGACAACAACATTTTTAAGTAGTGGCTTTAGGATAAGAGTTACTTATACTTATTTTAATTATATATTTTGATAGTTTTTCGTTAAACTGCAAATGCAAAAAGAGACCCTTGGCAATTTTCTCTCATTTAATCCTTATGATGTGCTTTGGTGCAGAAAAGCGAGGATTAAAATAGTTTTAAGAGGAGCTCTTAAAATAACTGTTTTATTCATAAAACAGAAAATCATCTCTTTAAATATTCACTTATATTGCAGTTTATGTGACTCTTAGGTTACCCGAGCCGAATGCAGTTTTTGAGTTTTTTTTTTTATCTTTGCGTTTCTCTGAAAAATCGATTTGATTGTTGGAGGTAGGTAGGTAGGTAGGTAGGTAATAATTAAAATCGGGTTCGATTCTGTTTGGACGTAAAATCCATGATATTAATTTTGCACAAAATTTTTGTTGACCAAACACGAGATCCCGTGTTTTCTTTTAAATTTATCCGAAATTCAAAAAGCAATTAGGTTGAAAATACATTAGATAGCTGTTAGAAGCGAAAATCCGCTCAGCATGAAATCTGCTAACTATGGCGGAGTAAAGTAAGTCTGTACTGCACTTAACCTAACACAGTCTATCCTACCAGAATAAATGGATCCGGGAAAACAACATATGCATTGCATTAGGTGCCTGTACACGAGTTAAGACGCATGGCACCCTTTTCCGTTTAACCCGCGTCCTCTATACTTCTCCGGGAAATAAGTTCTAGTGGATATACAGCAAGTGTGCATTTTCTCGCCGCAGAATATTGTCGTAATCGGTTATTGCCGTACAAAGTTTTTTAATTAAATTTAAATATTATAAAGAAGACTGAGCAAAATTATGTTGTCGCTTGAAAGGAAATTGCCTCTCCTTTTAGTTTTTCTTTACGAACCTATTGGGAATAAAAGCAATATAAATAACAACATTCTTTTTGTTTCAATTATTTTTTATATTTTCATTTCAAAAACTATTCGTTTTTTATTTCTCTTTTAACTTTTTTTTGTAAACCTTCCAGACAGCTCGAGGTAACTTCAAGTTTTTAAAATTATATATTTTTAAAATTTATCTCTCTCCGGGATTGATTGGGGTAACTTAGCGTTAGCAGTTGATCGAGCACGTCACTAGTCTTCACTGTTTTTCTATATTAATATAATATACTGACGAATAGCCAGAGGATATTTTAATAAAATTTTAAAAAATAGGTTTTATTGACAGGAAAATGAAAACAAAAAAAAGGCGAATGAAGAATGAAAAGAATAATAGGAACAGAAACATCAGAATTTGAGTTAGGAAAAAGTGAAATAATTATATAGAGGTCTACAATTAATAAACAATATGTTCTTTATTTAGTAGATAAACTATGTAGATCCTGGAGCAAGTTTCTTTTTATTTTTCTGTTTTGTTTTGCGCTGGATTTTGACTTTTATGAAACAATATAATTTACTGTATTTGTGTAAATGTGAATAGGGGTAATTTAGTAAAACTTAATTAGCGAATACTTGGATTTTCTACGAGATTAAATAAAGCTTTGACCAAAGTGGGTATATATACTTGGATGAAATTCAAAACGAAAAGGAACGTGTCGGGAAGTTGTTTTACAATTTGCAGGAATAAAGTTAGTGCAAAGTGCAATTTGGAGAGAATTCTTAATTGCGACTAGAAAAACGACCTTCCGGAAGCTAAATTATTTTACTACTATTTGTTTTTTTAGCTTACATTTTTCATTAGATCTGCCAAATGTTAGCTTTTAAACTTAATTTATCCTGATGTAAAATTTATTAATTTCGCAAAAAATTGCTCTATAATTCCGCGATAAATTTAAAAATTACAGTCGAGCGATAGTAATTTATGTAGTGTGGTGTGTATCGTCGATTCGGATGATTTATGAATTTTCTAGAAAATAACGAACGTAATAATTAGTATGCGCGTCGTTTAAAGTTACAAAAGTTCTAAACTTTTATTATCCTGATACTGCAGTTTTCTTTGGGAACAACTCAACCTCAGATTTCTTTTACAATTCGATAAATTCAGTTTTGCGACGCTTCGTCACTCAATTTCCTATTGTCTTATTTCATTTAGTCGGAAGGGAATCCTCTTTTATGTAAAGAAAAAGAGCAAAAACCCTATTTTTGCCAAGTATGCTTATTTTAGAATTCATAAATTTTTTTACTTCTTTTACTTCGATCAAATTATTTTATGAAAAAATTTTGTAACTTTTATTTTAATAAAAGTTTTATTCTGGCGCAGTCGGTAAGATGACGCTTTCGTGACGACTTTTAATTTTCGCCTTAGTTTGCCGCATTTTAATGCAAAAATTACGAGATAGGTAGGTAGAATCCTTTTTGTTTCCTTATTATCGGTTACCTTATTATGCAATATTTGCATATTTTGATTCGCTTCACGTTTGACTTGTTGGCTCCGTAAAGCTCTCAAAGTGCAAAAACTTCGCCACCCGCGCCGAAATAGTTTTCCATAAAATAAAGCTTCATTTATTTAACCTGGCGAAAGTACACTACATTTTACGCTGACAAAGAATAATCGCGCACACAAAAATTTGTTATCGTTTAAAGTGATGCCGGAAAACAATGTTCCAAGATGTAAATCCTCCTAAGGATTACGACACAAAGTTTAATTACACAAAATAGATTTAAACGTTGGTGAATTGTGGTACGTGCCTGTTTGGCTTTAGTTACAACATTCTAGCGTAACACACACTTTTTTGCGAGAAGAAATTTTAGTCGAGCATACTAATTTACTGTTATTTTAGGAAAATGTTGGCTCGTTGAATTACAAGTTACAAGTCGTAATAAATTTTGACAGGTCGAAATGTATGCAAAGTGGTACTGCAGTTCAGTTATGGCACCCTTTCCATACCAAGTGCAGACCAATTGAATAACTCGAAACTCTGCCGTGGCTATCGAAACTTTTCGATCGATAATTGCATCGCTTTGATAAAACAAAAATTGTACGTATCATTCTCTTATGCTAATTCCATCAATAAACGTTTTGACTGTTAAACCGCATTCGAACCTCCGTGTGCAGACTTTAATCTGCCGCTTTCACACTCTGATAGGTATAGATTATAATAATTAAAAATTAATAATTTTTCAGAGCTTCCCGAGTGCATTTGCAAAATTAACAGCTTTCCAGGTGTCTTCGTTTGACGGTGGTTTATTATTAAAACAAAAAGCATACGATTAAATCAAATTCATTACCCACGATTGCAACCGGCGGATCGCTATACACTATAATCTCCAAAATGGTCATAACGGGAGATACAGGAGCAAATTGAATAAAGTGCTGGTTGTCTATTTTTATCGAGATCTCTTAAAGTTTAGATTATCTCGTTACAAACTAGGACAATTGCTTTAAGATTAAACCTCAACGATAAGTACTTTGATCATAATTTACTGGTTGCAATTATTAGAGAACGAGTTGAGCAAGCTCTTAATTTATAATGTAGGAAACTGAACAGTGTAATTACTAGACCAATTCGCTAATGAAGTTCTAATAATGAGATACGCGATTATAACCTCAAAATACGAAGAGCGTAATTTTGGATTTAAAATTTTCTGGGCGTAGTAAATTAAATACGATGGAAGATAATTGTCGCAGAGGGTGGTTCAGGTGTTTTATGTTAGAGCAAGTTAATACTAGTCATCATTATTCCAAGTTGTTGAGTTTATTGTCGTTAATATAGTAGGAACGCAGAGCGAAATGCGTTCCCATAAAACGTATCACAGATTGTTATAAACCCAACTGTTTAAACGTACACGTTATTTATTTTACTCATTACTTCTAACATAAGCCGATTAAGTCTCAGAATAATTATAATTTGTTTTTCCTGAGAATTATGGTAGCCATTTTAAGTTAAATTGAGTTTTCTTTTTCTATGTTCGAGTCTGAGCCGCAAAATTTTTATCGCGAATCATTTCGTCCGACGATTAACTTTACGGTGGGCGTGTACCCGATGGCGCTGCGAACTTCCCGATGATTTACGGTTATCGCAAAACACTCTGTATATTGTATAACTCGGCGTTAACGTGTCAAAAGATAAAGCGGTCAGTTTAAATTTGGCATCAATTTAGTTAATAGTAGGATTTATTAAGAAACATCATGTGTCGCTTAGGTGTCACCGCAATCTGACAAATTACAAGGGTTGCAAACATCCCCCATAAGCGTTTCTATTCTATAGACGCGGAAAATTCAATAGCGCAAATATAATCTGACCTCTCTATCATCGAGTGCCGAATGTTAACTTTGTCGTTTAAATTATCGGCGAACTTTCCGTCTTCAGACATCCGCAATATTGTTAATTACGTACACAATTTATCGGAAGAAATTTCCTTTTATTTTGGCGAAATTCTTGGAAAGATAAGTTCTTACCAGTTCGTCCATCCTTAAGACAGGTGGTTGTTTAGGAATTTAGTGACACCTCCGTAATTAAAGTTAGCAACCCTAGCTAGCAAAGTTCGTTCGTCCTTAATAGTGGACCGAAGTTTGTGCCTCGGAGCGAGGACAAGGTGAGAGCGTCTTAGCTCAGGAATTTAATTTTACACTACGAAAGGGCATTCCAAAAATACTGCAAGACACAATTGAGGTTCGGAGTATCTATCGATAAAAAATGATAACACCGAATCGGCGGATGTTTTAACGAGATTTTTTATTTTATTTTTTTTTTTTTTCGATTTGATTTGGATAATAAAACTCGCTCGCATCAAAATTGAGAAATATTAACTCGTAAATTTGTGTAATTCAAAAATGTTTTGCAGTTTTTATTAAAAAGTTTTTCTGCTAGTAAAATTTAACTTTTCTTGTTGTATAGACAAAAAATGAAAAGTTCAATTCGAAATAGAAAAACCGACAGCATTGTCACGAGTAGTACGAACGAACCTGATGACTTTATTCTCACTCGACAATTTTCATGCTCGACTCTCTCTCACCCCTTGAACCCACACTATCCAGTCCACTTCAATTATACTCGCTTGAGTTTAGAATGAATCTTTCTTTAATTACCTACAAACAGAATAGGGATGAAATTGTTCCACTACTATTAACAATGCCATTCTATTATTTCACGTTACTTTTCATTAAAGATAATTACAATTTAAATGGATGTTTCGGTTTGTAATGTATTATTTTCGAAAAATACAAAATTAAACATCAAATTATACTCAAAAGAAAACTTGCAAATAAATTAAACGAAATAAATGAGAAAACTGCCAAGTTAGTATAAATGCGAATGTATCTTTTTCAAAAAACAACTTTTGCTGCGCAAATTATTAAGTATCGAACCGAAGATACCTAAACGCCACTGCCATCAAAGGAAAATTTTTTAATAAGAAAGAAAATTCAAAGTAGGGGCTTGTTACATTTCCAAAGAGAGATGTTATCGACCGATAATACTAATTTAATTGATTTCTTACGAAGTTGTTACCGAGTGTTACAAACCCATAATAATATTTATGGACGTCCCACGTTGGACTATCGGGAATTAAGACCCCACGGCTGCTTAAACCGGGTTGGGGAATGCCTGTATCCCTGTTTTTAATATTGAACGGCGGTTATCATCCTTAGCATTGGCAGTTGTTCGGCTAACTTACAGTAAAACCCCGCTTCCGATTTTCACTAAAAAAAATCTGAAAATCTAAAATTTGCTCGGAAAATATTTACAACTGGGCCAGTAATGACCCAGCATTGGCCCGGCGGTGCTTAGCGCTTGGACAACTATTGGTAGTACTTGGGACAACGTTGACCTAACGCTGTAATGATAACCTCGATCCTACGATTGGCAACCAGTATTGATACAACGTTGGCTCCTAGTACTGGCGCCAGTGCTGAAATTTACAACTGACCCAGTATTAACCCAGTAATGGTAGTACCACTGGCACAACAATGGTCCAACGCTGTAATGATAACCTCGGTCTTACGGTCAGGGCCGTATTTAAGATCTGTAGACCCCTAGGCTGAATCTGTGGTGCGGGCCCCTTGATGCCTCTCTAATCAGACTGTTGAGCTTTGTTTTTTTTAGCTTTTTCGCTGTTCTGCTGATTCTAGTGCCCAAACAAATTTTTAATTATTCAAAATTAAAATTTTCAAACAGATTTTTGTGGCGCTGGCCCCTTTGTGGTGCGGGCCTCTAGCCTGTGCTTAAATACGGCCCTGCCTACGGTTGGAGACCACCGAATTCCAATGGTTGGCTACCGGTACGAAACCGTTACTGGCCCTGCATTGGTCATTCAAGAATATGCCAATGCTTAAACTGATCACCGGCAAAGCAACGGCAAACAGCATGAGCAGAAGATCGGTTCAAACACCGAGCGCCAATGGCTGGCTGCCGGTACGTGGTCCTTCTTTGTAAGCCGAAGTGTAGCCTGAATATGTGCTAGGCCCTGGCAAATGGCATTGGCCCAAGGTTGGAACCAACGTTGTATGCCAACAGTCGGTGCGCCAACGCTGTGCCAAGCATTTGCCGTATAGTAAACATCGGCCATGTTTTCATGGGTAACTAACTTTGACCAAAATTTGATGATTTTTCAATTGTTTGAATTCTTTCCCAATCCTTGGTTGGTATCCTATTTTACCGCCAATATAATATATTGCCGTTCTTTTATATTGTGAAAATTTTATTTCATTTACATAAAAATTGTAAACTGAAAACTTCAGTGTGACATATAAATATCAAATAAAATTGCTGTGAAAATTGCTTTTAGTGAGCCAAATAAATTTAATTAAACATTAAAAATGTTTATTGTTATCAGTAGCTGCCAGCTAACAGTTATTAGTCTGGATATTCATATATTACAGTTTATATTAAATTATAAAAAATGTCAGTTAGTTTTAAAAAATTTTATGTTAATTATTTTCAAATAATCCCAAGTCAATTTGTATAAATTTCCTAATTATTTTACGTATACGTTTTGAACTTACATTCAAACGTAGTGCTTTTATATATAAGTTTTGAGAAAATTGATATCTCTATCCAGCGATCCCCGGTCAATTTCCTAATCAATTTTGTGAAGGTTTCCTCAAAGGTTCTGTTTGAGTCAGTAAGGTGGTAACTTTTGATCTCGTGTGCCATAAAAATTGATACTTTAAAAATTGGGTTCTTGCGAAGAAAGAAAAAGTGTCTCTTTTCAATTCGAATCACTTATGCTGTTAATTTAAAATTTGTCTAAACAAAATTGGTTTTTTTTATTAGAAAACCCGCGTTAATAAATTTTCCAGATATTAAGATACGTAAAGTACATTTTTAAGAGAAAGAAAACTTAGATGAAAGCAAAACCTCAGGGTGTAAAAGTTGCGTATCGGACAGAAATCACAATAAAGTATAACGTTATCTGTGCACGTAGTGCTTGGCGTTCCAACGTTTTTACAGCTTCGTAAAAATACACGTTTTGTCGACGGATAAATCAGAGAGATAAGCATTTCTTAGACTAGCACACCTGAACGCAAAATTTTAATTAAATTTCACTAACATCCTAACGGGAGCTTTCTCTCGTAAAAGTTTCTCATTCTCGAATTTCTCTAAGTAAATGGGCTCCGTTATGTTGTGCTCTCTATTCAAATATTTTTACTATATCGAGATGTTTCGTTTAAGAGTTTCTTTTGTTTGCGTCGTCGTTAAAAAAAAAGTTGCGGCGACACCTACCCACCGGTTTGTTAAGCTCGCGGCCGACGACCCCCGCCTTAACAATAAATAATATTAATAAAAAACGGAGAAGTCGCTCGATTTTAATGTTTGCGATATAAATTACTTTGACAAGAAACTTATATTTATTTATACATTTGTTTTTTTCTTCGCCTAATACACAAAAGAATCAACTTTTGCGTTAAATGGCGAACTCTGAGTTTTCACTTTGCCAACTTGTTTTTCCCAAGCGCATATTTTTCATTACCCTTTTCTTATTTTCTGGCGCTCGTTGATTTATGAATTTTCTGCTTTTCTTTCAACTCTTTTTTTTATATTTTTTTGCATAAATTTCTGTCACCTTGGCAGTTATTCGGACAGTTTTTATATTTTTCATATAATAAAAGTCGATTTGTTTTCGGGCAAAAATATAATATATAAAAACGCCTTCCTTGACGAAAGCGAAAATAATATTTTCGAGACGGAAGAAATTTTAATTGCCTTACAAGTTTCTGTTAGTTCAAGTGAAATGTTACATTTCTACATCGGGCTTGGTGGAACCTCCTCCCCGGGAAATTCCCAAGTGGAGCGAGGAAAAGTACTTGTAAGTTGACGCTGTCCTAGAAACTAGACCCAAGTGTAGTGGAGTGGCTCTTGGGAAGGGTCATCACAGTCAAACAAACCCATTGCTGATATTTCTTATTCGGAAAGCTTATGTCACCCTCTCCTTTCTTTTTTAAACAAAAGCGTTTTATATTTGAAAGGGTTACATAATATTTTATGTCTTCTTAATGCACGGATTATCTGACGTCGGTCAACAAAACCTAGGACGTGCTTTACGCTTTCAACAAACAAGACGCCTTTTTAAATTTGTTTAAACTTGTGCTTTACAACGCTCGAGTTACCTTCTTATTAAGTTGGGTCGAGGATGAGAGCGGAAATAAGCAAACACCCTTATAAATGTTATTAATTTTTCTCCATTCATTTTCAGTCGAACCTGAATCCGCACGAATATTTTCGACGATGGGGGATCCCAATCAAGCTTCCATTACGAATTCTACATTTGGACCGTACGACGAAAGCACCGAAATCGAACTGGTGTGCGAAGCCAACGGTGGAAAGCCCGAGCCCGACGTGAAATGGTACAACGGAACGCACGAAATCAGAGGTAAGTAAATACATTTTTAATGAGCTTTAATCTCGTGCTAAATTAACTTCAAGCAGGGACGGCATGGCTCGAAATGTCTACACTGCCAATTTCATACTAAATTATTTTTTTCAAATTTTCAAGATAAGTTCAAAATTTCGTAAAATTTTTTTTGTTTTTCAGTTATTTTCAGTTAAACTGTAGCCCGTTAAATTTGCTACACGAAATATTTGTTCACGTTTTTGTAAAAGTTTTGATTAAAGAGATCCAGGGATTTTAAAATAGCGAAAAATATTTCTTTACTTAATTTAATACATAACTCAAAATTTATTGATTTTAGGCAATAAATGATTATATTCAAATTTGTAGATAATTGTATGCTTTTGAAAAAAGTACTACATTGTTTACTCAGAAAATCGATACTTTAGGTACTACAGCTAATTAAAGTGGAGATTATAAATGTATGAGATTTTAACGCTTAGTGAGATCTTCAAAAATCAGCTTGAGCATATACAGTTTGATAGAAATTTTAAAAAATTCAAAAACATAAACAGTTTGAGTAAAGGCAAGAGTTCTTCTTTTTCTTTTTTTTTTTGGTTTTTTACTTTAATATCAGATTTTCTACAATTTTAGAAGATCCTAGGCAAGGATATACAGCTGTTTTTTGGGTAAATTTTTAATATTTGATTATTCTTGTAAATATTTTTGAGCTGAAGATGGATCATGTAAAGCTCCGAATTTTGTCCCCAAAATATAAAAAATTGTTGGCGAAAGTAAGACTTTATCATTTTTGTTGATTTAAACAGAGAGCGGATTCACTGGAGAGGTCGGGTGTTCAATTCGGAATAAATTCGGAAAAATTATAATAAAATTAGAAAATCTTATTTACTTAAAAACAGGGACTTTTAAATATAATTTTTCTTCGCTCTTTGCTTAAATCTGTCGTTTTCTGAGGCTGTTTTGCATCAAATAATGAGCTGTTGCAGAGACTTTCATCGTTTTAAGTTCTGTTGTTTCTTATATCTGTCGTTTTGTGAGGAATTTTTAAAAATTAAATTATTTTCGAAACATTAACTCCAAATTTCATTATCGTTAGTTCTGGTATATCAGTTAGTAGAAAACAAAATTTCAATTAAATAAATTTGGATCTAGGAAATTTTGCTAAAAAGTGATCTAGGTGTCTTGTAGCCCTTCTACTACGTTATTACATCAACAAAGAAAAAGAAAAATTGGGTTTTATGTTTATTGTACAGTATAACTTTGCTAATCCGGAAACGTAAAATTTTTGTATCAATTTTTTTATGTTATTTGTTTGTAAGCTGGAAATCATAGCTTTATTTGTGCATAAAAAGTTTATAAATTTATCATACGTCCGGATTAGGAAAGTTTCTGTAGATAAACAATTACAGAAATTAATTATCAATAAGCTGAAGACTTAAACATTACTAAACAAAATATAAAAATACAAGTTTAACAAACTAAAGCATCCTCGAGAGATGGAGTGGGCCACTCCATCTAAGTACGGTTCAGTCCTTGCGGAAATAAAGTTTTTAATTAACAAAAATATCTAAGTTCTAAAAATTTTCTTTTCGTGCTTAACATTAGACTATAAAACATACCATTGCCCCACGTTTTGGGCGCCACGTTCACAACGCTGCCAAACCAAAAATCATATTCTAAGGACAATTACGAGGAAACCATCGTTCGTACGAAAAAAACGAATTAAAGCTTTTTTATAGGAAATTAAATTTGCTTTGTTTTACTACTAAAGACTTTCTACAGTAGAATCGATGGATTGCGAGATATTGGAGAAAAACAAAGACAGCGTTATTTCGGTTTAAATTTTCTCGATTGGTATTTTCGACTGGGAAGTGTCTTTTTTGCGCTAAATAGTTTATATGCAATAAAGCAGTACATTCAGCTTTTAAAATGAAAAGCTTTGTGATGGTTAATCTCGGCCACGTAACATTAACTCCTTAATAATAAACCCATATCGACATAAATAAGTCAGCGTAACAAAGTGCAGCAATAGGGGATTAAATCCATTGTAAGCAGCACCTTTCATGTCCTAATTTAACATTCAAGCAGTTCGTGACTAATAAAAGCGGTTATAAAATTTAAATTAAATTTAAAAATAATTCATAGTGCGCCTTTCGAACTACTCGACGATAAAAAACTTAAAGTGGAACGAGATTAAAAATTAATTTGGCAAATTTGCCCAATTTCGTGTGAAGAAGAACTCTTGGGCATGTTCAAATCGATACGGCATTAAAAAGGTAGAGGTGATAAGAGCTCTTAAAAATAACTTATGTTTTATTTCCTCTCCCTTGGTGATAAAGCTTAAAATTTTCACCCTCGATCGCGATAATCGCTTTCTTGTTGCCCCTAATGCTATTTTGATTAAAAATCCCTTAAGAAAGATTGTCTTATTTAATCCGAACGGATCTCGCGGCGCCCGAGAACGTGCGGCAGTTGCAAAAGTGAAAACGTAATTTGGGCGGAGAAGGAGGAAGAAATCGGCGAGTATGCAAAAAATAAATAATCGGGTTTGATGAGCGGGACGCAATGTACGCCTAACAATTCCTCGTCCTTACAATTCATCGAACATTCTATTTAAAAATCAATTCGACTTAACTTAATTTTTACGCGTGAAAAGACTAAATTCGTGAAGCAATTTGAGAACCCTTCATGAAATCTGATTGAAATCAACAATGTACGTGTTAGTGCGGTCATTCTATTAGGACGAAATGGCGAACGTTACCAGTCGTTTCACCTCTTGGTCCAATTTAAGCTTTCGTTCTTTAATTTAGGAGAGCAATTACAAAATCCCGAAACATTAAAGTATGATAAGTAAGTCGGCGAGGGCGCAAAAAGGCATTAAATCCTGCTGCAACCTTTTGCAACAGTAAAAACAATTTTCTAAATTAACAAAAAAACTTATATTAATGATCGTGGGTGAGTTTTATTAGATTTAGTGCTGTCATCAAAAGAAAGAAACAAATTTATCATTTAGAAGATTAGTGTAGTGGGATTTGAGCGCACAACCGGCGTTAACTTTTAAGTTTCACTAGTAGTCACATCAAATTACGTTTATGATGGATCCACAAAGAGAAAACACCTTTAATCGCGAGAATAACCTTTAAAAGCAATCATCGAATATAATAGATCAAATTTGGAACAAAAATCTATAGCTTCACTTTGTCAAACTAAGACGCTTTCGTTTCGCGCTCGTTAAACAAACGACTTGGGGTTGTAAGCTTTAATAACTACATTAGCTATGGTGATAATGTCATAGTTTTCTTTCATCCCGGATGGAAAGAAGAGCATTTTTTAATAAACCGCTTGGTTAATTTTTAAGCCTTCCCATTGGCGGTGCAGCCCGTCACCGATATCGACACGATATGGCCGACGAATATTTTTCAAAACCCAAAAGAGCACAAACAAAGAGCCATATTAAAAAAAAATGTTCAATTTAAGAGCCTTAATAAATCTTATAAACTCGTTAATGTCTTTTATGAACCGCAACTAAGAAAATGCTACGTTTAATCACATCCGAGAAGGACCGAGCATCGATGATGCACAATTTAAACCAAAATGACATCGTTAATAATTTTAAACTGTAATAACTTTTTAAAATTACTCGCTTTAAAAATTTTTTTATTATTTGTCACTATTTTATCCCCAACGTTGCCCTAATTACACTAAAGTGTGATGTACAACGCCACATCTTCCCGATGAGCTAGCCTGGATTGGTCCATTATTAACCGTCATCGTAAGTTTAATTATTCTCAACTCAAACTTTCGGTTTTTCGCCAAAATTAAAAATCATAAAACGAAGCGTTGCATAATTGGTTACATAAATAGCTATTGAATTAAATCAAATTTTATTTGTAATGAAAATACTGCAAACTTTAACTTTCAGGTAGGTACTTGGGGAAAACTTGTCACTTGAAGCACTTTCCAGAGTTTAGAAATGTGTAAAGTTAATCTTGACGTACCTGATACTGAAAGTTTATTTAAAATCCATTACCAGAACGACATACAGGGTGTTTAATTCGGTCCAGTACTTGATTCTGATTCGATTAATACTTTTCTGATTGCCTCCCTTAATCCGAAAGGTTAGTTTAAAGAATAGAAAAGCACTTAAAGCTGTCGATCCCCGAATAAAATTTACATTTTAATTTGACGAAGAATCCGTAAATTCGAATTTTTTAAAAAAATATTAATGACCACATTTTCAAGAATATTTTGATAACCTAAATTGATATCAAGTCGACAAAAGCTGAGCGTGGTCATATTTCCCGCGAGATATCTTATGGTAACTCTAGCCGCTCGGAAAACTTTGTTTTTCTTTCGTCACGTATTGCTATTTGTTCATTTTTAGTCTTTAGTTAAATGCAAAACGTGATCATGGTCAGCCCGGTATCATATTTCATCTTCACGACATGTATTTTTGGCCTGTCTGCAAGATATCAACTTGGATGTTATATGAAAATTTAAATATTTTTATTTATTTAAATTATTCTAAAAATAATACCACCTCCCGAAGACGACTTGACATTTCCCGACCTTCTTAATTAAATTTTCAAATTTATACCGACATGTTTTTGTGTAAAAATCCATGTATCAATGCAGACGCAGCAGCGTTGGTTAAATCAATTATTCTTTAGGTTTCGGCTTGTAATATTTTAGTCATTAGATTAATCCAATCAATTGTACTTTATGTGTCTAACCCTTGTTACAATTAAATAAAACCGATTTTAAATTTCGTTGGGATTAATGCCCGACACATAATATTTATAATATATAATAATATTAACCGGTGTAAATTTTGCAATCGCGGGGGTGCGGATTAACGCGGGGAATACCCTACCCTCAAAAATAATCACGTTCGAATATAAAACGATTGTTTTGAATAAAAAGAATTCAATTATTACCCGATATCGTTTTTTTGTAGACACACACTACGTGAGAGCTCTAAACTTTCGAGTTTGCAGTTGAATTATCATTAGCAATTGTGTATAGCGAACCATTAAAGATAATCTTAAAATCGTACATTTAAACCAAATGGGCTGCAATAGTGCGATTGTGTAGATTACCGAAGAATAAGGGAAAAAGAAAAAGCAAGTAGAATCGAAAAGCTATGACTGCGAAACGAAATTTACAATTATTAGGAATTCGTCATTGGAAAAGCGTCAAAATGTACGTACTCACAGCTCGGCTACAAAATAATAATACAAAATTAAAATCAATAAAAAGAGGATTTGCTTTTTTAACGTAAACAATTCAATTTCGTATGCTTACGCCAAGGTGAAATAAATTAAATGCAAGATTTTAAATTTCCACGTAGTTTTCCGTGCTTAAAGAATAAAAAGTCCTGTCTCCTTAGCGAAGATATATTTTCCAAAATTAAATTAGCTTCTATTTAGTCTAGCAGTTAGTAAATTTTATGTTTTTAATTTAAAATTTGGAAAGGAAAGGTAGTTGGCGTTATAAAAAAATAAAATATAGCGCGGAAAATTATATTTTCCGCACTGTATGCAATGCAGTGGTACATAACCGAGCGGCAAAAGAAAATAAAAAGAAAAGTCTCACACATATACTACCTACTCAAACGTCATTTTTTATAGCCGAAAACTTTTCTACTTTAACTGCAAGTCAAAACTAATTAGAAAATTAATAAGTATGGTCGGTTTGGACAGAGTGTAAAAGTTTTAGATGAGAAAAAAAGGTTTAGAAAACCGTCAGAAGTCCTAAATTTAATGAACGCAACTCTGACATCGAGCTTGTTTTTAATCAAGAGTGAAAAATGGTTCGGTTATTCCAGATGAAGAGAATTTAGTGAGCTTATTACGCTTCACTTACATCGCGTTTTATATAAAAATCGTTATTTTTTCCGTGGATTAACTCAAATCGTTTTACAACACAAAAATTTTATCAAATGTCTCTCTAAATTTTACGACGTCTTTTCCGAGCATAGGAAAAATACTTACAGTCACCTGGCGACAGGGTCGAATTGGCCACGCGGAAAAACTTTTGATGACCAGCTCTATATTCTATTAATTTTTAATCTCGCAATTTAATTGATAATTTAAAAATTTGCTCTCTAAAAATTAACAGCGATATATTTAATTTTAATTATCTCTCAAATTACTGCGACTTAATTCTTACGGCTGGCTGATTTTACAAATACCAATATAATTCTTATTATTACAGAAACCAGTCGCCAGGTTTAATGTTCATTTTTCTAATAACGACATTGTTTACTGCGAATTGCAATAAAAAATTAAATCATCTTGAGTCCGCCTCTGTATGTAGTAATTTCAAGAAGACTAAACAAAGGAATCAAAAAATTTGCAAAAAATTAACCAGAAAATGCAATAAAAACTATTAGAAACAAAACACACGATCCGCCCTCCGGCAGGTTATTTAATTTCAGGTTTAATATACGACAGATATTTCGACGACGGTAACCAGGCCGACAGCATTTTTGAAAATATGCGTAATATAATTAGACAATTTTTTAATAATTTAAATAAGAATTATTTATAATTGAACTAAGTAAATTAATAAATATAAATAACAAATTCCAATTAATTTTCAACAATTTACAGAGTCCACTGCTTAGCTTACATAAAACACGTCAATATATTTTTTTTTATTTGCCACTATGTTTTATTGTTTTTAATTTTTATGTCAATAATTTAGCTATAAATATCTGTGCTCACAACTTTAACATTACTACAAATTTAAGCAACTCTTGCACCTATGCATCAATTTAAATTAAATCAAATTCTTTACCCATGATTGCATTCAAAATTCAATACTTTCCGCTTTCATTAATCCATCATAGATAGCATTTTGCTGTAATGTACACACACATCTGATGATCATGAGCGGTGGAGACTTGCTGAAACATTAATAGACCGAAACAAACAAACATTTAAATGCGGACGGCAAAATAGATAGTTCGTCCATTTATCCAAACTAAAGAGGGTAAATATTTATGGTGGAAAAGCATTTGGTGTTTTGCATTGATCCTCGCTCCCCTCGACTTAATAATGCAATTATTGTGGTAGTATAAATTTTCAGTTTTCTTGTTTCTTCGTCGTCGACTTTTAATGCGAAATGTCGGTCAACATTTCGATCAATTTGTAGCAAACGTTTGCTAAACGGATGACATTTTTCCAATTTATTTTAATTACTACTCGGGCGTTTTTACTTTGATTAATTAAAAAAGCACTTAGAATAATTAGCGCACCTCAATATTTATAATCGTTCGGCGTGGCGAATCAAGAAGACGCCGTTTAATTAAACGCGATGCAGTTTAGATTTTAAATCTAGATTTCGTGTTGATGTGAAATTTGTGTAGGTTTTAAATCGATATAAATGAATTAGCCGCAAGACAACAACGATTTGTGGTTTAATCTTCTGCGTATTTAGTGAATTTATGGACGGCGTACCGCCTACCGCTCATTTCTGAATTCTCTCCGAAACCGAAGTCTGAAACGAAACTACATCCAAGTTGCGCGATTAATGCGAAACTCAATTTGTGACCGCGTTCGATATTACCTATGTTTTGTTGAAGTTTTTTTGTTCGGCTCATGTTTACGAGATAAGAGACGATTTTTCATAATACACTTTTTACGACGTTAATTTAATGCGGCTTTCGGATTAGCGGCCGCGGAGTGGGGAGAGAGCGACGCGGAGCGGCAGAAATCAAACAATTGAAGATATTAAAGGCGAGTGTACGTACTAGATGTAATCAAGGAATATCGATAAAGGGAACGACTGGTAATAAAAATAGAGATAAAGCAAGATGAATACGCAGGCTAAGGTGCGATGAACAAACCGCTCTTTTACCACATCTGCGCAACAGTGATAGCAAAATCGAACTAATCAATCAGAGCAAGCGAGAAAAGATTCTGTGCCAAAAATAGACAAAGACGCTAAATATTGGACACTCAAATTGTGCGATAAAAACAGAATAGATTGCTAAATCGAAGGCGGATGAAAAAATAAGACTTTCATACGTGCCCGGAATATTTTGAATCTCCGGAATAGAACTTGAATACCTCGATTGTATTTGCTGATGAATAATATTTGAATATAATATGAGGGACGTGCACCATTACGCCCTTTACATAAAATTCCCACCCCACCGCGCGTCGTCTTGATGTGCAATGAAAATTTTGCAAATTCCTTTTTTTCATTATAACCTTATTTCGCGTGCAATATGAAAAATAAATCGAATAGTGCGCGCAAATATTCGATAAAAATTTTTTATTTAACATAAAATAAGCTCGGCAATGCCTTCATGATGTTATCTTTACAAAAACAAACTCGACTTTGTAATAATCAAATTTTCTCGAGTTTACTTTTCTAAATAAATCAGTGTTTCGTAAAACACGTTCGCTAAACTCGAATATTTTGTCTTGCGATAGCGTCTCAGTCGAGAAACTGCAAAACCATCGGGAAAACCAAAAAGGAAATCGACTCGAGTGTCTTCAAGCTTATCCGACTAGGCCATCCTGACCCTTTTCTATCTAATCAACCCTGGAATACTAGTGACTCGTTTATTACCCGACAGAATGTACATGGAAAGGAATCTTAATGAAACCGAACGAGATAGAGCCATTATGAAAATTTTCGAAATGCGTGTGTATGAATAAAGCCCAATTTAATTTAATTAAATTTAAAAAAGGTGCACAGTTAACTGTTTCTTTCTTTTACCACCCAAATCCATAAACGCTCCCATTGCCATTGATTATATTATATTATTCGAAAAATTGCCGATTCATTTATTGGCCATCTAGTAACTACCAATTAAAATAAAAGTTGTATTTAATTTACTAATAGAAGCTCAAATAATGGCTGGTTATAAGCCCAGGCCTGTATTTAAGTGATTATTGCATATAGAGAGAGCATTATCACAGCGAAAGAGAGAGTGCAAAAACCTTCTATCGAATTTCTATTTTATAAAAAAAATTTGAATTTTATAGTCGCACGAATGTAGTCTAGGTTTTAATCCGGGGGTCTGGGGGGGGGGGGCATGGAATGCCCTCTAGTGCCTCCTTCGATGTTTATTCGGGCATGAAAGCTAAGAATTTACTCAATTACATATAACTCGCCTCTATAAATCAGGTTCAATATTTAAACCTAAGTTTTCCACGGTGCAGAATGAGGCAGTAAAATTTGTTTCAGAGATTAAAAGCCAAATAATAACGGGTTATGAGCCCAGGCTTGTTTTCACGTGACTATTTTTAAGTTAATATTGTAAATTACTACATAAAGATTATCCTGTTCACTAAAGAGAGTGCAAAAACCTTTTATCGAAGTTCTATGTACTTTACAAAAAAAATTAAACTTTAAACCGCACAAATGTAATTTAGGTTTTAATCCGGGGGGTCTGGGGGGCATGGAATGCCCTCCAGTGCACCCTTTAATTTTTATTCGCTCTTGAAAACTAAGAATTTACTCAGCTACATAATATAATCTAGCTTCTATAAATCAGATTTAATATTTAAACCAAAGTGTTTCACGATGCAGAATGAGGCAGTAAAATTTGTTTTAGAGATGAAACGCCAAATAATAACAGGTTATGAACCTCCAAAAACTTCCAGGTTTCTGGAGATATTACTTTCTGAAGAGATTACTTCTAAGTTAAGTTTTTAAGTAAATTCTTAGTTTAGATGAGCAAATAAAATCTAAAGAGTGGCCTGGAGCGTATTTTAAACCCCCAAAAATTAAAAAAAAATTATTGTTATATAATTATATTTTCTTACCTTACCTTACTTGTAAAATCAGCTGAACTTAAGTTCAACGACCTTTTACTTTGCAATAAGAAATTGGTCTTTATCCAATACTCAAGCTTAGCCTATATTTTAATTCGGGGAGTCTGGGCGGTTTGGAATGCCATCCAGTCTCTAGTGCACCTATTACTTTTTACTCGCCCATCAAAACTCTTCCTTTAGTTTGGGAAAATAATTGAAAATAATTAGAAAACATAAAGTAGAGCTGAAGCTTCGTCCAAAGCCAATATAATGTACTCTGGAATTTAATTGTTGGGGTATGTTTTGTTGCCTTCCACATAGCCCACTAAAACTTCAGAATTTGTAGATTTAAGGTTGTCTCTGGTAACATTTTTTTGGATATCTCTGAACCAACTAATGCGGAAGGCTAATCCTCCAGGCTGAGATTTACCTTAATTTTTTATTTAAATTTCGAAATAATCGAATTTGAAATATTTCTTTTTCACTTAAGAGCTTGTAAATTGCTCATTCTGTTGACGGTGCGTGTATTTGAAGTAAATAATTGTAGCACTCGTTTTAGAAGGGGAGGAGGCCCCTCACAGATGACTGCTTGCCGTGCTACCACTAACAACAATTTATTTATTAGTTAATTTAGCTTCAAAACATAGATCCTCTATAATTTTTTTTTAAACACATGCGCGGAGTTAGCACATTTCTACAATAAATTGTAAATATTTTGCAATTGTATAATTGCTAGTTAATTTTCCTCGTCATCTTCTACCAACAGCAATTGTTTCATTTTTGAGTAAAATAAAGCTCCGTTTTTATAATAATAATTAGGAATTTTAATTTTGCTAATTATAATATCTTAAAATTATAAAATATTCTCGAATTGTTTATTTTCGTCAAGTAAAGCCAGGTACTTCGTTAGGTATTTAAGCGTAACACAAACTTGCCATTTCGGGGGGAAAAATGTAATTTAAATTGAAGACGGAAAAATTAATATTCATTTGTTTAATTTTTCACTTTGAGCTGATGGGGGCCTTAAATAAACGCTTCTGATTTTATGCCTGAGCGACGCAATCTCGTAAAAGTAGTTTTCTGATTTATTATTTTCTAAAATTTTTATTTTAGCTCTTTTTAAAGGTGGAAAATTGTAGTGGAAAGCGTTGTAAAACGTTTTATGAGAAAATGTCTGAAATGTTTGTAATTACAGAAATCTACCTTAAGATTTTTATCGCTCAGACGACTTTTTTCATTTAAGTAACAAGCCGAATGAGATCATAAAACTTTTTTTACATGGCGAACGCTAAAAGTGCACGACATCGTAAAAATTTTCACACGTGTGTTCCTCTTATGATTTAATATAATTGCCCTATATTATTAAACGTAATAATGTCGTTTTTGAAAAAAATATCGTAAAAAAGCTCTGATTAAGGTTTACGAGGTCGTAATTCAAATTATAATTTTTATATTTTCCTATGGATTTTACGATTTTCATCATAATAAATGCTTTTGTATTTAGCCAGCGTTAAAAAATTTTATTGTCGGTCAATTAAACCCTAGTTTACGGATCTTTTTTGTTTTCCCAAAAAGCCCGAGTCGAAAGAATGGCTCCGCGCGAATAATGTAGTACCTGAGCGAATTTCCACCGCTATCTCGTGAAAAATTGACTCCAACTGGAAATGTGTCAATTAAAAATGGATCAATTAGGAGAAACCTGGTGATAGTCGATCTCGCGAGCCTTTCCAACCCTTATCTGGGTACAACAACTTTTATACCATATAAATTACGATTTTCTTCTAATGGTTGCATTTCGTGTTTGCATGCAAACAAATAAATAGTAAATAATTTTTTAGAGTGTCCGTCGGCACAAAAAATAAATTACTTTAATAAAGATTCTTGCCGCGATTACGTTCGAGCACGTTTTTGCGTAGGGAAAATGTCGTAGCCGATTTTTAGTTGACTTTGCCGTTATTACAGACACAGCATCACTTTATAAGCGGCAGCGAACGCCGTCGTTAAAGTGGCGAACATGCAAATAAGGAAAATTTTATGTAGTATGTGGAGCAGTGGTACACGCCGGATTAATTTTCTCCTAATTATTAAAAAAAAATATATAAAATGTTGGCTCGAGGAAAAGCGGGGTTTATTAATTTTTAAATGCCTTTCTTTTCTTATTTATTATTCAAAGTTGAGAAACAAAATCGATTAATTATAAAGTTCTTTTTATTGCTTCAAAATGTGAAGTTGATCAAATTAAAAACTAATTGAATCGGCGACGTTCATTAGTTTTAATTTAAAATTGTGTACATAATTGATTTTCTTGAGGTTTTTTTTCGTCTTGCCCGTTCAAATAACGAAAACGTGTTTTGACATTTTTAAAACTAAAATATAAGTCGGTAGCGCCATGACGAATAATAATAGGCAGGGAACATAGGTTTGTGTATCTTAACTTTTAAATGGAAGAAGGAAGAAAATCCTTTGAGGTTTTTGCTCGGCAATAGGAAAGGCACACTTACTTTTCAGCCAGGAAACAGTAGAAAAGCAGGAAGTCGTGGAAACGTTAGAAAAACTAACAATAAACCTCAAGCTGCGATGTCGCTGGTTCGTACAAAAAAGTAGACACCCCCGAAAAGAAAGAAAAAGATTTGATTATTTTTTTGTTAGTAAGGATATTCATGATGCGTGTGTGTATTTGTATATCGTCCTTTTTATGTTCGTTCCTTTCAAGTGCCTTCGGATTCCGTACGTGTTGCGGATTACTGTCGAAAATACCCTTCGCTCTTATTTATTGTTATTTACTAACAAGAAGAACTTTTTTTATTGAAAACCGCGAAATTATAAAACCAAAAATTGTTTCCTTTCATTTCTAGCTTTACAAGTCAACATCCATCATAGTAAATTCTGCCAGAAAGATTAGAATTTCGTTTTAATAAACATCGTAAAAAATGCAACATGCAACTTTTACATTCGTATCCGCCTGCACTAACAGTAGATTAGCTTTTCTCGCAAGAAAACAGAGAAAAGGTGAGAACAATAAATGTAAAAGTGAACTTTTCGTTGCACCGGAAGCAGTCGTAAGAATTAAGTCGTGGCGTAACAATTAAGCTCTTTTTAATTTCAACTGAGCTTCAATTAGTATTCTGAATGTTGTAACGAAAATCTTATTAGTAAAACACACCTCACTCGCTTAACTTCCATCAGCTACGAGGTCAAAAATTATGTGGAAAACGAAGTCATTCCAAAAAGTCATGCTTTTTGTAAAGAGATATTTTTCTCTGCAAAGTACATTAAGATTATCCAAAAAATTATTTATTCTGAAAAACGTAAGGTTTGGAATCTGAAGATAAAAACTGCGACATTATGAAATGTTAACTTTCATAAATTCATCTTTAGTGTATATTTCTTGTCGAAATACATTAAAATCTCTTCAAAAAATTGGTTAATTTTCAAGCTGTCTTGGTTTTACAGTCGGAAAATAGCAATTTTCAGATTGTTTTAGCTTAAAATCTTATATGGAATAAAAATGTTAATTTTGTTTGTGTCAATATCTTTTTCTACACAAAATACATTAAAATCTCTAAAAAACGTAACTTAATTTAAAGCTTTCAAATTTCAGAACCAGAAAGCAATTATTATTTGAGTCTAATCGAATGTTCACTTCACAGCTTCACATTAAAATGCTTCAAAAATTGTATTTTCATGTTTTAAGATTTTGGGATCAAAGGGCAGCAATGTTCTTTATACAAACTTTTTAGATGGTAAACTTACGTGAATTTTACGTGACTTTTTATTCAATCGATACATTGCAATATTTACAAAAAAGAAATTATTTCAAAATTTTTTGAGATTTAAATTGAAATCAAAATTGTTCTATTTTATAAAATTTTAAACAGCATAATCACGTGAATTCTACGTGAACTAAAGTATTTTTTTCTAATAAATACATTAAAAAGCAATTTATTTTAAAGCTGCTAAGGTTTGTAGTCAATTTCGAATCAGGATTTCAGGTTTAAGATTTTATAAAATTTTAAATAGCATATTCACGTGAATTTTACGTGCAACGATATATTGTTCTCCTCGAAATATATTACAATCTAAAAAAAAAAATAAAATAAACTCGAGAATATTAACTTTGAAGCTTTAAAAAACTTTAATTTGCAATTTACTTGAACCAATCTAGTTTTTAAATTTCTTTACGACCTATCGTACAATAAAATGAAAAATTGGATTGTACAGATTTAATTGGGCGCCAGATATAATTAAAAAAATTAAAAATAATTAGAACTAAAAGAAAAGCTAAACTGATCATCGTTAGTGATCTCCTTCGTTAATTGCCTGATGCTAAATGTACCAAGTGCTGCAGAAGTAAGCTAACAAACGGAATTTCAAGTGTTATTGACAATGTCATTCGTGCATGTTGCTCATGTGACTTGTGAAGTGCTCTTTATGAAATGTATGCAATCTAAGCAATCAGAGTAACCACTTTATCGTCCAACGGACATCTAAAACCGATATACATTTCCAATTAGTTTCGATATGACCATATCATTATTTTACACTCACATTTAAATTTTGTAAAACGTTACGTGCTTACGGCGCCAAGTCACGCAAGTAAGAAAGCAAGTTAACACGCAAGTATATTATTAAAAACTCAATTATACACAAAACTTGATTAGGACAATTAATAAAACTATTAATTAAAATATGTTCGTTTTGAGCGACATTTTATTCTTAATTTCCGGCGGTTGTTCTTTTTTTTCTGTTTGCTTAACGAAAGCATATAAATTCTTGTACGTTTATAAGAGCGGAATTTGGCGAAAACCTTCACGCAAATTTAGGAAAAGCACCTGGAATACGAATGTGAATCTCAATTGTGGTTTACATTCCATGTAATACTATGTTTTAATCTTGGCATCTAAGGCGGAAATTTTAAAATCTCATTTTCATCTCCCTTAAACAGTTTTCACTCAAAATATTTTAATTTCGTTGCTTGTGTAAACCGATTTTCTTATTACGCCCTTGTCTTCTTCACTCGAGGAATTTACATTTTTTTGAATTACACGGAGGGTTAATAAACGGTTTAGGACCATTTTTAAATCCATAAATATTTAATCGGTCACTTCTTGAAGCCTGTCTTATTGTCGCGACGTGGCTAATCAAATATATTTATTATTAATTCTTCAGAGTTAGAACTGCTGAATAATAAACTACCCGGTGTGCTAGAAGTTAAACGTTAGCTTAACAATCGATTTTATACTTATTTTGTTTTCAATACATAACTGTTTCTCCAAACATCAAAAGCTGTCATTCAATTGTCATATTTAATGATTCACGTTATTTTGTTTCCAACGATCATTGCTTGTCCGATTACGAATCGACACACTCCGTACTATATGCAACCCGATTTACATTCGCGTATGGTAATTACATAACATGTCGACGTCGAGGCTTTAGCACTCAATAACAATAATTATTTCGAGTAATTAAGTTTTAAAAATGTTTAACCGCTTCCGTTTATTATTTCTTCCAATCTAAAGTGCTTCTGCATTATGTCGATATACTTTTAAAAATTAAAAAACGTTAAAAAACGTAAGCTCGAACCAGTCGTGGCAACTTGACGCCCCAAGTCAAAAACATATCTGGTATATGCGAGTGAAACGAAACGGAGTTTACTTTAAGTTTTCTTTTTTGATAAAAAGTTGGTCGCAGTATTCGTTGCAGTACACTGACAAAATCGTACAAAAAAAACCGCTGAAAATAATGAAGTCTTTCGTGTATGAAGAAACAAATATAAGTTTTGATACGACGACAATAACAACGAACGTAACGTAAAGCACACACACACACATACAAAAGTTTTGCCAGCCGATTTTTTTGCATTTTTGTTATTATTGCTACGTGTTAATGTAATTATTTTTGTTTCAGCCACTTACAATTCAATAACCGATGACGAGGGTTTATCCACAGGAACTGCCAAACTTAATATCGTGCTTAATAAGGGTGATCTGAAGGCTCGCTACGAATGCAGAGTTACCAGTCCGGCGTTAAAAGAACCGCTAATTTCGTGGATTACAATGGACGTCCACAGTAAGTATACACTCAAAATTAATGAAAATCCAGCCATTCGATGTTTTATGAAGTTATCAATTTCTTAATGGAAATTCGACCCCATTTTCTTGACCCATTTTATTAACAACTAGAAATTGCCAATAGAGCGTGTTATCTAAACGTTATCGCTTCATTAGCTATGACAATCAATGTGGTCTTGGTTAACCAACCCTATAATAAATTTGTTTTAAACGAAGTTGAACGTTTTTCCTTAAGTCGTTTAACTAATTTAACACACGGTGAGTCAGCGTTGCGGGATATTTTTTGCCTTCGCTTTAAGCTAATCGCCCGTTATAAATTCGTATTCGTTGATATTAGAAACAAGCCATCTTAAAATTGGCCACTCCAGAACTTCTGAGCACTGCAAGTGACAAGTATTATGCCTGCTTTGCCTAATAGTTTAGTTCGAGTGGTATTGTGTTTCCCGAATTACTTGCAATCGATTTTTTATGTGAGCGACGCAAAAATAGAAGCTTTAGGTCAGTTAAATGAAAGCAAACAGCTTCTAATAAATTTACTAAAATAACTTAACTGAAAATGACATCTAATTCGATTCGATTTTCTTACCTACAAAATTATAAACTCAAGTGAAGACTTGCCGTGCACCTAGAATAACAAAAGGAATAATGATTTAAACTCAGATACTGATTCTATTGGCCGAAGTTTAAAAGTAGTTAACCTTTAGGCTAAACTCAAGAGAGCAGGCAATGGCCGGTTGAACGCGGCAGTTGGAATGCGGCCGTTTGAACGCAGAGACGTTTGAACGCAGGGACGTTTGAAAGCAAGGACGTTTGAACGCGAGGACCTTTGAACGCGAGGACGTTTGAACGCAAGAAATTAAATTTTAAAAAATCACAGTTTAGAGTCCTTATCGAAGAAGTTCCACTCCCTTCCTGGAAGCACATTTTGTGGAGTAGTACCGGTCTAGAGGGATATTTTTATTTTCTTAGAGCTTCTCCCGATGGTTTTTTAGCAAAATAACTAAACAACTGCAATATAAAATGATTTTAATTTATAATTAAAATTGGGTAGAACGGCCGTGTCCTGTTAAAGGACTTTTGTTTGAATAATTTGGTGAAAGCTTTTTGGTTGGATCGACGCACACGAAAAGCTTATTTTATTTTAATTTTTATTTAATTTAATTAAAATGTCTGATCAGAAGTTTCATCAGCTTGATTAAATTTTATAACTTTTTTTTGTCTCCAGCAAAACCGCACAACATGGAGCTGAAATATCAAGACGAGGTCGTTCAAGGAAATACCATTCAGCTCGTTTGTGATGTGTTCGGAGCAAACCCTCCGGCTAGCATCAAATGGTACAACAACACCAACATCATTACAAACGAAAGCCTTATAGAAATTATTCCCGAAGCTATGGTAAGCAAAGCTGGCTTTGTGAATTTTTGCACAAACTCGAAAATATACACCCGCGCGTAAATCTCAGATAAGCGACATCGTAAGTCATTCTTAGTTGACGTTCGCCACTTCTTTCTAATCTTAATAATGCATCTTAAATTCTACAAATGTGATTCATTTTAGATAATCATCTCATTTTTCTGAATCAGCGGCGCCGTTGTTGGATGCTCTCGCATCCTTGTAAAAAGGTTTTAGATTTTTCTTCATAAAAATTTAATTTTCGAAAACGACTCTTTGTGCGACTTGAAACGGAACGAAGTGGCAACTATTTAACTTGATAGTGATGCACTTTTAATAATGCAGTTCTCGATAGACCAACTTGTAAGATAAACTACAATCGGGGGTGCACTTGGATTGTTTTGCCTTACTTTATTTTCTTTACCTCTTCAATTTTCTTGCCCTTCCTCCTATTTATTATTTATAAATCAGCCGATTTAAATTTTTCTATTAGGATTTTCGCGGAAACTATTCTTTTGAAATGCCATGCTTAGGCGCACAGTTTTAGAGTTATGAAACAAAACAATACAGAAACTTTGTAGCATTCGACGCTCAACTTTCCATTTCTAAAGATGCATTCATCAGAGCTTCAAATTAAAGAGTAAAATTTACGTTTTCAATTAACGCAAGAACACTACTGCAACTAAATTTCTAATTGTTGTTTTCGAAGTAGTTTAAATTTTAATTAAAGGATGCTGCCACATCCTTAGCTGCATTTATGAACAACTTTAAATTGTGTTTTACTAATTTTACTAGGTACCTAAATTGTTAATTTTATCTCTTAATCGGATGACGACGGATGTCGCATCCGCATTTGTCGTTTGCCGAACTAGAAAAATTATTTTTCTCTGTGTATTATTTTAATAAAATTATAAATTTTACACGACTCGATAAAACTTTTTTGCCGAGCCATTGCACTGTAGTTTCGGTAAGACGGGCCGATATTTTTAACATAAATCACTTCGCGCCAGATTGTTCAATTTTGTGCGATTCTAACTGTAACTTTATTACTGCAAAAATTATGGAATCGTAAATATGGCAAAAATTGTTAACGTTCTTTTCGTTTCAGCCAATACTAACCGAGGTCGTAGAAAACGTAAGTTTTCGCATAGAATTTTGCGTAGTAATTTAGACGATTTTTGATGTTGGTAGTTAGTTATATGTGACTTAACTTAATAAGATGTGAAAGTGGGAAGACACATGGATGTGAAGCTTAACATTTTAGCCGACGCGATAAATTCCGCCAAACGGGCCTCCTTTCGTATGTAAAGCTGCCTTCTATTACGATATTTTAAACTGTGTTCGGGTGAGAATGTTATCCGGCACACAGTTTCTTCCCACTTTCTGTAGCACAATTTTCGCCCAAATTTGTTTTCTGTTTCCCTCGAACACGCATATCTCTCAAGAGCATGCACATTTAAGGGAATAATTTAACGCCGACTTATTTCCCAACTAAGTGTGTCTCTGAAACGCCGAGATGATAATTATTTTATTTTTTAAAGCCGGATGGAACGTTTACTACGAAAAGCCACCTACAATTTAAAGCCACACGATGGGACAACGGAAGACACTTTAAATGTTACGCCGAAAACAGCGTGACGGTCTCGCAGAAGGATCCCTCGTTCACGCGCCAGGTCTTGATTCAGGTGAAATGTAAGCAGAGGTCGTACGATTTGCTTTAGATTTTTGACGCTAACTCAAACGCTTTTAGACGCGCCCGTCGTTAGTGTCTCTCCCGAAAACATCACTAGGAACGAAACAAATCCGCAAAATGCTCTAATAAAGTGCCAATTCGTTGCTAATCCGATGGCTTTGACTGGCGTTTATTGGTAAGCAACTTACACCGGAATACAAAAATTAATCTCGAGACTTCGTTTCGTACCTCAGAAGCCATTAATTTGATTAAAAATTTATAGGACGAAGGATGGCAAAAATTTAACCTTAATTCCCGGAAAACACGAAGGAGGAACGAAAAAATTTACGTCTCTAACGATAAAAAATGTTACCCGTGACGATATGGGCGAATATACGTGCGTTTGCATGAATGCCGTAGGTGCTTCCGAATCGGAAAATTCGGCTTATCTCGACGTTCAATGTAAGGAAGTAATTCAACTTTTGGTTTTTATTTTTCACACTTAATCAAATTTAGATCCACCCTCTGTTGAAGTTGTTATGGAACCCGCAACCCCCGTTAAGTCTCTAGATGAAGTCAACGTTACGGCGGTGTGCAGTGTCGTCGCTGGAAACCCCAAGTCTCTTTCAAAGGTGAAAGCGAGCTTTTAAAATTAACTTAATTTTATACCTAACGCAATTCAATGGAATTACTTAAAAAATTTATCTTCAATAAGAACGCTTAAGTGTTAATGTGCGGTTTAAATTTTAACTCGCGTCGCCCAGGTTAGCAATGGAAGCACGTCAGAATCATTTTAAAACTAATTCTTAATTTGTACTACCTTGCGTACTCGCATTCGCCTGATTATCATGTTTTCGCTTCACTTTTGTTTTTGTTTTCTCAAGTTTGCCAACTGCTTTTTAGATTACTAGCACTGTTACATCGCACGCCATCTGTACTGTATTTTTCAAAGTTGCAGAAAGGTTTCATGCTTACTGTGGCATTTTGAGATATTGTGAAATTAGCTACAAAATTTAAGAATACAAAAAAGTATAGCTTTACGCCCTGGGACATAAAAGTGACATTTTATAAGTTCAGTTAAGTTAAGTTAAATTTATTAATTGTTCGGAATCTAGCCTAACTTAACTTCTCGTCCCCCGGCCAGGGATTCTATAAATTAATATTATTTTATATTGAGTTGATCACTTAATGATAATACTAAATAATGGACTGACCTACCGGGGGTCTAGAGGGTCTGGGAGATATGAAATACTCTCCAGGCAGACGACTGAACAATATGAAAAATTAAAAAATAAATTTTGTTGATAAACAAAAAAATAAAGAAATTTAAAAAAATGTAAATTATGATTTATCGAAACATCGTAGAAATCACGATAATAAATAAGAGATTAAAGATAAAATAAAAGAGAATCGACGAAGAAATAAAATATATCGTAAAAATTTTATTCGAGTAAAAAACGAATCTAAATCGGAGATCATATTAAGAACCACAGAGGTTGTTTCTAAAAGATTTTACTGCCGCAACGGGCGGCAATAAAGTGCCCACTTTAGCATTATATTTTAAATTGTTCATTAAGTTTTTGAAATAAATCCTTAATTCAAATGAATAAGCTGTTACACGACTATCATGCGGAAAACTTTAATCCAAGTTTTAGTTTATACTTCATCTTAAGGTGCTATGTTAGCCTCAAACCATGCAGTTTTTCCCACAATCTTTTACGAGTATATCAAAACTTGGCGCTTCAACTCTTAAATCAAATAAATTTTAATTGTAGTAAGTTAAAGTATCGAAACTTCCATTGCTAAGTTTGGCGGCATTTTCGAAAATCTTCTCGACTTAATTTTTAATGGTGCAGGTTCGATGGTTTCTGGCCGACGATTTATTGAAAGAACTGCCCGAATGCAATTACACATCCGACGATAGTAACGGCGGTTTGTATTGTAACGTGGATCCGATTGTTCTAAGTTTGGTGACGGTAGATCAAAGTTTTGCGGGAAACTATACGTGCCAAGGAATGAATGTCGTCGGTTGGGGTTTGGAGTCACATCCTACAGAACTCGTGGTTTATTGTAAGTATTCTCTTTGTTACTTTACTTTACTTGCTCTAAAACTTTAAAATGTAAAACTTTAGATCCACCCAGTCCTGCAAAACTTACTTACACGCCGTCTAAAGTAATTAAAAGAGGACAAGTCGAGTTATCCTGCTCGGTCGATCATCCGGGACGTCCTGAAAAACTCAACTACGTTTGGTATAGAGGAATTCACAAAATGTCAGGTGAAACATCGTCGACGTTAACAATAAAGCCAGTAAAGTTGGATACGCGAAACAATTTTACGTGCCAAGCCGTAAACGAAGGAGGCGTGAGCGAATCCGCTACCGTCTTCGTTAACGTTTCGGGTAAGTTTAACTCTTAACGCTTTCGAGTCGATTTTAATCTCTTAAATTTTGCAGCACCGCCGACGTTTATCATTCCGCTGACCTATCAGCACGTCAAGAGCTTACAACCAAATATGTCGCTCACTTGTCGGGTCGAATGTTGGCCTCTTTGTTTCATTTCGTGGTTTAAGGGAAACGAACAAATTGACACGAGGAATAATCCACTCTACGATATTAAAACCACCATACACGATTCGAACGCAAAAACTGGCGATTTCGAATCGATCGAGTCGACCCTAGTAATTTTTTTTTATATTCTTTCCAGCTGTCTTCTAACAGAGTTTATTTTAGATATGGAATGTCGACGCGTGGCCGGTTCATCCCTTCGCGAAGGGAACGCCGACGTACACTTACGGGTGTATTAGTTCTTCCAACGGGGTCGGACATGGGGTTAACGGTTCGGTTCAAGTCGAAGTGCAATGTAACTGATTCTTTTTGTTTCAATTTCATTTTTTCACTTTCTAATTTGTAGATCGGCCTGAAAACGTAACCGTCAGTCAGACTGTGATTTCGGTGGTGGAACACAAAATACCGAGCGAAGTTAACTGTACCGCGAAGGGGATCCCGGATGCCAGATACCGGTGGATAAGAAACTCCACGAGGGAAGTTATCTTAAAATCCGCCACCTTGAAGTTTGTTATACCGGTGACGCGTAACGATTCGGGGTTTTACATATGCGAAGCTCACAACATCCACGGTTCCGACGACACTTCGCTGGAATTGAACGTGGAATGTAAGCGCTCCCGTCACTCTCTGTCTCCAAGTTTGCTTAGTAAATATTATTTTACGTTTTAGATCCACCGGAATGCTTCATCAAAAAAGTGGATTACGACGGTAAATCGGCCTTGCTATGCACGGTCGACGCAAATCCTGAAGTGGTTTCCTTTTCTTGGAGCATCAAAGGAACGAACGGCACGTGGGAAGAAACCTTCAATACTCGACACGATGGAATTAGGGATTACCTTCTGCTCGACTCCGGAAGCGACAATGTGAAAACATATCAATGCGTGGCGAATAACTCGGCCGGGATTGGTAATCACTGTTACATCGACGTGACCGGTAAGTTTATTTCCGACCTTACTTTGCTCACACCTGAACTTTCTGCCATAATAATTCTGCTCATCTGCTTAGCATACCAGGAGCAAAGTAGTCAAATTGGAGCTCCAGGTAACTTTTCCAAACAAAATTCTTTGAGCATGATATGCACGTACGCTTTTCTCCTGGTTTGTTTTCATTTTTATGGTTTTTAAATTCAAGTTACAGCACACTTTGGCAAAGAGTACTTGCCCACGCACCACGTCGAAATATTTGTAGGATTGATTCTACGTCTCCGCCACTTCCTATGCATGCTTTTTTCTAACCGCTCCTCGTAATAAATTTTGGTTGGGCGCTTACCGAATTACGGCGAAATTTTATTGTTTGGATAAAAAAGCTGCTTTTAAAAAGAAATTTCTGCTAAATTGTATTGGAGTATGAATTAAATATTAGACAGGTATTCTTTTGGGTATTCTTAAACTGATTATGGCATAACTGGAGGATTAATGGAAAATGATGGAAAATTTAAGTGATATATGATTTGGAAAAATTACGAAAAATTATTCGACTTTATTTTATTATCTTTTTCTTTAAATTTCAATAAATTCGGGTGCTGGAAATTATCACGAAGAAGCATCGCACGTTGAGGGTTCCAAATTAAAAGCAACATAATTTAAAATTTATCAAAATTGTTTCGACTCTACTATAGAGTCAAATAGAAATTTTAGAGGATGAAAGTCTGCATCCCGAACCTAATCAATAAATAAAATTAACTTTGCCTGCTTCGGAGGAATTAATTAAAACGATAATATTGATAATTACGTAACGTTTAGAAAAATTGCAGTAGTTTAGGTACGGAGATTCTAAACCACCTTCCCCTCATCGAAATTTACATGTATGTATTTCTTATGAGAGAAATGATTCAGAATCCCCCTACTTTAACTACTAACAATAAAAAATATAATTTTTCTTATTAAAGTTCTATGAGAGCAGGAAAATTAGTTGATTTAGAAGCTAAAACTATTATTAACTGCAGACAGCATTTTTATCGTTGGAAATGGCAAAGGGGCTTATAATAAACGTAAAAAAAGAAAATGCATGCCCGGGGGTGGTATAAATTGTTAATTTGGGGAGCGGGATTGAAAGGCCGTTTTCCGAAAAAGTTGTATTATATCATAAAAAAATCTACAACTTTCATAGGAGTCACATTTTAATATGAACTCAAAATTGCCGTGGAAAATCTGAAAAGTGCGAAAAAACGATTTTTCTGTTTTTTCTTTTTCATTTTTGCAAAAATAATTCAATTTTGATGAAATTTTGTGAAAGCATGCTTCTTTATGGCTTAAATAAACACAAATAATTTTACATAAAAAAATCGATACGTTTTCGAGATATTCAGTTAAATTGAATATCGTATGTTTATGCGGATTTTTGCATTTTTCACATTTTTTACGGAAATTTTGAGATCATTTCGAAAAGTGACTCTTACGAAAGTTATAGAGTTTCTTATGATCGACAACTTTCCTTTACGACATTTTTTGATAGAACGTCAAGCTTCACCGAAAAATCCAATAATATATTTTGCATACCCTTTCAATCCCCCAAAATTAAGCCTATACGGCCCCCGATTATATCCTTTACCATTTTCAAGGATAAAAGTCCTGTTTACAATTAATAAATAATCAAAATTTAATTTGCACTAATATCCGAACATCCCTAACTTTACATACACTTTTTTCGTTCGATAACATCCATAAATCGAGTCATCCACGCTTTTTTGGTATTATAGTGAATCTCGGATAAATAATCCTCGGGGGGCGTGCCACTAAAAATCTTACATCTCATATTTACAATTTGATTGTATTGTAGAATTTTGTTATTTTTTAGTCCCTACCAATTTTTTCGTCCGTGTACAAACGGCAAGGAACGCTAAAGCTTTCCGTTATTTCTTAGATTTCACAAGAAAAAACAAATAACATCACATAACCGGATTTGGTAACCATGACAACCGAAGACCAAGTTACCATGTGAACGAAACTCGAGTTCTTTAAATTTCTATAAAAACCAATTTAATTTTTTTTTATTTTTGAGATTATTATTACGGTCCTAAGGCCGTTACTTACGATTATATACGGAGAAAAATTAGTTCGGTTGTTTTCGACGTTTCCAGAGATTTTATTCGTAAAAACAGACTGTTCTCTTTTATTGGCAGCGCAAATATGCGGCTCTGTAATTGGTTCAAATAAAAGCGAATGATAAGTAATGGCAATTAAATCAAATATCGCTTATCTTATAAATAAATTAGCTACCACTAGCTTCACTGATTTCGTACGAAAATTGCATAGCCTGCTAGTAACAATGAAGTAAACTAAAATTTTGAATCTTCTTGCCTGCAGAGGGCTCTAACAGTATCAATTGTGTTCCGTATTGATTTTATATTAAACTAGGTACCTGTGTCGTTGGCATCATTTGATCCAAGTAATAGTCTTAATAGTATAATTGGATTGACGAAATAGAGCCGCACTTTTGTTAAGGAGACCACATAAGAAGGGGATGCTGGGAGCACTTTAATTAAATTGAAAGCAAATTTTAATATATTTTTTGAAATTAAATTGAAAATATTTTAAGAAAATAAAAATGTTCTTCTTAGCGCCGTTTCGTAGTCAGAAAACAAAAGAAATTTACTTATTATTAACGAAAGAAAACGTTCGCGTAAGTATCTTGAAATAATAATAAATAATATTGAATTAAATTGAATAATAAGTAATTACGTGTAATTTTTAATCGAGTGGCATGCCTCCGAACAATTACCGTAATAATTGTGGAGCGAATTCTCAGACCCTGTTTAAAGTTTTATTTCTGTAGCACTCAATTCTTAAGTCTGAACGTGCGAAAGCTTCCTGCTGTGACAAACGCTTTAATAATTTATGTTTGTTTTTATTTTATCGTAGGGGTGGCCGGACCTTGGTGGCATATATTTGGAAGCGACAGCATTTTAATTCTCGTCGCCATCATCGCGGGAATAATACTGTGCGCTCTTTTTGTTTGCATTATCATCATCATCATTATTTGCGTGTGCAAACGGAGAAGAGCACGGAATAAGTGTAAGTTTGATCATATTAATTTCAGTTTTGTTGATATTGTTTCATAATATTGTGTTGTTTGAATGTTTGTGTTTTTATGAAATATTCCTCACGTTAATAATTTTTCACTAACGCAAAGTTTTTATTTTTATTTGCTAACTTTAGATAATAATCCTGTGGAGCTGGAAGAACGCGAAAAGTAAGTTGAATTATTCCATTATAATGAACAAACTTGTGATTGAGGTGTCGGTCTCTGTTTTCTTGTAAGAAAAGAACGAAGTTTTGTTTATTTATTATATTATTATTATTACTATGTAGATACTTAATACTTTTAATATTGTGCAATAAAACTGTGATATTTTATCGCATGCCTCACTTTTTCGTTTCGTTTCACTTTCTTTCTTGTTTGGTGCACGCTCTTGTAAAATTTTCGAGTTTTGTCTCAAAACAGCATAGTGTGAGGGCTCGTTGAGACAAGGCTCGATTTTTCAGGTAAGAAATTTTTATTATTAACACGTTAAGTTATCTCTTCCCATAGGCCAATTAAATTAGATTGTTTCTGTCCCCAAAATGGAACTACCAGAATCGATTACATCAGTACCCGGCCCGGGCAATGTACAAAATAATCAATTTTAGTCTTTTCGAGACGAGGTTTTCTTGTTTCTTGGGGCTTAATTTCTTTTTTTTTATATTTAAGATAAATAAACCCTGGAACTTGGCGTTTTTAGTAAAAGTTATTCTATACTGTTTTGCACATTGCCCGAGCCTGTTTGTAATGTAGCTTTCGTTAATATGAAATAAAATTTAATTTGCAAACCTAATTTGATTGGCCTACCACCCCTTTATGTAAGTATTTTAGTTTTATTAACGAAAACGGCGTAGACGATTAATTTCCTATATTGGCTTCTTGTTACTCCTCCACTGTCTTATTTTTTATATCACAGATTTAATATTGCACATTTTTGGATTTTTTTTTCTCTATTAATAATCTTAACATGATTAACCTGAATTCTTAGGTTCCTTTGCACACAAAGTCCTGATGTTCTCGGATTGCCTTTAGTTCCTTGCGGAAGGGTCACTTATTTAGGACATTCAGGTAGAACTTTTACGAGTGATTTCCACTTTACTTGCACGCACACTCTCCTTTATAATTACTCTATGTACTATATTTTTATTACTTAGTAAAATTTTCTTTGCACAACATATGCATGAACAATAATAATTCGAAAGCGTAGTTTCGTCGAGCTTTTTTCACCCTTTGTATGCTCTTGTCATCAGTTTTTTGTTTATCTTGCTAATGTGTGTTTTTGTTTGTTTTGTTCCATGTTTTGCTTGTCAACATTCTTGATTTTGGATTTGTTTGCTGTCACTCTTTTTCTACGCTGACGTTAAATTGGCACATTTGTTATTTTTTATTGAATTAATATTAAGACCGGACGGACACTCGCCCGAATCTGCTACCGGCTTGCCCAGATGGCCGCTCAGACCTGGCGTTTTGGTTCACGTAAAATCTTTGCAAACTTTAACTTCGGCTCATATTTTACCGCAAGATCGATTTAAAACTTTGACGCCTCAAGACAAAAATCAAGGGACCACTAAATATGCCAAAAGTAAGAATAAAGTTTATGCCAGACTGGAAAGGTTGAGAGACATCTTAGGGTTCGGCGATCGAGATTTTATTCCGAATGGGATTTATTCGGGTCCTGGAGGAGGTAAATTTCATTTTCATTATCATATACAGGGTGGTGCCTTCGTAGTTTTAACAAATTTATTAAACGACATTTTATATATGAAAGCGTCAAATTTTACTCTTAGTGCTGCCATGAAATTATTAAACGAATCAACCCTGAAAGGTCTCTTATTCATTATGCGTTCGATATGATACAATCAAAGCGCCTAAATTTGTTGCTGAATATAAACACCATTACCAGGATGTACAATAATCAGAAACATTTACCTTTCACGTCGTCCTATTTAATATTAGTTTCGAAAATGTCAGTAATAATTTAGCCTCTGAAGTTAAATAATTAAACTTAACCATTGATTATGAATTTGATCAAGATGCCCAACCTACAGTGCTGAAACTAACAAGATTCATAATATAATTAATAATCCGCTTTAGATTTATATTTCAAAAAAGTTTACCGAAATCGGTGGGTAGTCGGCCGTGGGATCCTCTCGTAAGACAATCAAAAGGAGCCAAACGCACATCATTTACATTGTAAAATCTTTGAAAACAGTTTACTTGTCTTTTTTTCCTTCAAGCGGCAATTACCAGCAAACGGGAAAATAATTACTTATCAAAGGTTCCTCTCTATCTTTAAAACAATATTTTGTACGTAGGACTATGAGATCAAACGTAACAGATTTCGAAATTAATTTCTGTACCAATTTACCAGTTTCCCGAGGCAATTGCGTGGTTTCTTTTTTGTAAGATTTAAAAATTTTTATTAAACTATGCAAACAAATTAAAAATGTCTTGTAGAAGTGAATACTGTTTGCTGCTGTCCTGGAAGGACGAGGGACTTCGACACCAAGGCCGGCATATTTAAAATTTTAAAAACTATCTGGACAGAATAAGTTTTCTTCTTCTACGTCCTGTTTTGTTTGCTGCCGAACATTCAGATTTTTTTATAGAAAATAATTTTGACATTATTTAAACCAAAGTTGTTACTTTGAAGTAAAGAACTTTAAAATCGGAAGTTCTCATTTTGAAGTTATAATTTTGAAATTTAGGTTCTTTTTTACAAAATCTATGTCGTTTAATAAATCATCGATCACCCTGTATAAGCAATGAAAACCGCATGCATTTGTTATGTTTTTATTTATTCGCATGGTTTTTAGTTGTAACGTTTAAGAAGTTGCGCTCCTCGTTTCGTTTGAAATCCGATGCAAGCGGCATATCGAGAAAAAGAAAAAAACCTGGCTGTGGTACGTAGTGAGCTTTTTTTCAAAATTTTTTTGTTTTTTGCAGCTAAGGTGTGCTTCCAAAAATCTAACGAATTCTTTCGTATATTTCAGTACCAAACCAGTCTACTATACCAGATAGGGGGCGACTGGGGGGACCAAACAACGATGGCTCGACGGACCCCCTTACAAATTCAGAAAAAGGTGTTTACGAGAATTTACCGTTCCACGGTATGCAGACACCTCCCAATAAGGTAAATAATCTGTTGTTTTGCGTAAATTTTGTTTTGATTTGTTTTGTTTTTAACGCAGTTTTTTTGTTGCATGTTTAATTTTGCAGCCTGTATCCATAATAGCGCCTTTCAATCAAGGAAATGCACGTCCATTTACAAGTTCAACTAAATCTTTGTACCCTCCTATTTCGCAATTACCTTTGACTGCGCCTTCTAACATTAATTCGAAACAAATTCAAAGACATCAGTCGTTTCACGGCTTTAACACAATTCATCCAATTTCGTTAAGTGTTCCGACCACAAACGATTTAATAAACTTTCGTGGGGCCCGTCCTCCATCGATCTTCAGCAATTATCATCAAAACTCAACATCTAATATCGCGTTATCTCATCAGCCAAAGCCAAACGAATCAATTTTTAATTTTACTGCCGCACAAAAGCCCGCGCGCGTGGTCGGCAGAAACGAACAGAAAATCAAAGATAAAAATTTAGTAAATATGCCGGAATTAACCAAATCGCCCGCTAATGCAAACGCTAATGAATTGCGCTTTCGATCGTTGGAATTGAAAAAGCATAAATGTTATTCGCCGACCTTTTATTCGATGCGCTGTAAGAAGCACTCGAAAAAGGTTCCTCAAATTTACGCCTTACCGAAAAAAATTAAATCCGTCTCGGAACCGAAATTAAATAACGACGTTTTCGTATTCGGCAACGATTTCCAAAATTTAACCGACAGCATTCAAATCGCCGAACAGATCGAGGAGCGAAAGGCCCCGAAGCCTGCTCCTCGTTGCAGGCGTCACAGAAAAAATTCTTGTCACGATTACGAAAACGTTGCCGAATTAAAGGAACAAAATTTAAACAGTTCCCCGGATGAAAAAGATTCTGAAATGTCCGTTACCAAAGCCATCGTGCACAATTCGGCGTCGGAGGACGGAGCTAAATTGCGTTCGAGTTTCGAAAGTTTACAAACCGTTAAGTTAATGCCTAGTCTGATTAAGCCCAAATTTGAGAGCCCCAAAGGTGCACTTAACACGCAGTTACAAGCCAAAATGAAAACTCCACCTTTAGAAACTTCCAAACCGAGCGAAACGTTTACGGTTCCTAAAATGCCGCTCCTGGACACTCACAGTAAATGGACGCCTAAATTTTCTGTAGCTAACCAGCAGGTGTGTTTTTTTATTTTTGCTTCTTTACCAACAACAAATATTAGTCGTTGCTTAATCCGTTTTACTTTTTATTGCAATATTTTAGTTTTCTCTGTTCTGATTATAGCTTTAATAAATATTAATAATTAGTACATTGATGTGTCGAATTTTTTTTGTTAAAATTTAATTGATTGTTACATGTATTACTGTCTACGAGTATTTAATATGCTAGATTAATTAAATTGTTTGTTGAATTAAAATGTCTGATGAATAAATAATTATACATAATTACATAATATATTGAGAGCATTGTCCTGCTATATCGAGCACTTTGTATGTTACATAATATATAATTTATTACCGAAATGTTACAAAAAGAATATTTAATTTTCTAATCGTAATATCGAAAAATAAAGTAAAATCCTGTGATTTGAGTGAAGTAAATATCACGAAACTATTTGGTTCGGGGATTCCCAAAATTTTGTTTAATTTAAAATAATTATTTGGAGGACTAATCTTAATTATTTAAGTTTCATCCTCTTTGTCGCCTGACCAACGGCGATTTAATTAATCTAAACATTTAAGAATCGAAATGATCGTAACACACAATTAAAGTGAAAAGAAAATAACAAAAAAAAGTTGATATAAAAATATTAATTCGAGAAAGAAGATAAATATTGCGACAAAAGTAAAACGATGCGTAATACTAACGCTTACTAACCTCTTTTTCAGAACGCTTTTTATACTCTAACAACGCCAAATTTTAAACACGTACCAAATTCCCAATTATCTCATCATTACTCCGCCACAATTCCACATCAACAAAAGCACACGAAGCTTCTGCCCAGATCGCTCTTCCACGACCAGCAAGTCAGCAAGAGCAAATCGTTCTCGTCGAAAAGTAAACAAAAGAAGCATTTTCAAATTCCGTTGCAAAAGTGCCACAGTTTTAAGTTCCAAACCGCCGAAAGTTACTTTCAACCAATTAAAAACGTGCACGAGGAGAATCTAATCCGAAACGGTTACGTTTCCGACTTTGGTCCGGGCTATTCGGAACGTGCGTACGGCCGGCCAAACAAAAAAGACAAGTGTAGAAATAGCGGTCCACTAATTTTAAGGAGGCCTAGCGATTATCGTTTAGACAGTAACAATTATCGTGATAACATGCCCAATCTGGTGCAATTGCAGTATCCGCAGCCATTGTATTGCAAGAACGGTAAAAAGGATATCAGACCGAACGGTCTCGTGTACGCCGACTTGGATATGCCCAAAACAAATAATTGTGGTAACACAAAAAAGATATCAGGTGGCAATAATCCATTTTCACAATTACACAACAAATCTAACACTAAGACTGAATACGCAACGCTCAACTTTAACGACGTCGGAAAAGAAATCGATGTTTAACATTGAATTTTGCGCACTAACAAAGTAGGTTTTGACGCTTAATTTCGACTTGCACTCACTTTTTGACCACCCTGTGTCGGGCGCGTCGAGAAACATAATTAAAGTTTTAATTTTGTCCTTAAAGTCGAGGAGAGTGGTCTAATTACTTTTCGGGAAAAGCTCTCGGCATCACACAGAAATTCCAAATTATAAATTTACTCGAATAACCTTAATTATTTTTAAGTTGTTTATGTAAACTTAAACGTAAGCTTTTAAGTGGATATATCAACATTTTAGCCCTGCCGTTTTCTTATAAATAAATTAATTTTTTAATTAAACTTTTTTTAAGCTCAAAGTAACTTAATTAATGTTGTTTTGTATAATCGGGGCGAAAAAAACTGAGTGTAAGTTTTGGTTTCATGCTAATTCTGTAATAAGAAAGAGGATTTATATGCAAATTATGTAGATTATCGTTATTTGTTGTTGTTTTACCGTTCCTCGCTTTTAAATAATAATAATGTCACTTAAAATCTTACTCTTTATTTACATTTTCTTACGAAAGCTTCAGAATTTTAACAAGAAAAATAACAAATTTATTTTAGCTAATAATTCTTCTTCTTGACGAGAGTTGCTACACCCAGCGTTATTACTTACAGCTCTCCGAAAATAGGAAAAAAATAGAACATCCAGACTTTCGACTTATTAGTCATTAATAAATTATTCTAAAAATTTCTCATCTCGTAAAATAATTATATAACAAAGAATTTTATTATTTGCAGAAATTTGATACAAATTGTACCAGTACCAGTACACCAGCAGTACTGCCAGTAGCTTAGAAGTTTTTCAATCGCATTAATTGTAACAACCTAAGAAAAACAAAAAAGTTTACAAAAAGTGTCTCAACACATTTTTGTAGAAATATTCCATTATAATCACTTTTTATCATCCGAATAATCGTAAACGACATAATTTGATTTTTTGATTGTCAACTTGATATTTCGTGCTAAAATGCTTCGATTAGTTTAAAAAAAGTTTCGAAAGAAATATCTAAAGACTTACTTGTAGAAAATTTTCTGCTCTACATATTTGTTGTAATCACTTTTCATCGTCAGAGCAACCATAAGTGAGATATAAAAGCATGTTTCATATTAAATTATTATTCAAGTAAGAAAAAAAGAGAAACCCCACGTGGGACGCCGTTGTTACTGTTATTGAAAATAAGCAAAACCAATGGAATTGTTTGAACAATTTTAAATAACTCTCGACTACATTTTGCATATAAATCCGTATTGTGCTGTATTTGTGCTGCTCAAATGTACAATTATGTCTCGTAAAAATAATTCAAATTAAAATTGTTCTGCAATCTGTTTTAGACAAATGGAGCAACTTCGACCAGTAGTGACACGTATATATTTTAGGAAAAGGTAAATTATTTACTTAATTGCATAATTGTAAATTAGAGCACACTACGTGGTTGATCTAATCGTGCGTGAACAAATTTAATGTGTGACATTAAAAATGTAACATAGAAAAAGTGTACAAGCACCTTTTTTAAAGTTTCCCAAAGACTCGTTTCTTTACACGTCATTTAGTAAATAGGTCGGTTCATCTTTTGTATTTTTTTAAAAATTCTGTACGTAACAATAATTGCTCAAAGCCGTGGAAACCATTTGATTAAATGTTCGTTTTTTTTCAAATTTATGTGTGTGTACTTTATGTAGTTTTTTTTGTAGCCGTACAGGCCCGAATTCAGCGACTTGGATTACGCCGACGTTGATTATCGTTCGTATGGGCCCATAAATTATAAGGCTGCATCTCTCAATGCTATGGCAAGAAAAAATAAAAAGGAAGATAAAGAATACGACGACCTCTTATAGATATTTTCTAAATAATATTATCTTTGTCGGTGTATTAGCGACGCTTCGTGACGCTAATAGTCAAAATTTTGTAAAACTTTTCTGTACTTATTTTTATTTATATTGTAATTTATTTTAGTTTTACATTTTTGCAGATGGAAATAATTTATTTATACGGTTGTGCATGACAATCTTTTTTTTTAGTTATTATTTTAAGTTTAGTCCGAAGAATAGGCAAACAATTTGCTTAGTCTTTGGTAACTCTCGATGCATTTCAAATTCAAACAACTGCCATTTATAATTTTATAATTACGTTAATAATAATAATAATAATAATAGTTGTCGTGTTAACACAGCTTTAAGCCAAATACGTTTCTTTAAAAAAAAATGTGATTAAAAAATGTGTTATATACCTATATTTAAATATATAGGCACGAAATGAGTGAATTATGTACCAATTACCTATTCGTTGATTGGCCTAAAAATTCTAATAATAATTTTTGTCACTCAACGACTGCCCAAACGTCCCTAATTCATGCATTTGATTGACCCTAAAAATCTTTTAAGTGTGCCAAAGTTCGACTTAAAAAATTGTGAACTCTTGTGACGTCCATTTTGAATTTAAAAAATATTTAATTCAAAACTTTAGATTTGGTGTGGTACTGCAACTAACAAAATATTTGGACATTTTTTAAAATTTTAAAAACTACACTTTGACTTATTAATTAGGACAATTTGTATAGTTACGTATCAGTGACGCAACTATAACTTTTAAGGGCGTATTATAGACGGGCCCCCTTTCATAAATTTTATACTGTACATAATCAAACTCCTAAATTACGAGCCCCTTGCGCCGTATAGTTACGCCACTGATTATTATTACCTTGGATTATACCCAGTGTTATATCAAATGTAGAAAATAATAATAAATTGTTACATTCTTTACTAATTGTTTTTTATTACAACATTAGGTTTCTGCATTATTAACCTCGGCTATGACTGTCATGACATCTATATATGATATTTGTGGATGTATTTGTCTTTACAGCAAAAATAAATGGAATATCATTTTTTACCGCTTACGAGAGTTACCCCCAAACGAAAGCTCGTTTTCCAATCTCCTCGCATCAGGACACGTCGAATTTGTGGATTTGTTTATTCGGAATACATAAAGAAGAAAAGGTCACTTTTCACAAAAAGAGGTTATTTTAGTTTTATTTCTCCTGCAAGTTCTGCTATCCTGATACCCAAACGTTACAAATTCACTTATAAAAATGCATCTTTGATCTCTTTGTGGTGTCTCGAGGAATTTAATTATTATTTCATTAAATAAAAATATTTTTGTGTAGGCCCCCCCCCCCCCATAATAAATTCCTGGCTGCGCCATTAGTTCTCACTACAGTTTTCATTCAATTTTTGTTGATCAACTAAATTCGGTCAACTAAAGTTGAACCGTGAGAACGCGCCTTAAGCATGGGGAAATGGCCTTTACACCGATTTGGCTCATTTTTTTTCTAGAGGTTCCTCTCAAAGCACATTTTCCAAAATATTACATCCTAAATGTTGATTTTTTTCCAAATTTAATAAAGAATTATTTTCTCAGAAAGTATTATTGCAAATTGAATGATATTCGAATATGTTATAGATGTACTAACAGTGCAGCATTTACGCTTAGGCCGGTGAGGTCCGAGCCTAGGGCGGCAAAATTCTAGGGGCGCCTTAACTTGAGACGAAAAATTTTTTAAAAAGTTGTTAAATTTAAAAAAAAATTTTAATTTAAAATTTGATTGGGCTTAGTTTTGCTGTGAATGTATGAACAAATTTCTACTACCGTTGGCGCTGCAGTCGACAAGTTCCATCGACATTGACAAGTTCCAACAATATATAATAATACTATTTATTGTGAAATTTTGGGTCCATTGACAGTTTTTTTTACAAATCTCCATTAAAACTTGTAAGGGAGGGGGGGGGTTAAAGTAACGCTAGCCCCCCCAGTTAATATTTTGACTCCAAATGCTAGCTCCCTAATCTATATACACCCAAATATTAGAGCCAGCACCATTTTCAGTCGGTTGATGTTTTCTTGAAAGCAAGAAAAACAAAATTGATCTGATTAGCCATAAAAAAATTCATTTATTGAATAAACTTCAAAATAAGATCCAGTCGAATCTCGAAGCAGTGAACAGCGAAAATCATGTTACTACATGATTTGAATGATGAACACGAAGGGGTGGTGGAAAGTAAATTTTATGAAATAAATTAGTTTGTATTTTATTTTAATTTTTATATGTAGAACAAATATTATATATCTTGGCTGGGTGTACGGAAAATGTGTGCATCTTCAGTTTCATTTAAAATTGAATTCATTTCTATGTAGTTGTGACTTGATTTATTTATTAAGTTATATAATTTGTAATTCTGATTATGGAAATACTTGCAATGTTTTATTTGTACGATTGATTCTATGTCCTCTTTTAAGAGTAATTTTTGTAGCATGTAATTTCTGTGTAATAATAAAATTGACAAAAAGTGGTATAACTTTCCTTAATATTACTTACACTTGCAGCGAATTTCTTTAGCATCATCGAGGTTTTTCGCGTACTGAAATTGTACTTCTTATGCCCTTGTTTTTAACTTCTTATTTATAAGAACTTGATTAAATCTATTGAACAGGCTTCTTCGACTGAAGTAACCTTGATCATCAAATCTCTCAATAATAATTAATTAAATTTCAAAACAGTTTATTTGTCAAATAAGTTAGAAACTTGGCATCGGATGTAGATGAGGGCCCCAAAAAGAGCCGTTTTAAATGAATATTAAGTGGATTTTTAAGACAGCCAGCTATACGATTTCTTCTTTCGTGTGGACAAAACATCTATGTAGGTACATATGGAACTAAATAAACAACATCTAGTGGTTGTCGACAACCTTCTCCATAATATTTTATTAGTCGATCTTTCATAAATTTCTTCGGCAGGTCCAATTGAGTCGACAAAATTCTCTGTAAAAAACAACGGCATAATCTCTAAAAACAAATGTAGTTATGTGACAGGTGGTCATAATGAAAGAATTCCTTACGAGTATAAAACTACAGAGGTAAATATCTAAAAACTTGACAGCTAAGCTACTGCGATGCTCGCTCGGGTCGTCATAAAAGAAGCTCAAATTTTGATACCGAGCAATGCCTTTTTATATCAAAATGTTCTTTAAAGTCAAGTACAACATCGACAATTGACATTTTAATAACAACCTACACGTAGATGTTAGGATTTTATCAACAAATTAACAGCGAAACCTAAAAATTTCAAGTAGGAATTTGAGCCGAGATAACATAATTGGGAGGCAAATTTTATCATTTTGGGTTAACTAGCATGCTCGGCAATGGTTTTTGTTCATTTTTATTCGCCTATATGTTAATTATAATTTACAAATTACGTAAAATAAATTTTCAGGTTAGATTTGCTTTAAACATAAAATGTCATAATTAGAAAAATAATTAGCTTAAAATGCATTATTAATGATAAAAACGGAAGGGTAGTGGGCAAAATAACGTTATTTTAAAATATTTCAAGAAAATAATGTATAGTTTTGACATTATCCATAATCAAACGTTTGACATTTCGAGAGCTCCAAAATGAATTTACGAGGTCGCTATTGCGTTTGAAGCAACAAATTAAGTCTAAATGAGTTAGTTATGGTGTATTTCATTGAATTTAATTATTTTCAATGCATTTCTAATTCAAAACGGAAATTACTATAAAGAATTTTCGGGTTAGTTATTTTAGGCATTGCAGATGAAAGAAATATTTTTTTTTGTAATCCCTTGGTCGTTTTAAGGGCAATATCAATACAAAAAGTAATTCAAAATATCAAAATTATTATAAAAATTCAGTTTAAATTTGGAAATTTTCAAAAACGGACCCAGAGCCATCTGTACGCCGTTGTCGGAAGGTTTATTCGAGAAATTCCGAACAGCGCGAACGCGCGTCACGTGATGCAAATTGTTCAAAAAACAGCGCCCGAGCGGGCCAGTCAGTGTAAATTTGTCCGCGTTGATCTGCAGTTCGTTCCGTAAAAATATTGTGAATAAACGAACGATTTAATTACATTAATCGTTACGAAATTACTTCTTGACGCTGAAACGATCGCGCAAGTTAATTATTGTGTTTAAAACTTAAATAATTGTGCATTTTAAATTAATACAGTGATACTGGCAAGAGGGACATAAATGACGCGCATTTTAACAAAACAAAAAACGATCGCGCTTTATTTTTAACATTATCGTGTTGGTGAGATAAGTGAATCTTCGAACGATCGAATCAAACTGGAATTAACCTGCTATTCTTTTGTGTGCCATTCCAAATTTTTACATCAACAACAAACGTAAGTAGTTTTATTCTCAAAACCATATTAACAATTTGTCCTTTCGAATAAAGTAACCATTTCCTATGTTATTATAAAATCTTCTCGTCTTTGGATCGAGCATTTTTGAAATGACCATTACGCTTCGACTTTTAGGTGTTTCTTATTTGCATTCTTGAATATTTTCGACCTGTAAAAATCAAATTTTATTTTATAATTTTGCGAAAAATAAACAAAATTTTGTGCAATCAAAAAGTGACTCGTTTGACAAATATCGATGACGCCGCCGAAATAAAAAGTCACTTTGTGTTTCAATTGTTTTTAAAATAAAATTTTGTGGGTATGTGTCATTTTTTTTATAAACAAACGCGATTACGGACTAACAATAAAATTGTTTTTTATTCGCCCTTTAAAACATTTTAGTTACTACTACGTTAAAATTTTTGTGGGTTAATGGAATGGCGCGTTTTTGCTAAAAAAAATGTAAACAAACATGTGAAATTTATGGTTACCTTCGCTAATTTACGTAGCTAAATAATATAATTTACTATACTTATGATGGTAATTTAAAAGTGAATTTCGCGATGATGCACGTAAAGATTTTCGGCTGTTAAAAACAACGAAACAGTAGTTGAAGATTTAACTTGACGATTATCGAGGTAGGATTCTGATGCTTAATTAAAAAAACACTTTATTTATAAATTTCACCACCGGCAAAGTTTTTGTAAACAAAGACAAAACATTTGATGTTCTTGTCATTTCCTTCATCTCGAATTAGTGGTCGAGTAACGATTGCATTCAAGTTTCTGTGAATTGAAATTACATTTCAAGTTATTTTTTATTTAATACTTTTATCTAAAAGTCTACATAGAAATGCTCCGAACAATTCGTGTCTTTCTAAATATGACTTTCAAGTGCCACGATTTTCCTTACAGCCATTTTGTTTATTTATTTTGTAACACACATTGCTAGATTTTTGACTTGCACCCTTGAAAATGATTGTCGTAAATTAGTTTGTTCTTCAATTAAGCTTTATTCTTAATTATCTTGAACGTTACTTTATGAATTCTTTTCTCTTTCAGGATATCGTCGGCCAAGAATTACGAGCTGATCAATAAATCGTGTACGCGTTTATAAAATAATAATACAATTTTTCATTTCGCGAACGGTTTAAAGTGACGAGTACGAAATTTTATATGCAAAAGTGTTAATTTTAAAACTATTTTCAATCGAAATCGATAAAAAAATATGGGAGTGTATTCTGTGCGGTTGGACTTTGTGGAATGGAGGAGAGCTGGACTGGGACAACACAACTGGCAAAAGGACTACAGAGTTAAAGGTAAGCAACCACAATTTTTTTTTAAAGAAAACTTTTCGAATGTGTTTCGTTTGGCTAAGCTAATCCTATTAACTATGTATAAATACTAATATTGTTTTTTTTCTTTGCAGGTAGGTTCCACGGCGTGGAATGGAAAGCTGAGCAACTAAAAAGGTTAGTGAAAAATTATTAATTATTCTCCATGTGATGTAGCAGTGCAGTGCAGTGAAAAACGAAAGTGATGAAATATGTTGTGTTCAATAGATAATTTTCTGAAATTTTAGAAAAGATGAAATATATAAAAATAATTTACCAGTTTAGTTCTTTCAATAATTAAATAACTAATAGTGACGTGTTAGTGAGCGGAAAATTGTGGTCGCGCCGGACACGAAGCGGGTCTAATATAAATAGACAACTCCGAGTTATTCTTCAAACTATTTGCGCGTCTCAAGCGATTCGGATCTACTAAAATTTCAAGCGGCAAATACTATTACAGCGTGACCCCGGACAAACATGTTTTTCTCTTTTCGCGAAAATCACTGAATTTTACTGAAAAAAATCGTCATTGTGAAATAGTTTGAATGTTTAAAATTCCTCGACAAACCGTTTCCGACGCCATCAAACGATTCAAAGAACTTGGTAATATGGAAAACCGACCCGGAATATCATCAAACTTTGGATTCAAAGAAATTCGAGACTGTCATGTCGATGCGAAAAGTGAAACTGGAATCGCGCGAGAGTCGGCTCGACGAATAGCTAAAAATGAACTTAAGAAGAAGCCACCGCTGGCTGCTCAACAATGGGAAAATTTCGTTTTTACTGATGAAAAAATTTTTACTATTGAACAATTTCACAATCGTCAAAATGATGGGTGTTGGTCAGAAAAAGCACCCGGACCTTTTTCCATCGTTGTTCATCGCCAATTCCCCAAGTCAGTCATGGTTTGGGACGATATTTATGCTACCGGTAAAACACCTTTAGTTTTTGTGCAAGGAGTAAAAATTAACAAGAAAATCTACCACCGAAATATTTTAGAAGCTGTAGTTCTTCCGTGGGCCCAACAGCACTTTGGTGACCAACATTTGACCTTTCAACAAAACTCTGCAACCTGCCCATAAGGCGAAAACTACGCGAGAGTGCTCAATTTTAGAGGCCAGGGCCTGTGCAAAACCTCACAAGTTTGGAATCACTAAAACAATATTTGCGTCAGGAATGGCACAAAATTACCTTAGAAGAGGTGCGAAAAACAGCCGAAAACCACGCAGAAGGAAGCCACTTTAAAATTTTATAATTTATGATGTACATAAGGTTGTTGTCTATTGTGATCCGTTTATAAATTTTTGAATTGTTGCGTTTAAATAAGTTTTTTTTTTAAACGTTTGTCCGTTTGTCAATAATATAGTGAAAATTTTGGTTTAATTAAATTTTTTATCTAGTTATTTCCAGTAAATTTACAATTTATGATTTCAAAATAAATCGGTTATGTACTCGCAAAATAACTTTTATACTTCTAAGTTAGCAATGTAAATTCGTATCCGGAATTTTGTTCGAATAACAGTTGTTCGATTTAACATTTATTCGAATGAGCAGTTGTTCGACTTAACATTTATTCGAATGAGCATTTGTTGGAATTGGAATTTTATTCGATACACATTTGTTTTATTCACATTTGTTATTCGATATTAAATTTATATGAATTTTATTTTTATTTTTTGTTTAGGCTTTTATGGTGTTAGGGACCATAAAAATAGTTCTGCAGTTTTTATAATTAAATGTCAACAAATCCCGGACACAAATTATATTTTACAAATGCACAACTTATTTTTAGAGTGGATTTCCTTCGCATCCCGCAATTTTGGATCCACCCTGAAACGAGAGTCACCTTTTTCGAGTTCCACCTTGGCGAGTTCTTTCGGCCTTCAGAGATTCCGGAGCACAGGGTAGAGCAGAGTCGAATTTGACAAAGACAACCATGGCAATACACGGATCCACCATAAAAAAAAATAGTCTGCGCTCCGGGTGCTCAAAACTGTTTTGACAAAGACTAAACAAGCACATCCCAACCGGTGATATAGGTACTTTCAATTATCCATATAGTTGCTAACTGTTCGTTTACTAGCTATGCAACATAATAATATTCCCGGGATATTTCGTATAAAATTCCATATCGAACAAATGTTAAGTCCAACAAATGTGTATCAAATAAAATTCCAATTCCAACAAATGCTCATTCAAATAAATGTTAAGTCGAACAACTGCTCATTCGAATAAATGTTAAATCGAACAAAAGCATTCAAACAACTGCTATTCGAACAAATGTTGTCGAACAAAATTCCTAGAATCATGTAAATTATATCTTTTAAAAAAAAAAATAAATTCACTTCATAGTAAAACTTATCAGACATTTTTTGTTGTAAATTTCATTCCCTTCATTTTTGTTTAGATGCATTTTTCTATTTTATCCGTTTCTGTTTCTGAGTGACAGTGATTAAGTGCTTCTTCACAATGTACGTAAGACAAGACGTACATAAGACTTAAAAATATAAATACAAAAAAAAATGCTTCATAGAGCATCGAATAGCTTGAAAATCTTAAACTACATTATGCGAAATGTTTTTCTTCATATAACAAAACAACTCGAATATTATTCAATATTCGATTAAGGCCTTATTTGAATTTATAATTCTTACGTTTTATGTATTTCTTATGTTTTATGTACATTGTGAACAAGCACTTAGAAAAGATCCTGTAAAAATGTTAATAAAATTGACTTGACTCTTTTATTGTAAAAGTTTAAATTTTTTACATGTTAGAAAAAATTAAAAATTGAACACTTGCTGCTTTTAAAATTCGTCAAAAACTATGCAAATTGGTTAAATTAGTTTGCGACATTTAAATTCATAATATGCTTCGATTTTCGGAATCTTTTCGGAAGGGCAAACCTGAAATATTTTATAACAAAACTAACCCAAACAGTATTAAAATTCAATTAGTATTTAGTATATGAATTCGAATGTCGCAGACAGTAAGTATTCAATTTCTAATTTTTCCAACATGTAAAAAATTTCAACTTTTACCATAATTTCGGATGTTAATAACTTGAACCATACTTGACTCGTTTATGGTAGATTTATTACATATTTTACAGTGTACAATAAGTGAATGAAGGGAATGAAATTGCAACAAAACATGTCCGATAAATTTTGCTGTAAATCGATTTTTACATGACAGAAATGTCTTCAAAAAGTACAATTTACATTGCAGAAGTGCAAAAATTCTTTTGCGAGTAACTGTATGTACTTAGAAAATTAGAAACGTTGCTACCAAACGCAAAATTTAATTTTAGTAGGTACAAAATTTAACTGCCGTGTTCCCAAGTTTAACATCTATCTATGGGCAACGAGATTAGTAGTCCAGTCAAAGCGGAGTTTGAATATAGGGTAACCTATGAAAAGGTAAAGGAAAAAAAGTTAAACCAATCGATAGCTAAAGGTTCCCTTATGAACATATTAAAATGTATCAGCTTAATTTTTCCGGCTTAATTTGTAATTAATAAAAAACTATCCAAGATTTAAGGCTAATCGACTTAAATTCACCATTTCTGCCAAAGTTACTCACTCAATCCAAAAAATAAAATTATCAATTTATAGTACACAAAATTTACTATCAAATTCAATCGGAAAACATTGTGAAAATGTACCATTAATTTATTTATAATTTTTTAAGATAGTTCGTAAACATTATTGTTATTGATCAGGTGCAGGTGCTACGCGATGTGATCATTTGACAGCTTGGCAACAAATATTTTCAAACCACTTTAAAAAATTATAATAAATTAATGGTACATTTTGCAACAATGTTTTCCGATTGAATTTGATAGTCAATTTTCCGTGCTATAAATTGGTAATATTATTTATTATTATTATTTAATATTTTTTGGATTGAGTGAGTAACTTTGGCAGAAATGGTGAATTAAAGTCGATTAGCTGTAAATCTTGGATAGTTTTTTATTAATTACCAATTAAGCCGGAAAAATTAAGCTGATACATTTTAATATGTTCATAAGGGAACCTTTAGCTATCCATTGGTATAACTTTCATTCCCTGAAGCGCAACTTTTGGATTCAAGTCTAATTTCATTGGACTATAGGCACCATATAGATTAAGCCATTATTATATTATATTTATAACTCATTATTTCCGAAAATAATACTGGACGTTTTTGTTCCCGGTTACACGTAGTTTTGGTAGACCTGTTTTTCAGAATAGTGTATAATTTGTTGGGCAGAATTTGGCAACAATTTATTTTTTCTACAGCATTTTGCACATCTGCAATAATTCGTAGTCGATCGGAGCAAGATAAATCAAGCTTTTCATTTTCGGTGTTACAAACCACATTAAGTGACTAACGAGAATGATATTTCTTGATCTGTTAAATCGATAAGATGAAATGTTATTTTATTAGATTGATTGAATTAAGTTGATTGAAAACAACGCTTACTAGAAATTTAATCGAAGGAGGGGGTTATTTCATTTCGGGTGGTTCAAATCTGTCGCACCACCCATTGGTTAAAAAGAAATTTAATTTTTTGTGCGTCATCGGTCAACGTGTGGGTAGTTCAAAATATCTTTTCAGTGTTTCATTTTCTCCTATCTAAGGTACCACGCAAAGTGATTATTAGAAGTGGGTTATAAGGTTGCTTTTTAGATCTTTTCACCTAAATGCAATCTGCAATACTTTTGCATGGTGTATTATGCACTATGTTCAAAAAGTATCGAGACTTGTCGTTTTAAAAAATCCGGTACACGACTACTTTAAAAACTTTGTTTCCTATAGTTTCCCTAAACTGTCGTTCGCTCAAAAAATGGGGGAAATTTTACCGGTGGAATTTTACCCACTTAATAAGAGTAAAATTAAACTGTAAAATTCCAGGTTTAAATTTAAATCTGAAAATTACTGTGTTCAAAAAAGTAAATTTACCCTAAAATTACGGTAATTTCATGTTTTACTCTAAAACAATGTAATATTACTCTAAAAATAGGGTAAATTTACCCTAAAACCAGGTGGCAATAAAGTTGTCACCATTTAATAGGAGAAATTTACTAAGTTATTAGTAAATATCATTTACAACATTCTTGTGAAAATTACCCGGTTTATAAGAGTGAATTTACCTTAAAAATTGTCGACCATGTCTTGATCCACTATTTTTAAGGTACATTCACTCTTATAAACTGGGTAATTTTCACAAGAATGTTGTAAAAGATATTTACTAATAAGTTAATAAATTTCCCCTATTAAATGGAGGCAACTTTATTGCCACCAGTTTTTAGGGCAAATTTACCCTATTTTCAGAATAATATTACATTTTTTTTTAGAGTAAAACATGAAATTACCTTAATTTTAGGGTAAATTTACTCTGTTGAACAGGGTAATTTTCAGATCTAAAATTAAACCTGGAATTTTACAATTTAATTTTACTCTTATTAAGTGGGTAAAGTTCCACTGGAAAAATCACTTCCATTTTTTAGAGTGTTGACATTCAGTCCAAAAAAAAAAAATTCTTGTTTAGAGAGATCACCAAAAACACTTGGTGATCAGTGTTTATGAAGAACAAGAACATTTTAGTGATACAAAATGTTGAAGAGGGCCGGAAAATGGTAGAAAATGAATCTAGATCTGGTCGCCTATTAACATCAACAGACGAATTTCATGTCTATCAAGTTAAGGAAGCAGTGGTGAATATTCGTCGAGTAAGCGAGGCTCACAGCTCGCCACATTTTAACTGAAACTGCGCACATGGAACGAAATGCTTCACGATTCATTCCAAAAACGCTAAATTTTCACCAAGAAGCGCAACGAAAAGAAGTGGCTTTAGAGATGCTTTCTGACGTAACTAATAACAGTACATTCATGAAACGCATCATAAGTGGTGACGAGACATGGGTATACTGATGGGTAGAATGATGTTGAAATAAAACAACAATCATCCGAATGGCGCCTTTGGCGAAAACCTAAAAGAGTGCTTTAAATTCAATTAAAAATTCAAGTTTTGCTCACCGTGCGTGCAACTGGGAATAAAGAATATTATTTGAGCGTTATGAAACGTTTGCTTGCGTCTAGAATGGTCGGATTTGTGATAAAATAATTCATGGATTTTGCAACACGATAATTCACTTTCGCACAATTCTTGGCTTTTCCGAAATTTTTTGACCAAAAACTCAACCAACACCATTCCTCCAGCTCCATATTCACCGTCTCTAGTTTGAAATTACCATTTCGTGGACATCGATATGAGTTGATTGAAGACATAAAAAAGAATCGTTGAAAGAGCTTAAGGCCATACTAAAAATCGCGTATGAAGTGTTTTGAGGTTTGGGTTAAGTGTTGGCACATGTGCATGGCTTGCAATGGCGAGTACTTTGAAAGAGACAAAGTTCATATTGAACATTAAAGTTGTAGTTTGAGTTTTATTCCGTTAGTCCCGGAACTTTTTTAACAGGGGGGTCTATATTGCTCTTACAAATTTCTACAGATTATAGGCTTGCTTTTCGCTTTTCAGTTGATATTTTTTAATGCAGTCGGTTAGTTATTTATTGCTAACCAAGCAAAGAAACTCGACGGATAAATAAATCAAATAGATTCGATTTTTTTTTTCGCGAACGCCATATTTAAATATACCCTATGTCACTCCGACAATTAAGACGACTCTAATGACACATCATATGATAAAATCCGTCTAACCGTTTAGACTACATAGCGTGCCAAAAAATAGACAACACACATATTATGAAATTAATTAAAATACTAGAGTTAAAGGAACACCAAATTCCTGAAAGCTCGAAGTTTGTTGTTTGATTTGTTCCTTTAACTCTAATATTTTAATTAATTTAACGCACATATTATGTGCATATGCTGGAAAAACATTAGCCTCTTTTGGCAGTGGGGTAAAAAGCGAAATGGTATCGTAAAAGTTTACTTCTCTTTTTAAAACAGTTGCATCTTTATGATGGAAGGAAAGGAAACTTGGAGATTTAGCAACCGTTTTTAAAAAAAAATGATCAAAGCTTGGAAATTAAAAAAAAAACGGTACATTTAGAGTCGAAAAGTATCGGTATCATATTTATTATTGAAAAATATATCGTTACATTAAATTTCCAAACTTGGAGAATTTATAGAAAAACAAGTGTGTAAATCTCGAGTAAGTGTAAAAATTCAACTGTCCCACCTCTTTGTTAAATAATATTGACTTGTCGACTCTTTCCCTTCCTGCAATAACTTGCCTGTAAAGATGCAACTTTTGAAACAGAGAAGTGAAATTTCATTCTTCAGAATAATTCATAATCAATAATTCATTGCAAACAATTATTGCATTTAAGTGAATATTGATAATATAAATAAGGGTCAAGATGTATCAGTGTTTGCAAATACTTTCAATTGCAAAAAACTCCTGTATCTTGTCAAACAAATATGGCAGCCAAACGAAGGCAAAAATCAATAAATTTTCAATAATGGTCACTTTAAACTACATATTTACCTGTTTGTTGTGTCGATTAGGCACAAAAAATAAAATTTATAAAATTACTTTTATAAAATTTATACTTATATTTTTATGCATTGCGGTAAGAAGGGCATAATTAAAAAAAATCAATTTTAAGTTAAGTACACACAAAGTTTTTTAAAAAACATTATTTTTGACTTGTGTCCCTTTGCACCACCTATTCTTAAAACTTAAGCTTCACTTAAATCTTATTCCAATCAGTGGTGTGCAACGAAATAGGGTGGCGGTTAGTGATTTAAGTATAAAGCTTTAACATAAGGTTAGGTGGTGTAAATGGGCATTACTACGTCCCTCTTAGCACTATGCATAGATTTGCAACCTATCCATTGTACATTCAACCAAATTTAATCGAGTTAAGCCCATTAACTTATGCCTAGTGCACAAACGATTCGAACCTATTCCAACAGCCATAGTTGAACTTTATCGAGATTCGGTTGTAGCCAACGAGTTGCAGTTATTGAGTTTTCATGTGATTCCATGGTGGTGTTGTCATTTGCAAATGTAACAACTGTGGTCCTCCTACTGGTGGGTCGATCGTCTGTACAAAATAGAACCAAGAACGTTTCACCGGGGGCACATCACATCTGATTCTGAAAAAGATTCTGTTTAATGCAATAATGCAAGAGAAAAAATACCGTAATGCAGCCTCCCTTGACATTTCATAAGCTTTTGATATTTCAACCAGGGGGTCGATTCTTAAAACTTTGTGTTTTGAAAACGTAGTATAAATAATGGAGATTGTTATATCTATAATTTCGAATTGTTGCATCCGATAATATAAAATTAATAAGACAAAACTTTAAATATAGAACAAGTCCTTATTCTATAATATAGTACTTGTTCTATATTTAAAGTTTTATTTTATTATTGTTCTCGCAAGTTAATAATTTATATTTAATATATAATTAAACTTACATTTTGCGTTTTTCGAATGCATGATCACACAACATAGTACCAATAATAATATTGTTGTCGATTATTTCTAATTAGTAGAACGGTAATTCGAGTCGTTCTTCTTTACTGGTTTGTCGTAATTATTTGTGAAGTCTGAGTGGTTTTTTTTAAGATTCTGAAAATTGAAATTACATTAAAAGAATTAATTTTTTAATTGTGCATTTAAATAGTAGGCTATTAATGTCCGATTTCTTCACCTCGAGATATCGGTCCGATAAATAAGCAAATTTATTTATCAATATACATTGATTATTCGAACAAATAGATTCAGATCTTACACGTAATTCGAGGTAAGACAATTGGGCATAAGTATAAAATGTCCGTTTTCTTCAAGTACAAAGTTCGAAAGTCGATGTCTCTTACATTTCATTAAAACACTTTTTTTTAACTACAATAATAACGGGGATTTTTGAAGCAATTAAGGTTTTAATCAAACAACTAATTTCTTTTGATCAACGTTGAGAAGATGGTACTATTGTAAATACATGATTGTCAATATTTACCAATAACAATTGCCTCGATATTACTCGTGTTGGATTTGAAGATTGTTGCGTTTGCTTTTAAATTATGCGATCGCCTTGCACGTTATCTACGTTGTGTGAGGTGTATTTTTTTTTTAATTCCCCGTGGATCGTTATTCAGAATATCTCTAAAAACGACCACCAATTTTTTATGATAAACTCTTGGAACAATATTAGGTCAATTGAACTCAATTTATCTATATCCAAAAGTGCACCGTTTCGGAGTTGAAACCCATCGAAGTTCAAGTTTTCAAAATGCATTTATTTTATATTATCAGATGACCCCTTGAAATTGAACATTCTAATTTGGAACATGTCCGTCACATACGTAACGCTGTAATCCTACAAGGTTTTGAAAAAAAAAAGCACACTGGAAGTCTGATAAACGAAAATTCTAACAATTTCAAAAATATTTTTTGACCCTTTAAATAAAAGCTAGATGAAATCAAATGCTCTTATCATTTATAGTTTATATTTCTGTGTCTTTCGTTTTTTCTCCAAAATAATTAGGGAAGCAGGAATTTGCATAAATAAGTTTTTACATGTTAATTTCCTATGTTCGGCTAACTCATTCGGCACCCGGTATATCGTATTTATTTAATTTTTATTTAATGTGAATTCCGTCGTGGAATTTTTAATCTCGAAAATGCGATCTAAGATCAACACGAATTACGTTGAGCCAAAATATGTTGTACAGATAACGCTGCTTAAATTACAGGAGTTATCTTTGGAAACTCTTTTTCGTCTACCGTATTCACCCGACCTTGTCCCAATTGACAGCCATTTCTTCCATGCATTTGACCATTTCTTGCAACAGAAACTATTCAGTCCTCAACGAGTTGTGGAAATCAATTTTCGTGCATTCATTATCGTCTCTTGCTTTCCAGGTTTCCTCGTCATCGGTATAAAAAAATTATCTTTAAGGTGGCAAACCTTGTCGACAAGTTAGGCGCATAATTTGATTCATTATAATATTGCTGTTTATATAAGATAATTATAATAAATTATTGAAATACTTTATCAAAAATCGGACATTTCGTATCAAATTAACTTAATGCATACAAATTGATGCAAAAGTTAAGTTATATTGGTGCTGCTATAGCGTGCGGTCTACTAAAATTTCTGGTGCGGTTTTATTTTATTTTTTTAATGTAAGGATGATTTTTGGTATTTACAGTACAGTCTCGGTAACCCGAACAAAAGAAGAAAAACTCAGTAGTCCGCACAAATAGTTATAATCCAAACACAACTGATAAAATGTTCGGATTGTAGAAGAAAGAATAGGTGGAAATATTATGTGTGCAGATTTATATTTTTGCAAATATGCACTTTTTATTTATATTAGAGATAATATATAAATACATTTTGTTTACAAGTCAGTATTCTGCGATGTTTGTTTGTATGTAGTTACACTTGTAATTTAGAAAACCGTAAATGTCTTTTTAAAAATTTAAAATGTCCGGAAAACGAAAATACACCACCACGTTGACTTTAAGTCAAAAAATGGAAATCAAACAAACTAAATGAAAACCAAACTGTTACAAGCGTGGCGAAATTATACAATGTAAGAAAGTCGACAGTGTGCGATATACAAAAAAATAAAACCAAAATTATGGATTTTATAGCTACAACAGATAATGGTCCAGGTAAAAGAAAAACCCTTAAATGTAGTGAAAATCCTACTATGGAGAACGCCCTATTTACTTGGTTCCTTTGAGAACGAGCCAAAGGGACGCCAATATCTGGCGAAATACTGTATGAGAAAGCTTAATTTTTTTTATAGTAAAATAACAGACATGAGTGATCGTTTTGGAGACTTTTGCCTAATAAAACTTTGGCACACAGCGCTGAAGATTCCGCTCCAGGCAGAAAATTAAGAAAAGAGAGAATAACTTTCATGCCTTGCGCAAATGCTTCAGGTAACCACAAGTTAAGACTGATGGTGTTAGGAAAAGCAGCAAAGCCGCGTGCATTTAAAAACTGTAAACTGCCGGTCTTTTACAAGGGGCAAAAGAAAGCACGGGTAACAAAGGATATTTTTAGAAAATGGTTTCATAATGAGTTTGTGGTATCGGTAAGAGAACATATGGATGGGTTGGGTTTGCCCAGAAAAGCTGTTTTACTATTAGACAATGCTCCGAGACATCCTAATGAAAGTGAATTAATAAGTGTTGACTGACACATTTCGGTGATGTATCTTCCTCCAAATTGTACGCCGTTATTACAACCGATGGACCAAAATATTATTCAGGCTATAAAACTAAATTATAGAAAGAAGCTTTTAAAGCAAAATTATCGAATCAGAAGAAGAAATACCCCAGGTTTTAAAGAAAATCAATTTAAAAGACGTTGTGTTCCTCCTAGATGAAGCTTGGCAAAGAGTTACTTCCACCGTAATAAAAAAATCCCGGCATAATTTATGGCAAGACAAACAGTTCAACGATGAAGACCATTTACCATTAAGTGCATATGTGATTGGAAGAGAAAATCAAGAATTAAGTCTCGAGTTTAATTGAAATAACCGATCTTGTAAACCGACTTAGTCAAGAAAACTGTTTACAAGCCGAAGTAGAAGAGTGGGTAAATGGAAAAAATCAGGAAAAGAATAATTTTACTGATGAAGAAATTATTGAGGAATTTATTAATGATCCGAACATAGAAGATGATCAAAATAGTGACGAAAGTGATGAGACATGGTTTATAAAGAATAAAGAAGCTGTCGATAGTTTTAACGTTTATGTAAGATGGGATTGTGAAAATGATGTCCCATCTCATAAAATTTTATTGCTCCGACAATTAAGAGAAGAGGCAATTAAAAAGGAAATGGGTGCAAAGAAACAAACCATAATTACAAACTATTTTTCTAAAACATAATTTTATATTTTCTAAGCACAGTAGAATACGTATGTATAGGTATGTATCTAATCGTATTTATTTTGAGGTTTGTTTATTTCTAGAATAAAAGTTATTCTAAAAATTTCGTTTTTAAACTTTTCTGTAATCCGAATGAGGCCAGGTTTCTATTAGTTTGGATTAGCGAGACTGTACTGTACTTTTATTTTACGGTATATTTTTTCAAAAAAATGTTTTTTCTTTTTAAAGCTGACGTTTTTACAGTGCAAAATTGGCTGAAGATATTACCACAATTTTTTTATACTATATATATAACATGGGTGTTTGGGTTGAAAATGGATCAGATTGTTGCTATTTTTTGTGGAGCAGCGAGATAGAGGGACTTTGGTGCCAATCACCCAACGCGAAGTTCAGTTACAATTCAACGGCTTTCTATAACCGATATATTATTTTATGAATAAATGAAAATATTGTTTACTAAAAGCTGGTTCACACTATGCGATTTCTCATGTGACTTGTCATATAGAAGTCAAAGAAATCGCATAGTGTGAACCAGCTTTAACACTAAGCTATCAAGCTATCAGCTATCGAAATTTTACGGTAGACCGCACGCTATAACAGCACAGTTAAATAATAATAATTAATAATATCGACAACCTCAACCGCGCCCCGTTGTCGATATAAAACTAAATACCTTCCTTTCTCAAATCAAGTCTTACCTTAAATTTTGGCAAGACTTTATTAAAACAATTATTTCTGAATCATCTCGTAAATAAATACCAATAATTGGTTGATCTGCCACTTTGCCCATGTTTCTAGATCTATTTCTTCCCGATACTTAACTCATATTCATATCGTACAAAATCAGTAATTAATTTTGGTGTATCGGTCTCGATTGCAATACCTAAAAAAACTATTTTTAATATAAAATTTAATCTCGAATATGTCCATTAACAAGTAATCTTTCTTTTATAATAATTATAGTCCGGAATTATATGCACTGGGACCCCAATATCTTGAATGTGGCAAACAAATTATACATTAACACGAGATATTATATACGGCATAAATTATTTGACGCATACAATATATCGGGGTCCCAGTGCATATAATTCAGGACTCTATTTATAATGCTTTAATGCAATACCTTAGACCGATTTCATTTCAAATCGTACAGGCTAGTTGGACCTGGCGTTCTGAAATATGTTGTTGTTTATACAAAATGAGGAGACCCGTATTTTTTGCTTTATCTCAAAATAAGTCCTGTCGCCCAATAGCGCCTTTTTTTTATTCATTTTTAATTCTCAACAATTCTCTGTATAGCATAAGAAAAATATCGTGGCCAATTTGGTAATTTTGGATTAATTTTTTTTCTCTTACTTGAATTTTAAAAATATAAAAATCTAAAAAATATACGAAAAGAAAAAAATATTTTTTTCTCATAAAACTCACTTTTCTCTCTCAAAAGGATGCTTACCGTATGTCTTCCAAATTTTAACATCGATTTATTGTTAGTTTCGGACACAGAATGGATTCGGTCATGCAAATCAAGTTTAATGTGGGATCATATTATGGCCAATGTATCGGTTGAATATTCCCTTTATTCTTATCATAAACTTGGGCTTTTTGTTTGTCTACCTTTTCCACAATAATTATCTTCCAACCCCACTGCGCAGTCCTTTTTCGTCTGGCATCATCAGTCTTCACCTACCACGATGATATTAATTTAAAATGACATGAAATGAATTCCATAGTTCAGTAATACTCCTTACTTCTTGCTCGAATTTTCCAACGAACATCATAACCTGAATTGGTTCACAATACGTACGAATTCCTTTCAAACTAATATTGCGTGGCACTTTGCTACAATATAATTAAATTAATAATGTTAGCAATTTCCAGTATTTGAGGTAGAATTTATATTTTAGAATTTAATATCTTAAATTCAATAACAACAAAATATTATGAAATCGAGCTAGATTTAATATACAAAATATCACTAGATCACACACTAGATATTATTTGAACGGATTTTGTGTGTATAGTGAATCTTCGTTGCCACGAGTTTGCAAACCACTTTCTTTTATACTATTTTTTTATTTTGCGCCCTTCACGTCCTAAAATTTAAAAAATGTGCGTTTTATTGAATAGTATTACTTACTCATTGTACTTGTTATATAATAAGTTACTTATTCATAAATCCGTGATAATAGTCAATTTGAAATTTAGTTGCATTTTTATGTGATAGTTGGTAACAAAAATTTACAGCTTAGACCATCGCCTAAAAGTTTAAATAAGCAGTTACAATTTTTTTATTATTTTATAGGTGATTAGGTATTTTGCACAAATTAATAGATATAATATAATTTTATTTACAGTGACATCGTTAGTTTCAATTTTCACAGACGTTATTTTTGGTTATCAATTTTTTAAACCAAAAAATTGCGATTCATAGTAATAGGTCCATTTCGATACGCAATTTGGTTTTAAAACGATTTTGTTTTAGACGCAAAATGGAAAAAATTTAATACAATATTGTTTTGCACCGAAAAGAAAATATCGCGAATCGGAAAGTTAAACTTGAGTATTATATGTTAAAGCTGCGTACACACGTGAACATTTTTACGAACGATCTTGCTCGTCCAAGTTGGGTTCACAAAAAAAAATGTAGATTCAAAATGAGATTTCTTTAAAAGCTATTTTTGTATGAACCAAACTTTTTTTATCGATACCTGTGGTAGTTTTATAAAATTATTTTAATGTTAGCGAATATAATAATTATTATAATCAGTGGTGTGATGTAATTTTAAAACATAACATAACGTATAATGTTTTAAAAGTACATCACGTCACTGATTGTCATTTAATTATCTCGACTGAAAAAATATTAAAAGTAGGACCGGCTTAAGAAATTTGGCATAACGGGTTGTCGTAAGGGAATGCTTCGAATTGCTACGCAGAGTTTCAATTTAAGCTTTTTTTGTTGGGATTGTAATTTGAACTCTGGCTAGATACCTCCAGTACCTTTGCCTGCTGCCCAATATGTGAACTGCCAGCCGTTCTAGATAGAAATTCCTGCACAATTTTTTACTCTACATACTTAAATTAAATTTAGTATATCTTTGCACACCTATCTTTCAGTAAAAAAATTAAAATATCAAATTTATAGCGACGTTTCTAATTTTCTGCTGTTTTCAATAGTTTTATATGATGGTAAAATACGTAATAAATTTAGCGGAAACTACCTGATGGTACTTGTCTGGTAAAAAAAGTGTGGCGGCTATAAAATAATTTGATAATCCTTTAAAATATTATCGAATGCGGACACGGACAACTCGGCTCTGGACAACTCGGCACCGGACAACTCGGCACCGGACAACTCGGCACCGGACAACTTGGCACCGGGAAAACTCGGCACCGGGAAAACTCGGCACCGGACAATTCGGCACCGGACAACTCGGCACCGGACAACTCGGCACCGGACAATTCGGCACCGGACAACTCGGCACCGGGCAAACTCGGCACCGAGACTAGGGTGTTACGGTTCAATTATGCTATAATGGGATTTAAATTGTTTTGTAATAATTTTCGAAAGGTGGCATGTTAATTCACTTTAAAAATTTTAAATTTCAACAAAAATTATTATCAACAATGATAACATGCACATTATACATTATTGAATTATCTTCAGAAAACTTACAAATTTTTTATTTGTATTTGGACGTTGTAGTTGATCAATTTTTTTTGTGAAAATTGTGTTATATTTCATCCAAGTTTATTTGGGATTAATATTTTAATCGTTATCAATAATTGTTATTATTTTTATTTTATGTCGATTTTTAAAGGTAGCAAAGGTTCCGTCACATTTTTGGAAAACCTACCACCTTTCATGTTTTTAGCTATCACAAAAAATTTTAAATCAAAAAAGTTATTTAAAAAAATTACATATTTATTAATTAATCCATAACATAATTGTGGGATAAACCACGCAAATATTCCCACATATTTGCTGGCTCATAGTTCGAAACTTTGTTAAGGATACGGTCATCTGCGTCCTCATAACGTTTTCGTGTCATGGTGGCTGATGGATAGTTAAAGGTGTCATGGATACGTAATGAAAGAGTGGAAAAGTTTCGTAAGACGGAACACGCTAGTTTCGGTGCCGAGTTGGCTCGGTGCCGAGTTTTCCGGGTGCCGAGTTTTCCGGGTGCCGAGTTGTCCGGTGCCGAGTTGTCCAGAGCCGAGTTGTCGCGTACCGTATTTCTTCAACGTTGCTCTCGACCAATGAGTTTAAATAAAAGCTAACGATTATGTCGAGGAGATATTATACATTGATATAACACAACTTTAGTGATAACGACAAACTTTTTAATATTATTTTTAGGTACTTCTATTATTATTATTATTTTTATTTTTTGTGCATGTTATAGTAAAATATATTGCAAATTTGATTTAATATATGAATTTTTACATTTTTTTCAAAACTTTTTGATGTACCTACATTTTTAATTTAATATATTTCTAGATTGTAGATTTCTAGATTGTAGTTTTGTAGCCATATAGAAAATGTTTATTTTTGTTTATGTTTATGTTTATTTTTATTAAAAAATGCTACGATTTAAGACTTTCAATTTTTGGGGTGTAAAAACACCAAAGGGGTTAACCTTACGTTTTTTTCAAAAATTGCCAAAAATTTAGGTGGTCTTTTTTTGACCTAAACCGACGTGCTTTGATGCGAGGAGTTCCAAAAACGCGGTATCGTTTGGGGAAAACGCTCGTAAGCGGTTCAAAATGACGTTCAAATATTTCCAACTTTAAACGTGCATAAATCCTAAAGTATCATACTTAAGGCAAATCTGTCTGCGTCAATCGATTTATCTCAAAAAACTGCATAGGAAAACGCCAAAAACGTGTGTATTTGAAACTTTCAATTTTTGGGGTCAAAAAACACCAAACACCAAAAAACCTTACGTTTTATTCAAAAATCGCCAAAAATTTAGGTGGTCTTTTTTTTGACCTAAACCGACGTGCTTTGTTGTGAGGAGATCCAAAAACGCGGTATCGTTTGGGGAAAACGCTCGTAAGCGGTTCAAAATGACGTTCAAATATTTCCAACTTTAAACGTGCATAAATCCTAAAGTATCATACTTAAGGCAAATCTGTCTGCGTCAATCGATTTATCTCAAAAAACTGCATAGGAAAACGCCAAAAATGTGTGTATTTGAAACTTTCAATTTTTGGGGTCAAAAAACACCAAAGGGGTTAACCTTACGTTTTTTTCAAAAATCGCCAAAAATTTAGATGGTCTTTTTTGGACCGAAACCGACGTGTTTTTATGCCAGGAGTTCGAAAAACGCGTTTTCGTATGGGAGAAATGCATGTAAGCGGTTCAAAAAGCCGATCGAATTTTGTCAAATTTAAAGACGCATAAATCCTAAAATATCGTACTTAGGGAAAATCTTTAAATTTCTTAAGTTCCGCATTTTAAATGTTCCAAGAAGATAATGTAAATAAACAAATAAAGAATTTAAGTTCCGCGTTTTAAATGTTCCAAGAAAATAATGTAAATAAACAAATAAAGAATTTCTTCGTAGAATTTTAGGAAGTTCCGCATTTTATATGGTTCCAGGAAGATATTGTAAATAAACAAATAAAGAATTTTTTCGCAGAATTTCATAAGTTCCGCATTTTAAATGTTCCAAGAAGATAATGTAAATAAACAAATAAAGAATTTAAGTTCCGCGTTTTAAATGTTCCAAGAAAATAATGTAAATAAACAAATAAAGAATTTCTTCGTGGAATTTTAGGAAGTTCCGCATTTTAAATGGTTCCAAGAAAATAATGTAAATAAACAAATAAAGAATTTCTTCGTGGAATTTTAGGAAGTTCCGCATTTTAAATGGTTCCAAGAAAATAATGTAAATAAACAAATAAAGAATTTCTTCGTGGAATTTTAGGAAGTTCCGCATTTTAAATGGTTCCAAGAAAATAATGTAAATAAACAAATAAAGAATTTCTTCGTGGAATTTTAGGAAGTTCCGCATTTTAAATGGTTCCAAGAAAATAATGTAAATAAACAAATAAAGAATTTCTTCGCAGAATTTCATAAGTTCCGCATTTTAAATGTCCCAAGAAAACAATGTAAATAAACAAATAAAGAATTTCTTCGTGGAATTTTAGGAAGTTCCGCATTTTAAATGGTTCCAAGAAAATAATGTAAATAAACAAATAAAGAATTTTTTCACAGATTTTCATAAGTTCCGCATTTTAAATGTTCCAAGAAAATAATGTAAATAAACAAATAAAGAATTTCTTCGTGGATATTTAGGAAGTTCCGCATTTTAAATGGTTCCAAAAAATAATCTAAATAAACAAATAAAGAATTTCTTCGTGGAATTTTAGGAAGTTCCGCATTTTAAATGGTTCCAAGAAAATAATGTAAATAAACAAATAAAGAATTTCTTCGTGGATATTTAGGAAGTTCCGCATTTTAAATGGTTCCAAGAAAATAATGTAAATAAACAAATAAAGAATTTCTTCGCAGAATTTCATAAGTTCCGCATTTTAAATGTCCCAAGAAAACAATGTAAATAAACAAATAAAGAATTTCTTCGTGGAATTTTAGGAAGTTCCGCATTTTAAATGGTTCCAAGAAAATAATGTAAATAAACAAATAAAGAATTTCTTCGTAGAATTTTAGGAAGTTCCGCATTTTAAATGGTTCCAGGAAGATATTGTAATAAAACAAATAAAGAATTTTTTCGCAGAATTTCATAAGTTCCGCATTTTAAATGTTCCAAGAAGATAATGTAAATAAACAAATAAAGAATTTCTTCGCAGAATAATCGCATAAATCCTAAAATATCGTACTTAGGTATAATCTGCCTGCGCCAATCGATTTATCTCGAAAAATTGGATAAGAAAATGCTACGATTTAAAACTTTTATTTTTTGGGGTGAAAAAACACCAAAGGGGTTAACCTTACGTTTTTTTCATAAATCGCCAAAAATTTAGGTGGTCTTTTTTTGACCTAAACCGACGTGCTTTAATGCGAGGAGTTCCAAAAGCGCGTTTTCGTTTGGGAGAAATGCATGTAAGCGGTTCAAAAAGGCGATCGAATTTTGTCAACTTTAAAGACGCATAACTCCTAAAATATCGTACTTAGGGAAGATCTGCCTGGGCCAGTCGATTTATCTCGAAAAATTGCATTAGAAAATGCCAAGAAATGCTACGATTTAAGACTTTAAATTTTTGGGGTGAAAAAACACCAAAGGGGCTAAGCTTACGTTTTTTTTTCAAAAATTTAGATGGTCTTTTTCTGACCAAAACCGACGTGTTTTTATGCCAGGAGTTCGAAAAACGCGTTTTCGTTTGGGAGAAATGCATGTAAGCTGTTCAAAAAAGACGATCGAATTTTGTCTACTTTAAAGACGCATAAATCCTAAAATATCGTACTTATGGAAAATCTGCCTGCGGCAATCGATTTATCTCGAAAAATGGCATAAGAAAATGCCAAAGGAGAAAACCTTATTATCTGGCTCCGTGCATGTATTACTAAACATGTTTTCACTAGACATAACTTGTCGGCATGCATGTCTAGCTAGTGACGTGTTAAAGATTTATATTTTGGAAAGGACCTGTCTTGGGTGCAGTATCTCGTACGGTGCCGTCCGGTTGTACTTACAGCTATCCTTAATAGCTTGTCTTTAAGTAAAGGATCTTTGCATAAAGGACGAGTTACAGAATAATTTGTTCTAGGCTCCTCTTGTCTTATCGCAGAATTGAAGTACTACTTTTGTAATAACTAGGATTCGATAGCAAAACAAATTGGGAAACAATCGGACAAGTAAACTCAAAAGAACAGGTCGAAGGTACTGGAACTTCAAGGACGATTAAGTAACTTCTGGTAAATAAAACTTTGTTATCACACATGTCAATACATCTCTGAATTGATTTTCCGTGTGTACTTAGAGATTCGTCGTTGAGTATACCAAGGCGATACCCTCCAGTGATCCGCCATGGGGATAGCTACGCCGCCCCTGATTCCGCCTTTCTTCCACTGGCGAAGGAAGGATCGGTCGGTAGGTGATGGGAGTAGTGGAGGGTGACCTTGAGCGGCAGGGTGAAGGAGGAAAGTGATGTAGTTGCACTTAAAGGCTAAGGGTTGCGGCGGTAAAAGGGGACCAAAATCCTACTCGCACCTCCACGTGGTGGTCCCTGGTAACTTGTGGGGAATCTCTGAGATCGGGTACCCAACCCCGGTGGACGAGAGGAATCTGCAAGGCTAACGCGAGAGGTAAAACAGGGTAAGAGGTGGCCCTGCCCAAAAATCACAGAAAAACCGCATAAAATGGACAAGGTTAGCGAGAAGGAAGTTACGATGCAGGGGATGCTCGGAGCTTCGCTATCGGTCGGTGTGTCGGGCGATGGAGCGGGCCCCCACCGATCGTCATCAAGCGACTGTTCTGCGTTTTCAGTGGCTGACCAGGCCGAGATGATACAAACTGCAACTGGCGTAAGAGTAGCAAACCCTCCAAAGTTTGGATCCAGGAGGAACTCTATATCAGACGATTCTACCAGCGCCCAGATTCAGGAAACAATTAAGAAAATTAATGACGGTCTTGACACGGGTCAGTGTAGGTCAATCTGCGTGCCGTTCAAAACGCTGTCGCTTAAGCAGCAGCAGCTAATTAAGCAGACACATGGAAGGAAAATAGATTTTTTTAGTTCTTTAACAAAACAAATAGTACAATGTACTCGATTTTTGGAGATGTGGACACAATAAGCAGCTGCATGTGAAATTGCTAGGTGAGTTACATCCAATAATATTTTGTTCTTGTTTTTGCAGTCCAAATAAATTATTAAACTATTCTTTTTGTAGGATAAAAGCAGTTATGCATGAGGATCACGTAAGACTTGGAGCTTTGAAAATTGGAGTGATATGTATTCCATGACAACTGTTAGATTGGGGTTGAATACTGTCACCATAGAGAAACAATCATCTGTCGGCCAATAGAATTCGGCTAAATGACAGTGATTCTTATATTTCTTATATAAGGTAATATATTTAGTTGAAGTTTTTGTATAGTTTAAATAGTTATTTGTTAATATACACCACGTATTTGAAATATTCAAATACAAAATTTACACAAAAGAAGTTGTGTAAATTTGTGTTATTTAAGAAATTGTTCCAAGAATGCTCTGGTAATGCCTTATTATTATCAGTGGCGGCTCGTGACATTTTCCAGTGGGAGGGCACAAAATAAAAGAAGTAGTTTTTAAAATATAAAATTTATTTTTTTGATAATTATTTTAAGATAGTGCTTGTTTTTGGTTTTGGGATGGGAGGGCACGTGCCCCTGTGCCCTTTATGACAAGCCGCCACTGATTATTATTACATTAATTACCCTAAACGAGAGTCGCCAGTGGATATTGGTAAAACTGAATTTGGTAAATTTTAACTAAGTTTACACTTGATCATATCGTTTCTTTCAATTTTATTATACAAATTTACTGAACAAATCCTTATATACTTTTTATTTTGCAGGGTTTAGACAACAAAGCATACGAAAGCTGCAACAGACCTGAGAAGGATGAACTTTTTTGTGAAGGCGATGTGCAAAATTTGATAATAGCTGTTGAATTTGTGTGGACCTCTCCTAAGGGTTTACCGAACAACAGGTTTGTGATGTTTCATATTTCGCATGTACAATATGAAGCGGCATTTTTATCCAATTAGCGCTAAGCAATTTGCAATTAACTTTTTATATAATGTTTTAATTTGATTATTGTTTTATTATTTTATTTGGCGTTAATTGAAGGAGAATGGTGTTTTACGTTTAGTGTTTTAAATTTAGTGAACAAATCCTTATATACTTTTTATTTTGCAGGGTTTAGAAAGCAAACCATATAAAAGCTGCAACAGACCTGAGTACGATGAACTTTTTTGTGTAGAGGAAGTCAAGATGTAGAGTTAATGAACAAAGGTGATGTGCAAAATTTGATAATGGCTGTTGGATTTTTGTGGACCTCTGCTAAGGGTTTTTCGGAACAACAGGTATGTGATATTTTATATTTCGCATGTACAATGTGAAGCGGCATTTTTATCCAATTAACGCTATGCAATTTGGAATTAACTTTTTATATTAATGTTTTAATTTCATTACTGTTTTATTAATTTACTTGGCGTTAATTGAAGGAGAATGGTGTTTTACGGTTGTTTTTAAATTACATTTGGTTAAAACGTTTAATTTTCGATTTTTGTGATATCCAGGGTTGCATAACTGCAATTTGAACTAATTACTGTAAGTGCTGCCATCTAACGTTAAAATTTCAAGGATCGACAGGTATCTACACTAACAACTGTTTGTGAAAGCATAGAAATCTGCATCATGGCTTAATATTAGTTTAGAAATTTATCGTTAGATGGCGCCACATGTAACAGTTTTCTGTTTTACTTACAGTTTTATAATTGACATATGTCAAATGACAAGAACGGAAAGTACTTTGTTTTTGGTTGGATGTATGATTATTTTATGAACTTGTGAGAATATATTGCTAATTTTAAATTTCTTCTAGTTATAACGAAGCAAATAGTGCAATATAGAACGGAAAAGATGTGGACAATATTATTTGCAAATTTAAGATGCAGAATCAAATATTCAAGGTGGCAGTTTCACGGATACGAATAGCCAGAGGATTGTCAACTTTCTGAAAGGAGCCGGCAAGGTTATGCGTGTTGGACACGCAAAACTTGGAAGTTTAAAAAATTGGATTGTTACATATTTCACAACAACTGTTTGATTGGTGTTGAATACTGTCACGATGGAGCTATAACTGGATACGAATTAAAAGGTATGTTTAGTTTAGTTTTTTGTGCCAATGGATAGGTATTTGTTTGTATTTGAAATATTCTAAGTTTAAATTCCATGCTTTGAAAATATTGAACTAACGAACTTGAAATGGAAATATGATTTTCTTTTGCTAGTCGTTTGTTGGCAGCACATGCATAAAAATACCTATATTGCAGTTTAATATTTTAACAGTCATTAACAGCAGCAATCAAATAAACATACGGAAATATATGTGAATTTTGAAACCGACAACATTAAACCTCGTTTAATAATAAAAAAATGTATACGAGTTAACAATAGTGAATATTAATATCAACTCTTAGAAGCATGCAACTTATTTTGGAGGTTTTTGAGTTGAATTTATAATCATTTTTTCAGAAATTCTTACCGATTTTAGATTTTAATTTGTTCTAGATATCCTAACAAATCGAATAGTGCAGTACAGAAAGAGTATAGGAAGAATAACCATTGGGACAATTATCAAGGTGAAATTCGATGGATGGATTTAGAAGTGAAAGGTCAGTTTTATTATTTGTACAACATTCTGTGACATTAACGGGAGCACGAACCCCATTAACTCTTTTATAAATGAAATGCGATAGTGGCCCTTTTAAGAATAAACGGCAGATCATTCAGATCCAAGTAGTAATATTCTGGTCGCTCAACCATTTTAAAAGAAATAGATTTTTTTTTTGTTTGGCAAGGCGCATCATTCGTAGCATTCCAAACGGCTTACGGAAACTGAAAATTTTTATCATTTATTTAACCTAATAATGTGAGATTAAAAAAAATTTGTTTACAAAGAAACTGACTACAAAATTTATCTTTACCTATTTTCACCTAAATATTGTTGTAATGGGTAGAAGTTCACCCTAAATTACCACGTTTATTAGCAGCCATAAGGTCGACCTAGAGTTAGATCGATCTAAGTTTTACAAACCGGTGTATACATGCAATTAGTTAGATCGAACTGAAAGCGGTGTTACCAACTAAAACATTTCTAACGCCGATATTGATATTGATACATTTTTTATTTACAAGTGCGAAGTAATGAAAATGACAAAATTTAATATAGTATACTTGTAAGTTATCATAAGATGAGAGAAACTATTTTTTGGACACTTATTGACGGTCAACATTGTACCCTATCACAACTGCTTTGTGTTGAGAAGTGTCATTTTGTTAAATTTCCAAATTTTGAAAAATTGGACAAAAAAGAGATGTAAATCTCAGAGTTGATATTTAGTGTTCCAATGCAACTAGGTTCAATCTCTTTATAAAAAAAATTGACTTTTGGACATCTTCCGCTTCTTGTAGAAAGTTGCGCGTAAATAATATGCTACTTATTTGCAAGAAGTAAACATTTAGGGTAATTTTCATCTTTTAAGATTGCATTTAGTTGAAAATGTGCCAAGAGCAATCTTGTAGCCCTTTTCTTTTTAAGCAAACTGCTTTTAACCCCATGTCGATAGGAAAAGTACGGTTTAAGATATTTTAATTTCTGCAAACTCTTCGAAATGTAAAAAATTCACAACCCTTTGTTAGAGAAACATGGCAACAACCACATGCAACAAAAGACAGTAAAATTAAAAAATGGGGTAACTTTGAACTTTTTTGAAATGGTTGAGCGACCTGATTGGACCACTTGATATGGAACGATCCTAAAATCATTAGGCTTTATCATTTTACTGGAACACGTGTTCAAATAATGTCAACCCCCATTATTGTGATTACTTGTGTTTGACAACAATATTGAATTTATTGGATTTTGCAAGTTGGAAATTGATAAAGGAATCGAATAAGAAATATTTCTAATTTTCTTTTAAGCCTCCGGGGGTAATATAAACATGGATTTTAACAATTGATCTGTAAAGAAGCAAAATAATAGAACGTGAAATTATTTCACTATTTTTTTTTCGTATAATGGTGTGTAATGTTAAATATCTAGTCAAAATCATAGGCGGATAAAAACAGGTGCGGGTCAGAGTAGTGTTAATGTCAATGAGAGCTACCTTTTTATTGGTAGATCGTCAGAAAGATTACTTTAAATTGTAGCATTTATTGTTAACATTACTTTAATACAATTCTGATTGGGGTCTTGGTCTTATTATTTAGCAATAAATAAAAAAGACATTTTAAAGAAGAGTAAATTATATTAATTTTTCTTTCGAGAAATGTTTTTTAAATTTATTCTGTTAGATTAACACTAACCGTGCTTTTGGTCCGCCTATGTCTCTCGATTTCTATTATTACAAACCTCGGGTGCTGTGTTATAAACCTTGTAAGAGTACGTACTTTAGATTGCATTTTATGCTACAGCCATGGTCTAGTGATTAATTGCACGTTCTATAAATGAAGACCATAACTTGAAAAAGATCTAAGTGCCTTAACTAAAAAAAATTATATTTTTATTCTAAACGAGTCTAAACACCAAATCCAATGTCATTTAAAAACGCCTATCTATCACGGAATAATAGAAAAGTAATTTTTGTAACAAGTAAAAATACGTAGACTTTTTTAAATATCATTGGGCTTGGTGCATAGTTCCGGTTAGAATAAAAATATTGTTTTTTTATTTCAGGTGTTTGGAATCTTTCTAAGTTATAGTCTTATATTATTTTAGTAAAACAAAACCATGGTGAACTATTATAGTGTGTTTTTTTATTAATAATTATTGCCGACTAGTTTTGGGAGATACCCATCATCAATGCAAATAGTCAGATTTTAAAATGTGCGCAACAAATCTTCACGTATTGCCAAAACTAGTCGGCAATAATTATTTTTTTGTTTTACTATAGTTTGTTTTGTTTTACTAAATGAAAGTGTGTTCCCCAACTCCTAATATTATATTATTTTGCATATTTACGAAGATATTTGCAACAAATTTAATCTGGAAACTTAACGAATTTTTGATTTTTGTGCGTAAATTAGGGAATTTATTTTTGAAACTTGGGCAAATAAATAATATTTGTTTTTGTTGATCGTCCATGCATTAATAGTAAAATGGTTTAGTTGTAACAAGGCTAAATAAAAGCAACTAGAAAGTGGTGTCTGATGTTTCCGATTCTTTATTGTTAATGATGAAATTGTACGTCAAGCGAAGGTACTTGTTCACAAAATATATATTTTTTCAAATATTTATTAAATTATTCAACAACGTTTAGAGCATGGATGCATTCATGCATCTTCAAGAAATTCAGCTTTTTAAAAGATTAATTATGAAATTTAAGTTTTTTTCTGAACATGCGAAACATGTTGAATAATTTAATACGTATTTTAAAAAATATATATTTTGCAAAGAAGTACCTCAATTATTTATAATACTTTATTGTTAAGCCCATTATCAAGGTTTACAATGACAAACAGTATTAACAATAATTATCCTTGGAAAAATAATGTGAATTTTTCGAGAGATTACAATAATGATTAATTTCAACTGCAAATCTCTTGAAAGATTGGTATCTCTTTATAGTTATCTATATTGCTTGTGCTAGTCTCGATAACGGGCCACTAATTTAATCAAGAACCCGAAACGTCAGATCCTATTTTTACATTTGCTCTTATTTACTTCTGTCTCAAGTCGCAACTAAATCATTTTATTCTTAACATTATTAACATGTGATAATATTGTTCAAAGTTTTAATTCATTTACATGTGATTAATCTAATTTAATTACATTACTTGCTGATTATTCTATAAAACTAATGCCCGCACCTATAGTTGATGCTTGGTTAGAAGAAAACTAGAGCACGACGTAGGTATGAAATCATTTATTTTGATTGCTTGATTTTGTACTGGGACTCTCATCAAGTCTGACTCAAATCCGAGACCCGAAGAATTATCGACAAGTGATTCAATGAGAATTTGAAATTCGAAACGCACGATAATGACGGTATCGCAAACTAAATCACTCGATCCAATAATCAGTAAGATATGTAGTTTAAGCAGATTAATAACACGTAGAGAATTTAAACTTTTCCCAAGTTATTTAAATGTAAGATTTAAAACATATTTTAATATTTGGAAAAGTCAAGTAATTTGTTGTAGGAAAATTTAGTGGAGACTCAATTTGGCTAATATCATCAATTTTTGAGAACCGTGACAAACTTTTATTTTATTCGATTCCCCAAAATTAGTTTCCAACTATTCACCTCTCGAACATTTTTTGTTACGTAAAACTTGTACACATTCAGAATTATGGAGTGAAACTTGGGAAATATGTTCGGACGTTCAAATTCGAATGTTCTTATGGGCAATTAGGTAACTATAAGAGATATGGAAAAATGGATGGCGCATCCTCGATCTCTTTTTTTGTGAAAAGCTTAATCATGAAAACCGGAATTCGATATCTTTTTTCGTTTTCGAGTTGTGGCCAAAAGTTCACTTTTCGTTAAATGTCGATATCCCGGTTACTTGTAAAGTTACAGAAACAATATTTACACCTTCTTGTGACACTCTTTTAAGGCGAATAAACTGGTCTAACGGGATTTTAAATATCTTCATTTATTTCCGAGTTATAAAGTTGTGTTTTTTCAAATGGAAACCATAGCTGGCTATGACATATTTAAATACACTATTTTCAATTATATATAACATGAAGGGTATATTATTTCAGTTTCTTCTCGTTATATTAAAAAATGTTAAATAAAAATAAAAGTATCATTATTGACATCTAAAACAATTGTCTCCAATTGTTCACGATAGGTGTTTTTAGTGAAATAATGTGAAATATATAAACTGAAATAATATACCCCACATGTTATATTATATAATTGAAAAGGGGGTAAAAAACTCTATTTAAATTTAAACAGATTTATGGTTTTATATGGTTTCCATTTAAAAAAACACAACTTTATGTTATAACTCGGAAATAAATGAAAATATTTAAAATTCCGTTAGCCCAGTTTATTCGCCTTAAAAAAGTGTCTGAAGAAGGTGTAAATATTATTTCTATAACTTTACAAACAACTGAGATATCGATCGACATTTAACGAAAAGTCGAAAAAGTGAACTTGAGGCCATAACTCGAAAACGAAAAAAGATATCGAATTCCGGGTTTCATCATTAAGCTTTTCTTAAATAAAGAATCGAGGATGCGCCATCCATTTTTCCATATCTCTTATAGTTACCGAATTTCCCATAAGAACATTCGAATTTGAACCACCCTGTACATCCTTGTTAACATATTAAAAGTTTCAAGTCATCCTGTTTTGAATTTTCTCCAGATTTTTTGGAGTTTCCCGTAAATTGCTCAAACAAATATGGTGACATAGTAGATGTCACCTCTTTTGTAGAGCATAATCTTACGGGAAACTCCACGAATCTTTTGGGGGTTCTTTCAATTTTCAGGACGACTTGCAATTTTTAAATGCAATTAAGGAAGAAGGTGTGCATCTAAATATGTTTTTAAATATTTATTTGATAATTCTACTTATTTTGCAATAATTGTTTAGTGCATTTTTCTGGTTTGCCTTTTATTTTTCAGTCGATTTTGAATTTTTTACTTTTATTCAGTTCATACTTCAATCTCGCATTATATTTTATCTGTAAAAAAATTATCGACGAGTTGCGTAAATTTTCTTATTTTGAAGAAAGATTTTTCTAAATCTTCCTTTCAATATAGGAAGATTTATGACGAAATTTTTCTATAATCCACAAATTTTTGTATGAACGGTAAAATGGAAAATTCGAAAGTAAGATGATGAAAACGAAAAATGCACTAAAAAGTTTGTATTTTGTCTGTGTACAAGTATTGCCATAATAAATGCTTTGTAAAGGTTTTACAAATTGAACAGATCAAACCAACGATAAAAGTATGATGAGCTAATTTAAACTTTGTTAAATCGGTAACTTGAAATTAAACTGTAACAATTTTGTCAAACTTTGTATTTTAATATTTTTAATTGATTGATAATATTTATGATTTCAATATTTTTTATTAATAATGTTTTGTTCAGCAATGTATTGGTAAAATTTGAATAATATATTATTTAAGAATAAATTTGAAGATGTTCTTCTTGCATTTGTAATATGACTATTGTTTCTATTAGAAGTTCATATTATTTAAAATGACGTTATTAAAATGTGCACTTCACGCCATTGAATATGTATCTTTTCATTTAGAGTTAGTACCTACCTAATCAGTGGTGCGATGTACTTTTAAAACATAACATAACGTAAGAGCTTGTTCTCTTTTTAACTTAAGCATTTCTGTATAGCGTTGTCCTTATTATTTCATGTGATACCAGTAGGTAGTAGTATCATCATAGGCGTAACCAACAAAGGACTGTAAGGTGCTCGTGTGTATGATGCTACGAATGAATGTTTCCGAATTACTTGGAAAAATATTCTAACATGTATTTCTACTTTGCAGATTATGTGCCTTACTCACCATACAAGGACAGCAGTACTCATTGGACAAGGACACACCTACCAAGTGACGCTCACATCAAGTGTTGCAGTTGTATGCTTCTTACATTATCTTACTAATGGCTTTGTAATAGGGTATGAGGAATAAAAGTAAAACACAATAAACTGTCATATTATTTATTTGTATGCATCATCAACTTGTAAGGTATGTCTCATCACAGATGAGACACACATATATAACACACGAGGTGTTGAAGTAAGTACAATACGTTCCCCGATACCTCGTACGTTAGCTTCCCCGATACCTCCGACGTAAGCTTCTACCTTCTAAGTAACTTCTCATCGCAAGTGCAGTAGTCGACTACCTTTGACAGTACGTTTCTAACCTTACTAGTTTGTTTATTATGATGAAATGACAAATATTTTGAAATTTATTTTTCAAAGTCCGAATTGTCAAATTTTAATTTGACAGTTCGTCCTTAGCAATATTTGGGCCCGGCTCCGCCGGGCCTAAGAATACATACGGCGCCCGGCGGAGCGCTTCGCGCTCCGCCGGGCGCCGTATGTATTCTAGGAGGCCTCGCTCTGCTCGGCAATCCTCTTGACTAGGTCTTTCCCGGTTGCTTCGCAATGTCCCACAAACCCACCCGTCGAGCTACACTTACTTATATTTGCAAATTTCCCCACTTAATTTACTGCCTTTTGGGTAGGAGTTGATCACGTGACTTCCTGCCACCTCGTACCTACATCATTTCGGTGATTCAGAATTTGCGTCGTTTGGATGAATCAAACATTTGCGTCACTTCAAACACTTTTATTGTAAACATATAAGTACAAGTCATTTTCTTCTGATTTGCAATATAAGTTACAATTTTAATATTTCAAACTTTGGCTTCCTTCTCGTCGCTCGCGCCTCGGTCTTCGCCCATCTTGATGCCAATTACGTAATCCGCTATGCTCTTCGTGAATCCGTCTATCTGCAATTGAAAACACAAATTACTATCGGTTTTTAAAATTCACAAAGTACACACACATCAACTATAACTAAGGAAATAATTATTGAAGTGAAGTCGAATTCCGCGCTAGGTAAAATTACATGCGCCGAATTTCTCCTTTTTTTAAGCCAAACTACTGGGCTAATTTACCCCTCGCTTTGGCGCTTTAACCCCATTATTGACCCAATTTTTATGTCTTTAATTTACACAATACACAATAATTGCTGGTTGCTACCCCGGACTTCTCACAACTATCTCACGTTTCCCTACACCCCTATTTTTTTTGCAAGTTAATAATATACCTCGCAAATTTAAAAAAAAGCAACTTTCAAAAATAGCAAGTGCATTTACAAATAACTTCAAAGATACTTGTGGCAAATTTTAAATGGATAGATCTTCGGGGATGATGTTATTTTTTCTAGTAATTCCAAAATCGCCCAAGATATCCTTATAAAAATTGGCGATATTATTTTTGAATTCATTTCAAAAACCACCACATATTATTTTTAAAATTGCTATCTTTTAAAATCCGAGGAACATTAAGGGCCAATTTCTTAATAAAAGTTAGCAGGGCATTTAAATTTAAAAGGCAACTTAAAACAAAACTGATGATTTTTTTTAGGTCTGTTTGGCTTAAGTTGCTTTTTAAATTTTAATGCCCTGTCAACTTTTATTATGAAATTGGCCCTAATTCACAAAAAAATAAGACGATATACCCCGCTACCCTTAAGATTGGGAGTTTATTCTGTATCGCAAGAAATAAGTCATTTTATAAGGGATCATCGAATTGACTTAAAATTTTGCCAACAAAATATCGCCACCCCCAAGGAATCAAGTTGTAACTAATTTTTATTTTTATCTGGAAAGCGATTTCAAAGTTAAAAAATTTCCTTAAGATTTAATTGTTTAATTTAACAAGTTTTCATAGTAAAGCTAAACTTGCAAAAATTTTGCAATTTCCAAATCGCTCTCCCAGAAAAAGGTAAAAATGAGTTACAGCTTTCTGCCTTGGAAGTAATAAAACAATTACATTTCTTCTTTGTTTTCATAATTGTAATTACATATTAGCGATGGTGTTATCCGATCCATATTGCAAAAATTTGAGTAAACTCGTAATTTTTAGATTTTTGTTAGCAACCTGGCTATGTTAACATAAATTAATGTCTTTAAATTATGTTAACATAGCCACTTCGCAATTTGAAAAGTAAAAAATACATGTAAACGTGCCGCTTTCTCAAATTTTTACAATGTGCGTTGAATCCCCCTTGCGTAAGATATGTAATTCTTTTATGAAACACATCAACCAACACACGATATTTTAAAAATACAAATTTTTACACTTATTATGTTCTCAAATTTTCAAATCATCCGTCGAGCCCTTATTAAGATGATTCATTTCTTATGAAATAGAGTGAAATCCCAGTCTTCAGGGATTTGTAATTTTTTGTACAAAAATGTTAACAAATAACAAAGTTAAAGGCGGACAATCTTATTTTTTAAAAATCATTTTGAGGTGTTCAATCAAGATATTTATTTCAAACACTAGTGCACAAATTTATTTGCCCATATTTTGAACAGACTTCTTTAAGACATCAAAATCTTACAACCTTAACGGAGGGATTTTTTATTTTCTGCACGAAAAATATTATTTACATTTTTACAAAAATCGATATTTTAACTTTGAACAGCTGCCATTTTGTCAAAATTCAATTTTTCGAAAAATGACTCTGTCAAGAACAAGATTTCCATGTCCAAAAGAAGTACACAATTAGTTTTTGAAATATTTCGCAAAATTACAAAAATTACTTAAATAATAGCTGCATAAAGCCCTCCCGCTTCCTTTAATGACTGCTCGATCGAAACTATTTACAAGTAAAAATGTACTTTTTACTATTCAAAGTAGATAAAATCAAAGTCATGATAATATACGAGTAGAGTTACTCCAGAAATTATTAACACACTCCTGTGTTAGTAATGTAAATTTTACCTTTCGAAGACTTCTTTTGTCATATAAAAATAGATTTTCCAGAAAAAATTTTCAGACATTTTTTGTTGCAAATTTTATTCCCTTTACTTTTGTTTCTGTACATTTTTCTATTTTGTTGCACCGTTTTTTAGGGACATCGACTTTAAAAAGACTCGGCAATAAATTTAATAAAACTCCTATAAAAGCAACGTTAATTTTTATTAAAATTTTTACAGTCTTCTTCAAGTCGCTGTCACTCAAAAACGATAAAAATAAAATATCCCTTGATAAAGGGAATAAAATTTGCAACAAAAAAAATTTGTTTTATATAAAATCTATTTTTACATCACAAAATAAGTCTTCGAAAGGTAAAATTTACAATACTAACATAGGAATGTATTAATAATTGCTGGAGTAACTGTACCTACTCCGCAATACCAAAGACGACAAATATTGTTCCAAAAATTCACTAGTCACTATGATTTCATCAAAAACAGTCTAAATATTAATTACCAATTTATTAAAACATTACAAATGTTTGTCTTAATTGACTGGAAATTAATAGCGAGCAAAAGAAAACAATCACACAAATCAATGTTTTGGCAGAAGTCGTTGATTCAAATTTACACCGTTTTCAGATATTTACACATTCGGTTTAAAACTACTCCATCTGTAGATTAATTTAAATATAATAACGTAAAGTCAATATTCAAATATACCCACCACAGAATTTCAAAGCAATTGTATAATTTATCAATAAATTTTGTACGTTATTAAAAAACCTGCACAAATAAAACAATAATTCTGAACTTGGCGACTTCTGCTAGAACAACAAAATATTGTAGAAATATAACTAACCTTTTGATTCTCATAATTATTCATTCGGCTACAATTTCCAATCGATTGTCGAGGATCCAAATTCACAACATCGGCACCGATTCATTTCAATTGTTACAAACACTAAAATAAATTAAAAATCCAAAAATTAGTAACAATTCAACAAAAGTTGGTAATTAATTAATTATATTTATTTGAAAAATTTGAAATGCATGCCAATTACATTAATAATGATTTAATTGTAGAACAAAAAATGTTAATTTGTTTAAATTAAAAATACAAAAGCTTCGTCACGTAATCTTCATTTACACTGCAATTATAATGTACCGTGGTACACCATTTATATGTATTATACTAATTGTTGTACCAATAAAAAATAAATAGAGAGATTAAAGCCATTCCATGTCAAAGTAATAACGTATTAACTCTTTCTGTAAAGAGATTTTATAAAAATTTTATCCTTTGGTGTACGAACAAAAATTATTTCCTCACAAAACTTCAAAGCAAAGAGATGCAACTTTTCTATGACACAGCGCAATAATTTATCTACAAACTATCGAAAACAAATAGCATTCGTAGAACAAATTGAAATAATCCACCGTCAACAAACCCGACTAAAAACTCCAAACTACAGATTTTCTGTGTTTGGGCAGTATTTTTTAAGAAAATGTTTTACAAATTTTCAATAATTACTACATACACCACAAGGACATTTTTCAAGTTTTGATATAAAGAATCCTAAGAAATAATTTCTTTGCATTCTATAAATTCTAATTTACAAATTCCACTAGTTCCACCCCTGCAGAATTTATAGTTCGATTATTTAAACAGCATTTTTATATTATAAAAGCAAAAATTCTTATCTCCTATCAGCTAATTTAAATTCATATTCTATTACTCATATTAACTGGATGACTCGTAGGTAGGCATGCCATTTAAATCGTTTTTGATTATCAACTCAAATTTGCAAATTAAATACAATTTATTTTAAAGTTTGTAACATAATTACCTAATGCATTGATTAAAACTAAATGTTCGGCTAATTTGGCAGAGAATATTTAAGTATAATATCCTGAATTTAAGTATAATATCCTGAAGATTTTATGTGGATTCATATGACAAACTAATCGTATTTGAAAATAGGTTTTCCTTGGCAAAAATGGTAAAAAAATATTCTTGTTCATACCAAAACTTATAAAAAATACTTTGCTTTTATACAAATTTAAGTGTTTTTTGTAATAACCACACAAGTTTTATTTTTAAATGATAAGTAACTGTTAATAATAAAATTCATCGAAAATAAAACACCCAATATAGATATGTCTTTGTGCCAGCGAAGGATTCATATAAATTATTCCAACCAATAATTTACCCAATCTAGATTTTTATTGCAAAATGAGTATAAATAAAATTTAATTTTAACCGCTCCTAACTCCAAAAGGTAATAAAAATGAAATCAAAGCTATTAACAACAATATTTTTTCTTTGTTCAAAGAAAAATTCTAACATTAATTTTTAATTTAATTAAACCGATTTAACCAATTTAAATTTTTCATATTTTTCAAACGCTAAAATTTGCAACGCAGCTAGTGTATGATTTATCGTTTCATTTAAAACATTATCAACTAGATGATTGTAAATTTTCAAAAAACTATATCTGTGAAACTAATACATATTCCTTACTGAAATTTGCAGGACATGCAGGATAAGAATCCAGCCAAAAGATATAAAAGCTATTATTTTTAGAAAAAAGCTTTCATACTTCAAAAGTTTTGACACAAGTCATCGATTCAAATCTATATCGTCTTCGGTTTTTATATCATTCGGTTGGAAACTACTTGTTCTGCGTAGATTAATTTAAGTATATAATAACGTAATATTCAAATATACCTACCACATAATTTCAAAGCAAATGCATAATTTATTTATCGATAAGCTTTGTACTACATTAAAAAGCCTACAAATAAAACAATGATTTTGAACTTTGATGACTTCTGTTACAACAACAAAATATTGTAGAAATATAACCAACCTTTCAATTCTCATAATTATTACTGCTTCAGCTACAAATTCCAATTCCCAATCGATTGTGGTGGATCCAAATTCACTACACCATAGCACTGCTTCAATTCAATTATTGTTATGAACACTAAAATAAAGTAAAAATCCAAAAATTAGTAATAATTTGTCAAAAAGTTCACTTAATGTTTACCTTAAATTTTAAAAATTCAACTACCAACACAAAAATATGCGCAAGTTCTAATTATCAAAGTAGACAAAACATTGTACAATATTTGTATCGTAATGTGTCTCTATGATACTAGGATAATTTTTCCATCATGTATCGTAAAATCCTACATTTACATATCGTATATATCTATTTACTACACGTTCAACTGAAAAACATAGCCCACAAGTGTCGCAATAGCACACTTGCAACGAAAAAACTGAAATATGCATGTCGAGGAAGTCCATAATCTCAGCCATAATATGTTCCGGACTCATTTTTTTTATGATTGCAAACATCCCGTATAATATTTAAACTATTGCTGAACAATGAACAAATTGTCGTCCCTATAGCTGAACCGGATCCTTTTGTGGTTGTTTGACGGGTCCTAACTTACTAAAAATTGCAACCACCGAATCTTGCTTGATTTCACGTTATTTGTGATCGATTCATTAAAATGTCCTTCCAAAAGTGTCACTTTGAACTGCATGTGCTTTTGAGCGAACGAAAATCTATCTGTCAATGTTTTAATAAATTAGGTTTATAAAACCCTGTGCAAATTCCAATGTAGAAATTCATACCAAGTTGCGATCAATAAATTATCAACACCACTAATTTTTGTTAAATGTCATTAAATTTAACAAACGAGCAACCATCCAAATTCCAAATCCAAGTTTCGAAACTATTTTAATAAAGCGAATTCATAACTATTTTAAAAAATGTTAAATGTAACATTTGTTTAGAAGTGCAATCAATTTAAAATTACACATAATTTCTCAAAAGTTGCTTTTGAATCAAATGTAAACATGCCAAAATAAAAAATCGTAGCTGTCAAAGTAGATACGTTACATTTAAAAATTTTAAATGACGTGTCACGACACCTACCGGAAAATGATCAAACTAAGTCAGCTTGGAGATTTACCTTTCTTTCTAGATTTCTCCGCTATGAATATGGCCGGACATGTAGATACCGATGTTGTCCTTTTCAATTTTGACGTTAGATGGCAAATCCTATAAAAATTAATTTGAATTAATGTCATTTTATTTTCAATCAAATATTCAAAATAAATAACTAACATTGAAATGAATTCGAATTATAATTAGCCCACTGCATTGAAAATTATTATTGTTAAATGTCACAAACCTCACATAATCCTATCCGGCCGTTCTTCATTGATCTTCTCTGCTTCCACAACGGCATTCTTATCAGGTTCTGAAAACTAAACTTATCTTGAAGAATATGTCACCCAAATTTGTAATACGAATTTTATATATTTTGAAAACTTGAATAAACTAATGCAAAGAAAAACAATCTGATGTGACATCACAAGTCGTTCTCGTTTACTAAGTTTGATATACAACATTCCAAAATTACGTGAGTGGTTTAAGATTAACAAGATCAATACAAATTTCCAGAAATAAACTAAACTTAATATTCTTTAATACTTTTAAAAAAGGTCACTAAAATTTCTTTACATGCGTTATGCATTTTAACATTTGAAATATTATCGCTACTTTTTGGCATGCATTGCCATTTCCTTTAACAATTTTTCGAGATAAATCGATTGGCGCCGGCAGATTTTCTCTAAGTACGATATTTTAGGATTTATGCGTCTTTAAAGTTGACAAAATTCGATCGTCTTTTTGAACCGCTTACATGCATTTCTCCCAAACGAAAACGCGTTTTTCCAACTCCTGGCATAAAAACACGTAGGTTTCGGTCAAAAAAAAGACCATCTAAATTTTTGGCGATTTTTGAAAAAAACGTAAGGTTAACCCCTTTGGTGTTTTTTAACCCCAAATTTGAAAGTTTTAAATCGTAGCATTTTTTGGCATTTTCTTATGCAATTTTTCGAGATAAATCGATTGGCGCAGGCAGATTTTCTCTAAGTACGATATTTTAGTATTTATGCGTCTTTAAAGTTGACAAAATTCGATCGTCTTTTTGAACCGCTTACATGCATTTCTCCCAAACGAAAACGCGTTTTTCCAACTCCTGGCATAAAAACACGTCGGTTTTGAGCAAAAAAACACCATCTAAATTTTTGGCGATTTTTGAAAAAAATGTAAGGTTAACCCCTTTGGTGTTTTTTAACCCCAAATTTAAAAGTTTTAAATCGTAGCATTTTTTGGCATTTTCTTATGCAATTTTTCGAGATAAATCGATTGGCGCAGGCAGATTTTCTCTAAGTACGATATTTTAGGATTTATGCGTCTTTAAAGTTGACAAAATTCGATCGTCTTTTTGAACCGCTTACATGCATTTCTCCCAAACGAAAACGCGTTTTTCCAACTCCTGGCATAAAAACACGTAGGTTTCGGTCAAAAAAAGACTATCTAAATTTTTGGCGATTTTTGAAAAAAACGTAAGGTTAACCCCTTTGGTGTTTTTTCACCCCAAAAATTGAAAGTTTTAAATCGTAGCATTTTTTGGCATTTTCTTATGCAATTTTTCGAGATAAATCGATTGGCGCAGGCAGATTTTCTCTAAGTACGATATTTTAGGATTTCTGCGTCTTTAAAGTTGACAAAATTCGATCGTCTTTTTGAACCGCTTACATGCATGTCTCCCAAACGAAAACGCGTTTTTCCAACTCCTGCATAAAAACACGTAGGTTTCGGTCAAAAAAAGACCATCTAAATTTTTGGCGATTTTTGAAAAAAACGTAAGGTTTAACCCCTTTAGTGTTTTTTAACCCCAAATTTGAAAGTTTTAAATCGTAGCATTTTTTGGCATTTTCTTATGCAATTTTTCGAGATAAATCGATTGGCGCAGGCAGATTTTCTCTAAGTACGATATTTTAGGATTTATGCGTCTTTAAAGTTGACAAAATTCGATCGTCTTTTTAAACCGCTTACATGCATTTCTCCCAAACGAAAACGCGTTTTTCCAACTCCTGGCATAAAAACACGTCGGTTTTGGTCAAAAAAACACCATCTAAATTTTTGGCGATTTTTGAAAAAAACGTGAGGTTAACCCCTTTGGTGTTTTTTAACCCCAAAAATTGAAAGTTTTAAATCGTAGCATTTTTTGGCATTTTCTTATGCAATTTTTCGAGATAAATCGATTGGCGCAGGCAGATTTTCTCTAAGTACGATATTTTAGGATTTATGCGTCTTTAAAGTTGACAAAATTCGATCGTCTTTTTGAACCGCTTACATGCATTTCTCCCAAACGAAAACGCGTTTTTCCAACTCCTGGCATAAAAACACGTAGGTTTCGGTCAAAAAAAGACTATCTAAATTTTTGGCGATTTTTGAAAAAAACGTAAGGTTAACCCCTTTGGTGTTTTTTCACCCCAAAAATTGAAAGTTTTAAATCGTAGCATTTTTTGGCATTTTCTTATGCAATTTTTCGAGATAAATCGATTGGCGCAGGCAGATTTTCTCTAAGTACGATATTTTAGGATTTCTGCGTCTTTAAAGTTGACAAAATTCGATCGTCTTTTTGAACCGCTTACATGCATGTCTCCCAAACGAAAACGCGTTTTTCCAACTCCTGCATAAAAACACGTAGGTTTCGGTCAAAAAAAGACCATCTAAATTTTTGGCGATTTTTGAAAAAAACGTAAGGTTTAACCCCTTTAGTGTTTTTTAACTCCAAATTTGAAAGTTTTAAATCGTAGCATTTTTTGGCATTTTCTTATGCAATTTTTCGAGATAAATCGATTGGCGCAGGCAGATTTTCTCTAAGTACGATATTTTAGGATTTATGCGTCTTTAAAGTTGACAAAATTCGATCGTCTTTTTGAACCGCTTACATGCATTTCTCCCAAACGAAAACGCGTTTTTCGAAATCCTGGCATAAAAACACGTAGGTTTCGGTCAAAAAAAAGACCATCTAAATTTTTGGCGATTTTTGAAAAAAACGTAAGGTTAACCCCTTTGGTGTTTTTTAACCCCAAATTTGAAAGTTTTAAATCGTAGCATTTTTTGGCATTTTCTTATGCAATTTTTCGAGATAAATCGATTGGCGCAGGCAGATTTTCTCTAAGTACGATATTTTAGGATTTATGCGTCTTTAAAGTTGACAAAATTCGATCGTCTTTTTGAACCGCTTACATGCATTTCTCCCAAACTAAACGTGTTTTACCAACTCCTGGCATAAAAACACGTAGGTTTCGGTCAAAAAAAGACCATCTAAATTTTTGGCGATTTTTGAAAAAAACGTAACCCCTTTGGTGTTTTTTCACCGCAAAAATTGAAAGTTTTAAAACGTAGCATTTTTTGGCATTTTCTTATGCAATTTTTCGAGATAATTCGATTGGCGCAGGCAGATTTTCTCTAAGTACGATATTTTAGGATTTATGCGTCTTTAAAGTTGACAAAATTCGATCGTCTTTTTGAACCGCTTACATGCATTTCTCCCAAACGAAAACGCGTTTTTCCAACTCCTGGCATAAAAACACGTCGGTTTTGGTCAAAAAAACACCATCTAAATTTTTGCCGATTTTTGAAAAAAACGTAAGGTTAACCCCTTTGGTGTTTTTTCACCCCAAAAATTGAAAGTTTTAAATCGTAGCATTTTTTGGCATTTTCTTATGCAATTTTTCGAGATAAATCGATTGGCGCAGGCAGATTTTCTCTAAGTACGATATTATAGTATTTATGCGTCTTTAAAGTTGACAAAATTCGATCGTGTTTTTGAACCGCTTACATGCATTTCTCACAAACGAAAACGCGTTTTTCGAACTCCTGGCATAAAAACACGTCGGTTTTGAGCAAAAAAACACCATCTAATTTTTGGCGATTTTTGAAAAAAACGTAAGGTTAACCCCTTTGGTGTTTTTTCACCCCAAAAATTGAAAGTTTTAAATCGTAGCATTTTTTGGCATTTTCTTATGCAATTTTTCGAGATAAATCGATTGGCGCAGGCAGATTTTCTCTAAGTACGATATTTTAGTATTTATGCGTCTTTAAAGTTGACAAAATTCGATCGTCTTTTTGAACCGCTTACATGCATTTCTCCCAAACGAAAACGCGTTTTTCGAACTCCTGGCATAAAAACACGTCGGTTTTGAGCAAAAAAACACCATCTAAATTTTTGGCGATTTTTGAAAAAAAAGTAAGGTTAACCCCTTTGGTGTTTTTTAACCCCAAATTTGAAAGTTTTAAATCGTAGCATTTTTTGGCATTTTCTTATGCAATTTTTCGAGATAAATCGATTGGCGCAGGCAGATTTTCTCTAAGTACGATATTTTTGGATTTATGCGTCTTTAAAGTTGACAAAATTCGATCGTCTTTTTGAACCGCTTACATGCATTTCTCCCAAACGAAAACGCGTTTTTCCAACTCCTGGCATAAAAACACGTCGGTTTTGGTCAAAAAAACACCATCTAAATTTTTGGCGATTTTTGAAAAAAACGTAAGGTTAACCCCTTTGGTGTTTTTTCACCCCAAAAATTGAAAGTTTTAAATCGTAGCATTTTTTGGCATTTTCTTATGCAATTTTTCGAGATAAATCGATTGGCGCAGGCAGATTTTCTCTAAGTACGATATTTTAGTATTTATGCGTCTTTAAAGTTGACAAAATTCGATCGTCTTTTTAAACCGCTTACATGCATTTCTCCCAAACGAAAACGCGTTTTTCCAACTCCTGGCATAAAAACACGTCGGTTTTGGTCAAAAAAACACCATCTAAATTTTTGGCGATTTTTGAAAAAAACGTGAGGTTAACCCCTTTGGTGTTTTTTAACCCCAAAAATTGAAAGTTTTAAATCGTAGCATTTTTTGGCATTTTCTTATGCAATTTTTCGAGATAAATCGATTGGCGCAGGCAGATATTCTCTAAGTACGATATTTTAGTATTTATGCGTCTTTAAAGTTGACAAAATTCGATCGTCTTTTTGAACCGCTTACATGCATTTCTCCCAAACGAAAACGCGTTTTTCCAACTCCTGGCATAAAAACACGTAGGTTTCGGTCAAAAAAAGACTATCTAAATTTTTGGCGATTTTTGAAAAAAACGTAAGGTTGACCCCTTTGGTGTTTTTTCACCCCAAAAATTGAAAGTTTTAAATCGTAGCATTTTTTGGCATTTTCTTATGCAATTTTTCGAGATAAATCGATTGGCGCCGGCAGATTTTCTCTAAGTACGATATTTTAGGATTTATGCGTCTTTAAAGTTGACAAAATTCGATCGTCTTTTTGAACCGCTTACATGCATTTCTCCCAAACGAAAACGCGTTTTTCCAACTCCTGGCATAAAAACACGTAGGTTTCGGTCAAAAAAAGACTATCTAAATTTTTGGCGATTTTGAAAAAAACGTAAGGTTAACCCCTTTGGTGTTTTTTCACCCCAAAAATTGAAAGTTTTAAATCGTAGCATTTTTTGGCATTTTCTTATGCAATTTTTCGAGATAAATCGATTGGCGCAGGCAGATTTTCTCTAAGTACGATATTTTAGTATTTATGCGTCTTTAAAGTTGACAAAATTCGATCGTCTTTTTAAACCGCTTACATGCATTTCTCCCAAACGAAAAAGCGTTTTTCCAACTCCTGGCATAAAAACACGTCGGTTTTGGTCAAAAAAACACCATCTAAATTTTTGGCGATTTTTGAAAAAAACGTGAGGTTAACCCCTTTGGTGTTTTTTAACCCCAAAAATTGAAAGTTTTAAATCGTAGCATTTTTTGGCATTTTCTTATGCAATTTTTCGAGATAAATCGATTGGCGCAGGCAGATTTTCTCTAAGTACGATATTTTAGTATTTATGCGTCTTTAAAGTTGACAAAATTCGATCGTCTTTTTGAACCGCTTACATGCATTTCTCCCAAACGAAAACGCGTTTTTCCAACTCCTGGCATAAAAACACGTAGGTTTCGGTCAAAAAAAGACTATCTAAATTTTTGGCGATTTTTGAAAAAAACGTAAGGTTAACCCCTTTGGTGTTTTTTCACCCCAAAAATAGAAAGTTTTAAATCGTAGCATTTTTTGGCATTTTCTTATGCAATTTTTCGAGATAAATCGATTGGCGCCGGCAGATTTTCTCTAAGTACGATATTTTAGGATTTATGCGTCTTTAAAGTTGACAAAATTCGATCGTCTTTTTAAACCGCTTACATGCATTTCTCCCAAACGAAAACGCGTTTTTCCAACTCCTGGCATAAAAACACGTCGGTTTTGGTCAAAAAAACACCATCTAAATTTTTGGTGATTTTTGAAAAAAACGTGAGGTTAACCCCTTTGGTGTTTTTTAACCCCAAAAATTGAAAGTTTTAAATCGTAGCATTTTTTGGCATTTTCTTATGCAATTTTTTGAGATAAATCGATTGGCGCAGGCAGATTTTCTCTAAGTACGATATTTTAGTATTTATGCGTCTTTAAAGTTGACAAAATTCGATCGTCTTTTGAACCGCTTACATGCATTTCTCCCAAACGAAAACGCGTTTTTCCAACTCCTGGCATAAAAACACGTAGGTTTCGGTCAAAAAAAGACTATCTAAATTTTTGGCGATTTTTGAAAAAAACGTAAGGTTAACCCCTTTGGTGTTTTTTCACCCCAAAAATTGAAAGTTTTAAATCGTAGCATTTTTTGGCATTTTCTTATGCAATTTTTCGAGATAAATCGATTGGCGCAGGCAGATTTTCTCTAAGTACGATATTTTAGTATTTATGCGTCTTTAAAGTTGACAAAATTCGATCGTCTTTTTAAACCGCTTACATGCATTTCTCCCAAACGAAAAAGCGTTTTTCCAACTCCTGGCATAAAAACACGTCGGTTTTGGTCAAAAAAACACCATCTAAATTTTTGGCGATTTTTGAAAAAAACGTGAGGTTAACCCCTTTGGTGTTTTTTAACCCCAAAAATTGAAAGTTTTAAATCGTAGCATTTTTTGGCATTTTCTTATGCAATTTTTCGAGATAAATCGATTGGCGCCGGCAGATTTTCTCTAAGTACGATATTTTAGGATTTATGCGTCTTTAAAGTTGACAAAATTCGATCGTCTTTTTAAACCGCTTACATGCATTTCTCCCAAACGAAAACGCGTTTTTCCAACTCCTGGCATAAAAACACGTCGGTTTTGGTCAAAAAAACACCATCTAAATTTTTGGTGATTTTTGAAAAAAACGTGAGGTTAACCCCTTTGGTGTTTTTTAACCCCAAAAATTGAAAGTTTTAAATCGTAGCATTTTTTGGCATTTTCTTATGCAATTTTTTGAGATAAATCGATTGGCGCAGGCAGATTTTCTCTAAGTACGATATTTTAGTATTTATGCGTCTTTAAAGTTGACAAAATTCGATCGTCTTTTTGAACCGCTTACATGCATTTCTCCCAAACGAAAACGCGTTTTTCGAACTCCTGGCATAAAAACACGTCGGTTTTGGTCAAAAAAACACCATCTAAATTTTTGGCGATTTTTGAAAAAAACGTAAGGTTAACCCCTTTGGTGTTTTTAACCCCAAATTTGAAAGTTTTAAATCGTAGCATTTTTTGGCATTTTCTTATGCAATTTTTCGAGATAAATCGATTGGCGCAGGCAGATTTTCTCTAAGTACGATATTTTAGGATTTATGCGTCTTTAAAGTTGACAAAATTCGATCGTCTTTTTGAACCGCTTACATGCATTTCTCCCAAACGAAAACGCGTTTTTCCAACTCCTGGCATAAAAACACGTAGGTTTCGGTCAAAAAAAGACTATCTAAATTTTTGGCGATTTTGAAAAAAACGTAAGGTTTTGGTGTTTTTTCACCCCAAAAATTGAAAGTTTTAAATCGTAGCATTTTTTGGCATTTTCTTATGCAATTTTTCGAGATAAATCGATTGGCGCCGGCAGATTTTCTCTAAGTACGATAATTTAGGATTTATGCGTCTTTAAAGTTGACAAAATTCGATCGTCTTTTTAAACCGCTTACATGCATTTCTCCCAAACGAAAACGCGTTTTTCCAACTCCTGGCATAAAAACACGTCGGTTTTGGTCAAAAAAACACCATCTAAATTTTTGGCGATTTTTGAAAAAAACGTGAGGTTAACCCCTTTGGTGTTTTTTAACCCCAAAAATTGAAAGTTTTAAATCGTAGCATTTTTTGGCATTTTCTTATGCAATTTTTCGAGATAAATCGATTGGCGCAGGCAGATTTTCTCTAAGTACGATATTTTAGGATTTATGCGTCTTTAAAGTTGACAAAATTCGATCGTCTTTTGAACCGCTTACATGCATTTCTCCCAAACGAAAACGCGTTTTTCCAACTCCTGGCATAAAAACACGTAGGTTTCGGTCAAAAAAAGACTATCTAAATTTTTGGCGATTTTTGAAAAAAACGTAAGGTTAACCCCTTTGGTGTTTTTTCACCCCAAAAATTGAAAGTTTTAAATCGTAGCATTTTTTGGCATTTTCTTATGCAATTTTTCGAGATAAATCGATTGGCGCAGGCAGATTTTCTCTAAGTACGATATTTTAGGATTTCTGCGTCTTTAAAGTTGACAAAATTCGATCGTCTTTTTGAACCGCTTACATGCATGTCTCCCAAACGAAAACGCGTTTTTCCAACTCCTGCATAAAAACACGTAGGTTTCGGTCAAAAAAAGACCATCTAAATTTTTGGCGATTTTTGAAAAAAACGTAACCCCTTTGGTGTTTTTTCACCGCAAAAATTGAAAGTTTTAAATCGTAGCATTTTTTGGCATTTTCTTAGGCAATTTTACGAGATAAATCGATTGGCGCCGGCAGATTTTCTCTAAGTACGATATTTTAGGATTTATGCGTCTTTAAAGTTGACAAAATTCGATCGTCTTTTTGAACCGCTTACATGCATTTCTCCCAAACGAAAACGCGTTTTTCGAACACCTGGCATAAAAACACGTAGGTATCGGTCAAAAAAAGACCATCTAAATTTTTGGCGATTTTTGAAAAAAACGTAAGGTTAACCCCTTTGGTGTTTTTTCACCCCAAAAATTGAAAGTTTTAAATCGTAGCATTTTTTGGCATTTTCTTATGCAATTTTTCGAGATAATTCGATTGGCGCAGGCAGATTTTCTCTAAGTACGATATTTTAGGATTTATGCGTCTTTAAAGTTGACAAAATTCGATCGTCTTTTTGAACCGCTTACATGCATTTCTCCCAAACTAAACGTGTTTTACCAACTCCTGGCATAAAAACACGTAGGTATCGGTCAAAAAAAGACCATCTAAATTTTTGGCGATTTTTGAAAAAAACGTAAGGTTAACCCCTTTGGTGTTTTTTCACCCCAAAAATTGAAAGTTTTAAATCGTAGCATTTTTTGGCATTTTCTTAGGCAATTTTACGAGATAAATCGATTGGCGCCGGCAGATTTTCTCTAAGTACGATATTTTAGGATTTATGCGTCTTTAAAGTTGACAAAATTCGATCGTCTTTTTAACCGCTTACATGCATTTCTCCCAAACGAAAACGCGTTTTTCGAACTCCTGGCATAAAAACACGTAGGTTTCGGTCAAAAAAAGACCATCTAAATTTTTGGCGATTTTTGAAAAAAACGTAAGGTTAACCCCTTTGGTGTTTTTTCACCCCAAAAATTTAAAGTCTTAAATCGTAGCATTTCTTGGCAGTTTCTAATGCAATTTTTCGAGATAAATCGACTGGCGCAGGCAGATTTTCTCTAAGTACGATATTTTAGAAGTTATGCGTCTTTAAAGTTGACAAAATTTGATCGCCTTTTTGAACCGCTTACATGCATTTCTCCCAAACGAAAACGCGCTTTTGGAACTCTTCGCATAAAAGCACGTCGGTTTAGGTCAAAAAAAGACCACCTAAATTTTTGGCGATTTATGAAAAAAACGTAAAGTTAACCCCTTTGGTGTTTTTTCACCCCAAAAAATAAAAGTTTTAAATCGTAGCATTTTCTTATCCAATTTTTCGAGATAAATCGATTGGCGCAGGCAGATTATACCTTAAGTACGATATTTTAGGATTTATGCTATTATTCTGCGAAGAAATTCTTTATTTGTTTATTTACATTATCTTCTTGGAACATTTAAAATGCGGAACTTATGAAATTCTGCGAATAAATTCTTTATTTGTTTATTTACAATATCTTCCTGGAACTATTTAAAATGCGGAACTTCCTAAAATTCCACGAAGAAATTCTTTATTTGTTTATTTACATTATTTTCTTGGAACATTTAAAATGCGGAACTTATGAAATTCTGCGAAGAAATTCTTTATTTGTTTATTTACATTGTTTTCTTGGAACATTTAAAATGCGGAACTTATGAAATTCTGCGAAGAAATTCTTTATTTGTTTATTTACATTATTTTCTTGGTACATTTAAAATGCGGAACTTCCTAAAATTCCACGAAGAAATTCTTTATTTGGTTATTTACATTATCTTCTTGGAACATTTAAAATGCGGAACTTAAGAAATTTAAAGATTTTCCCTAAGTACGATATTTTAGGATTTATGCGTTTTTAAATTTGACAAAATTCGATCGGCTTTTTGAACCGCTTACATGCATTTCTCCCAAACGTAAACGCGTTTTTCGAACTCCTGGCATAAAAACACGTCGGTTTCGGTCAAAAAAAGACCATCTAAATTTTTGGCGATTTTTGAAAAAAACGTAAGGTTAACCCCTTTGGTGTTTTTTCACCCCAAAAATTGAAAGTTTCAAATACACACATTTTTGGCGTTTTCCTATGCAGTTTTTTGAGATAACTCGATTGACGCAGGCAGATTTGCCGTAAGTATGATATTTTCGGATTTATGCGTCTTTAAAGTTGGAAATATTTGAACGTAATTTTGAACCTCTTACGAGCGTTTTCCCGCAACGATACCGCGTTTTTCGAACTCCCCGCATCAAATCACGTCGGTTATGATCAAAAAAAGACCATTTAAATTTTTGGCGATTTTTGAAAAAAACGTAAGGTTAACCCCTTTGGTGTTTTTACACCCCAAAAATTGAAAGTCTTAAATAGTAGCATTTTTTAATAAAAATAAACATAAACATAAACAAAAATAAACATTTTCTATATGGCTACAAAACTACAATCTAGAAATCTACAATCTAGAAATATATTAAATTAAAAATGTAGGTACATCAAAAAGTTTTGAAAAAAATGTAAAAATTCATATATTAAATCAAATTTGCAATATATTTTACTATAACATGCACAAAAAATAAAAATAATAATAATAATAGAAGTACCTAAAAATAATATTAAAAAGTTTGTCGTTATCACTAAAGTTGTGTTATATCAATGTATAATATCTCCTCGACATAATCGTTAGCTTTTATTTAAACTCATTGGTCGAGAGCTACGTTGAAGAAATATTATATACACCCCTATTCTGTAACACATTCGTTACGAGATTACGATTCGTTACGCCTAAAAATTCGTTAAGTTGTCTAGTTGGTATTCACTAACCTCGAAATTCGTAAATGCCTTCGTTACCATTTTCGTTATGACCGTATTTTTGTACGAAAGCTCTGAAGCTGTCGTTGCGTATTTTTACGAATTCGTTGAGAGCTAATCTGTCGAGTGACAGATTAAATTTAAGGTTAATTTTGTTTTTATTATTATCTTAGCTCCTATATTTATAATTTATTTATATAATATTATTTCAAAAGCTAATAAACTAATAATTTCAGGTTTGCTAATTCTTTTTTAATTGAACATAATTATTGTAAAACGTTTATAATACAGATATTTGTACAAAAACAATTTAAAAATATACAAATGGATCCACAATTGTTAGAGATCATTCTGGCAGGTGAAGAACTGCAAAATATAAGAAGGTCAGTACATGATCCTTTATGTACAATACGTATTTAGTAAATAGTGGCGGCTTGTGAGAAGTTTAGGCGGTGAGGCAGGCCTGTGAAACCGAAGTTCGAGGTTTTTAAAAAATATTAATTATAGTTTTGCGGAACTATTATACTTGACTTCATGAGGCTCTGCCTACCCCGACAGGCCACCACTAAATCAGATTGTAATTTTTAGGGACAATCTAAGGATTAATCATCGACATCTTAGAGATACAAGTAACCCATTTCAATTACCGGAAATTAACTTTAGAATGTTGTTTAGAATTTCTATACAAATGGCTATCAACTTGGTTAATCAATTAACCCCATTTTTAACTCACGATGGTGAACGAGTCTCTGCAATTCACCTCAAAATAAAAGTTTTATCGGTACTTTTTTTTATGCACATGGGTCTTATCAAAAATCTGTAGGTACAAGTTACTTGTTTGGCCTAAGTCAGGCTAGTGTAAGCCGGTGCATAAATAATGTTACCGAAGCTTTATACACAAACTTAACAAACATTTGGATTAAATTTCCTTTAACCCACGATGAAAAACAAGTAGTGAAGCGTAGATTTTATGAAAAATTTGCGCTTAGTGGAGTAGTTGGTGTAATTGATGGTTCCCATATAGCCATTGTGGCCCCTTCGAACAACAATGAACAGTTTCCGGGCCATTTATATATTAATAGAAAAGGCTATCACAGTATAAATGTGCAAGTAGTATGCGATGCCAATCTTAAATTATTGGCCGTAAATGCTAGACATCCTGGATCTGTTCATGATGCTGCTATATGGATGACATCTGCTCTACAGCAGCATTTACGCCAGCAATACAATCAAGGTATTATTGCTGTAATAAAACAATTTTTCTTAATAAAATTAATGTTTTTCTTTGTTACAGGTGACAGATCTTCCCGGTTATTAGGTGATTCAGGCTATCCTTTGCAACCGTGGTTATTTACACCTATTATTGGTGCGGAACCTAATACACCTCAATCCAGATACAACCAACAATTTTTCACCAGTAGGAATAGCATTGAACGTTGTATCGGTGTATTAAAAATGAGGTTTCGTTGTTTGCTTCGTCATCGGGTCTTACACTACAATCCTACCACAGCCTGTAAAATTATATATGCCTGTTGCATTTTGCATAATATGTGTGTCGACAATAATATAATGCCTCTTGCTGATGATGAATTTAATTTTCACGAAGAAGAAATGGTAGCAGAAAATGATGGTGTAGCTATCGCAGATGGCAATTTATTAGAAGAAGGACGAAGATTACGAAATAATTATGTCGCTAATAATTATAATTAATATTTCATTTATGAAAAAGACATTTAGTTATATATACATTTAGTTAAAAATAATGCTAACAATATTCTTGGTTCAAAAGTACCTCTTGTTTAAATGAAACTACTGTTTATTATTGTGACGACATGTTTCTTAAAGACAAAAGTTGCTTTTAAAATTGAATTATAATTGGTTTAATATTTAACAAAGATTAATTGAACTATTCAGATTCCGATGAACTTTCTATTGTAAAATTTGGATTTTCGAATTTCATCAGCTGCATTTTAAAGTTAAATTTTTTTTTTGGAAATGCAACTCTTCTTTTTTACAATCGGTAAATCGATCGATTGAACTAGCTAAATTTTGAATAGCTTCGGCTACTTCCGATCTTGATCGATTTGCCTCCTGATTGTTGTTAGTATATTGCTCTGCATTATTTTTAATGAGATTCTGGATTTCAGTTTCATCTCGAAGCTTTCTGCTACAAAAAAAAATCAATAATGTAATAAACAATTAAAAAGATACAAAATGTTAGTGTTTAAGATATAAATTTTATCGCATTCTTGCCAGTATAAATTTATAAATTTAGAAATAAAACTTACTTACCTTACTGGTGTTCGCCTATTAACGCTCCGATTTGGCAAACTTGGAGTAGGCGCTGTTAGAGTGACGAGAGGAGAAGGAACTGTGGGAGTAAGTACAATTGAGGATCTTCTTTCCTGGTACCTATCGTCATCTTCAAAAGGATCCTCATCTATATCTTCTTTTGTAATTGTTGCAATCTGCTGTACAACCTCATTGAAGCCTGCTTCAATTAAGGCAACATCTCCAGTAACTGCAACACGACCACTAACATCTAGTAAGTCGCTTTCAATTGGTGTGAGTTCTTTTGCAGGTGGTCCGCCTCCTGTTCCTCGAGAGTGAATCAAATTTTCCCTCGCTCTCCGTCTCGTGACACTGGTCCAGTCTGCAAATGTCTAAAACAAATTTTGTTGTTGCTACAACTATCGTACATAATTCAAAATTTAAAAAAAATATTCAACTTACCTTTTTCCATGAAATTCTGTCCTTATTAGGGCCGTCGCCACACGAATTTAATTGCTGAGTTAATTCGTCCCAACCAATTTCTAGCCCATTGGCATTATTTGGGGTGTTTTTTTTTATTCGGAAAGTTTCATTATTTTTCATAAATTGCACATAATATAATGATTTCTGCACATTAGTCACCTTTGAAGAACGTTTTTTTTTTCAATCCCGGACATTATTGCAAAAAATCTAATAAATTGAAATTGAAATGAAAAGTAAAAATAGTGTAATGTTCACTAAACCGCTCATGAAAGTTGACTAACGATAAAATTTCGACGTGACACTGGTCCAGTCTGCAAATGTCTAAAACAAATCTATGAATTTTACTCTAACCAAAATTAATTTGAAAAATTTATATTTGTCATTATTTTGCCGCTAAAATAGCAAAATTCAAATAATTCAAATATGTTTACTGTTTACAGAGCCGAATTATGATATGAATACAACTTCGTGATTAATTGTAAAAAATCGCTTAGCTTTTTCGTTCAGAACTTTGTACGAACGAACCCCGTAACGAATTATTTAGGGTGTAGTTACAGAATACCATTTTCAACGAATTTCGTTGCAAAATTGTTAACGAAACCAAACTTTACGAAATTCGTTATGATAACGAACAAGTTACAGAATAGGGGTGATTGTGCTCTTTAAATTAAAATAAAAAGATCAAAGGCACACGGCGATTCGGAGAGCTGTCGTTCATAAGTTATAAGAGTATCGGTTCATCACTCGAAGTCGTTATAATAAACAATTTTATGTTAACAACCATGTTTGTGAAATCAACCGACTTTGAATGCAAATAATTTCTCTTAAGTTTTGTATTTGTAACGTTACTCGAAAATTGCACGTCTTAGATTAATTGCTTTCGAAAAACAATTTTAGGGATGATGATCTGTTTTATTAATTATTATTGTATTACATTTTATCTTTATTTTTACAAGCTCATTTATTAAGAAAATGTATTTCTCGTAGAGAAATTAATTATGTTTAATCCGAGAGATCATTCGATAATATTTTAAAGGATTATCAAATTATTTTATAGCCGCCACACTTTTTTTACCAGACAAGTACCATCAGGTAGTTTCCGCTAAATTTATTACGTATTTTACCATCATATAAAACTATTGAAAACAGCAGAAAATTAGAAACGTCGCTATAAATTTGATATTTAAATTTTTTTACTGAAAGATAGGTGTGCAAAGATATACTAAATTTAATTTAAGTATGCAGAGTAAAAAATTGTGCAGCAATTTCTATCTAGAACGGCTGGCAGTTCACATATTGGGCAGCAGGCAAAGGTACTGGAGGTATCTAGCCAGAGTTCAAATTACAATCCCAACAAAAAAAGCTTAAATTGAAACTCTGCGTAGCAATTCGAAGCATTCCCTTACAACAACCCGTTATGCCAAATTTCTTAAGCCGGTCCTACTTTTAATATTTTTTCAGTCGAGATAATTAAATGACAATCAGTGACGTGATGTACTTTTAAAACATTATACGTTATGTTATGTTTTAAAATTACATCACACCACTGATTATAATAATTATTATATTCGCTAACATTAAAATAATTTTATAAAACTACCACAGGTATCGATAAAAAAAGTTTGGTTCATACAAAAATAGCTTTTAAAGAAATCTCATTTTGAATCTACATTTTTTTTTGTGAACCCAACTTGGACGAGCAAGATCGTTCGTAAAAATGTTCACGTGTGTACGCAGCTTTAACACATAATACTCAAGTTTAACTTTCCGATTCGCGATATTTTCTTTTCGGTGCAAAACAATATTGTATTAAATTTTTTCCATTTTGCGTCTAAAACAAAATCGTTAAACCAAATTGCGTATCGAAATGGACCTATTACTATGAATCGCAATTTTTTGGTTTAAAAAATTGATAACCAAAAATAACGTCTGTGAAAATTGAAACTAACGATGTCACTGTAAATAAAATTATATTATATCTATTAATTTGTGCAAAATACCTAATCACCTATAAAATAATAAAAAAATTGTAACTGCTTATTTAAACTTTTAGGCGATGGTCTAAGCTGTAAATTTTTGTTACCAACTATCACATAAAAATGCAACTAAATTTCAAATTGACTATTATCACGGATTTATGAATAAGTAACTTATTATATAACAAGTACAATGAGTAAGTAATACTATTCAATAAAACGCACATTTTTTAAATTTTAGGACGTGAAGGGCGCAAAATAAAAAAATAGTATAAAAGAAAGTGGTTTGCAAACTCGTGGCAACGAAGATTCACTATACACACAAAATCCGTTCAAATAATATCTAGTGTGTGATCTAGTGATATTTTGTATATTAAATCTAGCTCGATTTCATAATATTTTGTTGTTGTTATTGAATTTAAGATATTAAATTCTAAAATATAAATTCTACCTCAAATACTGGAAATTGCTAACATTATTAATTTAATTATATTGTAGCAAAGTGCCACGCAATATTAGTTTGAAAGGAATTCGTACGTATTGTGAACCAATTCAGGTTATGATGTTCGTTGGAAAATTCGAGCAAGAAGTAAGTAGTATTACTGAACTATGGAATTCATTTCATGTCATTTTAAATTAATATCATCGTGGTAGGTGAAGACTGATGATGCCAGACGAAAAAGGACTGCGCAGTGGGGTTGGAAGATAATTATTGTGGAAAAGGTAGACAAACAAAAAGCCCAAGTTTATGATAAGAATAAAGGGAATATTCAACCGATACATTGGCCATAATATGATCCCACATTAAACTTGATTTGCATGACCGAATCCATTCTGTGTCCGAAACTAACAATAAATCGATGTTAAAATTTGGAAGACATACGGTAAGCATCCTTTTGAGAGAGAAAAGTGAGTTTTATGAGAAAAAAATATTTTTTTCTTTTCGTATATTTTTTAGATTTTTATATTTTTAAAATTCAAGTAAGAGAAAAAAAATTAATCCAAAATTACCAAATTGGCCACGATATTTTTCTTATGCTATACAGAGAATTGTTGAGAATTAAAAATGAATAAAAAAAAGGCGCTATTGGGCGACAGGACTTATTTTGAGATAAAGCAAAAAATACGGGTCTCCTCATTTTGTATAAACAACAACATATTTCAGAACGCCAGGTCCAACTAGCCTGTACGATTTGAAATGAAATCGGTCTAAGGTATTGCATTAAAGCATTATAAATAGAGTCCTGAATTATATGCACTGGGACCCCGATATATTGTATGCGTCAAATAATTTATGCCGTATATAATATCTCGTGTTAATGTATAATTTGTTTGCCACATTCAAGATATTGGGGTCCCAGTGCATATAATTCCGGACTATAATTATTATAAAAGAAAGATTACTTGTTAATGGACATATTCGAGATTAAATTTTATATTAAAAATAGTTTTTTTAGGTATTGCAATCGAGACCGATACACCAAAATTAATTACTGATTTTGTACGATATGAATATGAGTTAAGTATCGGGAAGAAATAGATCTAGAAACATGGGCAAAGTGGCAGATCAACCAATTATTGGTATTTATTTACGAGATGATTCAGAAATAATTGTTTTAATAAAGTCTTGCCAAAATTTAAGGTAAGACTTGATTTGAGAAAGGAAGGTATTTAGTTTTATATCGACAACGGGGCGCGGTTGAGGTTGTCGATATTATTAATTATTATTATTTAACTGTGCTGTTATAGCGTGCGGTCTACCGTAAAATTTCGATAGCTGATAGCTTGATAGCTATCTAGTGTTAAAGCTGGTTCACACTATGCGATTTCTTTGACTTCTATATGACAAGTCACATGAGAAATTGCATAGTGTGAACCAGCTTTAAGTAAACAATATTTTCATTTATTCATAAAATAATATATCGGTTATAGAAAGCCGTTGAATTGTAACTGAACTTCGCGTTGGGTGATTGGCACCAAAGTCCCTCTATCTCGCCGCTCCACAAAAAATGGCAACAATCTGATCCATTTTCAACCCAAACACCCATGTTATATATATAGTATAAAAAAATTGTGGTAATATCTTCAGCCAATTTTGCACTGTAAAAACGTCAGCTTTAAAAAGAAAAAACATTTTTTTGAAAAAATATACCGTAAAATAAAAGTACAGTACAGTCTCGCTAATCCAAACTATTAGAAACCTGGCCTCATTTGGATTACACAAAAGTTTAAAAACGAAATTTTTAGAATAACTTTTATTCTAGAAATAAACAAACCTCAAAATAAATACTATTAGATACATACCTATACATACGTATTCTACTGTGCTTAGAAAATATAAAATTATGTTTTAGAAAAATAGTTTGTAATTATGGTTTGTTTCTTTGCACCCATTTCCTTTTTAATTGCCTCTTCTCTTAATTGTCGGAGCAATAAAATTTTATGAGATGGGACATCATTTTCACAATCCCATCTTACATAAACGTTAAAACTATCGACAGCTTCTTTATTCTTTATATCATCATTCGTCACTATTTTGATCATCTTCTATGTTCGGATCATTAATAAATTCCTCAATAATTTCTTCATCAGTAAAATTATTCTTTTCCTGATTTTTTCCATTTACCCACTCTTCTACTTCGGCTTGTAAACAGTTTTCTTGACTAAGTCGGTTTACAAGATCGGTTATTTCATTTAAACTCATTGAAAAAAAAGTGTTTTAATGAAATGTAAGAGACATCGACTTTCGAACTTTGTACTTGAAGAAAACGGACATTTTATACTTATGCCCAATTGTCTTACCTCGAATTACGTGTAAGATCTGAATCTATTTCTTCGAATAATCAATGTATATTGATAAATTAATTTGCTTATTTATCGGACCGATATCTCGAGGTGAAGAAATCGGACATTAATAGCCTACTATTTAAATGTACAATTAAAAAATTAATTCTTTTAATGTAATTTCAATTTTCAGAATCTTAAAAAGAACCACTCAGACTTCACAAATAATTACGACAGACCAGTAAAGAAGAACGACTCCAATTACCGTTCTACTAATTAGAAATAATCGACAACAATATTATTATTGGTACTATGTTGTGTGATCATGCATTCGAAAAACGCAAAATGTAAGTTTAATTATATATTAAATATAAATTATTAACTTGCGAGAACAATAATAAAATAAAACTTTAAATATAGAACAAGTACTATATTATAGAACAAGAACTTGTTCTATATTTAAAGTTTTATCTTATTAATTTTATATTATCGGATGCAACAATTCGAAATTATAGATATAACAATCTCCATTATTTATACTACGTTTTCAAAACACAAAGTTTTAAGAATCGACCCCCTGGTTGAAATATCAAAAGCTTACGAAATGTCAAGGGAGGCTGCATTACGGTATTTTTTCTCTTGCATTATTGCATTAAACAGAATCTTTTTCAGAATCAGATGTGATGTGCCCCCGGTGAAACGTTCTTGGTTCTATTTTGTACAGACGATCGACCCACCAGTAGGAGGACCACAGTTGTTACATTTGCAAATGACAACACCACCATGGAATCACATGAAAACTCAATAACTGCAACTCGTTGGCTACAACCGAATCTCGATAAAGTTCAACTATGGCTGTTGGAATAGGTTCGAATCGTTTGTGCACTAGGCATAAGTTAATGGGCTTAACTCGATTAAATTTGGTTGAATGTACAATGGATAGGTTGCAAATCTATGCATAGTGCTAAGAGGGACGTAGTAATGCCCATTTACACCACCTAACCTTATGTTAAAGCTTTATACTTAAATCACTAACCGCCACCCTATTTCGTTGCACACCACTGATTGGAATAAGATTTAAGTGAAGCTTAAGTTTTAAGAATAGGTGGTGCAAAGGGACACAAGTCAAAAATAATGTTTTTTAAAAAACTTTGTGTGTACTTAACTTAAAATTGATTTTTTTTAATTATGCCCTTCTTACCGCAATGCATAAAAATATAAGTATAAATTTTATAAAAGTCATTTTATAAATTTTATTTTTTGTGCCTAATCGACACAACAAACAGGTAAATATGTAGTTTAAAGTGACCATTATTGAAAATTATTGATTTTTGCCTTCGTTTGGCTGCCATATTTGTTTGACAAGATACAGGAGTTTTTTGCAATTGAAAGTATTTGCAAACACTGATACATCTTGACCCTTATTTATATTATCAATATTCACTTAAATGCAATAATTGTTTGCAATGAATTATTGATTATGAATTATTCTGAAGAATGAAATTTCACTTCTCTGTTTCAAAAGTTGCATCTTTACAGGCAAGTTATTGCAGGAAGGGAAAGAGTCGACAAGTCAATATTTTTTAACAAAGAGGTGGGACAGTTGAATTTTTACACTTACTCGAGATTTACACACTTGTTTTTCTATAAATTCTCCAAGTTTGGAAATTTAATGTAACGATATATTTTTCAATAATAAATATGATACCGATACTTTTCGACACTAAATTTACCGTTTTTTTTTAATTTCCAAGCTTTGATCATTTTTTTAAAAAAACGGTTGCTAAATCTCCAAGTTTCCTTTCCTTCCATCATAAAGATGCAACTGTTTTAAAAAGAGAAGTAAACTTTTACGATACCATTTCGTTTTTTATCCCACTGCCAAAAGAGGCTAATGTTTTTCCAGCATATGCACATAATATGTGTGTTAAATTAATTAAAATATTAGAGTTAAAGGAACAAATCAAACAACAAACTTCGAGCTTTCAGGAATTTGGTGTTCCTTTAACTCTAATATTTTAATTAATTTCATAATATGTGTGTTGTCTATTTTTTGGCACGCTATGTAGTCTAAACGGTTAGACGGATTTTATCATATGATGTGTCATTAGAGTCGTCTTAATTGTCGGAGTGACATAGGGTATATTTAAATATGGCGTTCGCGAAAAAAAAATATCGTCACTCTCTGCCGCAATACCTCCAATCACCAGCACACCAAATTTTGTCCGGAGATACGATGACATAATGTTCATTTTTGGTATCTATTGTGGTAGCCTTAACAAAGATATCGGTAGCCCTGGCAAAGATATCTATATGTATCACCCCCTACCCTAAATCTATCTATAAAAGTTTTTTTAACAAAATCTAAAATGAAAAAAATTTTTTATTTTAGTACGCCACTGAATTTTTTCCAAAATTTTTATATACGTCACATAATACCGTAAGAAGTCACAAATAAAATTTCTCCAAGATTGGTACAACAAATTTTTTCGGTCATCTAGCGGATTTTTCGAAAATAAATTTTTGTAAATTACTGACTGTCGATTTACTGATTCTGAAAACATTTGCGAAAAAATTTAACAAACAGCCTAAACTTGGTCGCTACCTAGTGGCAGAACCTTTTACTTATAAAGTAACGTTCCGTCAGTCCGTACGACGATATTATAAAATATTTCCCACCGAACCACCTATATTTTTGTATTCTAAAATTAATTGTTACAAGCCCTAAACTCAATTCTTATGCTGCACTCGGTATACAAATCAACATTAACCTAATTTTGACGCATATGTCACAAAATTATGACGTTTATTAAAATTTTGAATATATTGTTTTATTTTTGCCAGCCATCTGACCAATTCTCACAAAAAATATATAAATTAAGATTTCAGTTAATATTTTCTATAATTTTTCTGACCTGCCCCGCCCTGTTACAATTGGCTCGGTTTGTTTTCTCACCAATACTTATACTTTCAAAGCTCCATCGACACACCAAATTTTAGCTGAATCGGTTAAACATTTCCGGAGATACGACGACATTTTCATTTTTTTTTATTTTTTTTATTGTGGTGGCCCTGGTAAAGATTTCTCTGGCAAAACCTTATTTTCACCATTCCAGCCCACGAGGCATACGTCCAATAAGTTTGATTGCAATCGACGCAGAAATGCCGGAGAAAATCGATCGACAAAAACTTTTTTCATGTTTTTGCCAAAAAAGTTAATTTTATTTTTTTCATGTTGCATTACTGATTTCTATCGAAGGATTACATATGCTCTCATATCCATTAGGATCAATGTACCTACGTACCAAATTTGGGTAAGATCCCTTCAGCATTTCTTGAGTTATTCACTCTTAAAGTTTCAACTTTGACAACTTGTGATTTTTGACAGACGACAGATAGAAGATTAATTTTACCTATTCTGGATAAAGCCTTTAAAGGCCTTTAAAATAACATATCGCAAGACAAAATATTTTTAAAAAATCCCGCATTATTTTCTTGTGGTGGCACTCCTGATTGATAGATCGCGACGAAAACCTTATTTTCACCTTTCCACCGTGAACCCTACCACCATACCAAATTTGGTCGTAATTGGTTGAATGGTTCGGAAGCAAATCGATCGACAAAATTTGACGACCGACCGACCGACAGACAGACAGACCGACACAGAAATTTTTTTTTTACTTTTTGCAGATCTTTACGTTTCTGAACACGGTGATCTCGAAAATGCAAAAAAAAAAAGTTGAAATTTTTTTTCGATTACCATACCTCCAATTTTTTTTTAAAATTGATTGGAGGTAAAAATCGAATCTATTTGATTTATTTATCCGTCGAGTTTCTTTGCTTGGTTAGCAATAAATAACTAACCGACTGCATTAAAAAATATCAACTGAAAAGCGAAAAGCAAGCCTATAATGTGTAGAAATTTGTAAGAGCAATATAGACCCCCCTGTTAAAAAAGTTCCGGGACTAACGGAATAAAACTCAAACTACAACTTTAATGTTCAATATGAACTTTGTCTCTTTCAAAGTACTCGCCATTGCAAGCCATGCACATGTGCCAACACTTAACCCAAACCTCAAAACACTTTTCATACGCGATTTTTAGTATGGCCTTAAGCTCTTTCAACGATTCTTTTTTATGTCTTCAATCAACTCATATCGATGTCCACGAAATGGTAATTTCAAACTAGAGACGGTGAATATGGAGCTGGAGGAATGGTGTTGGTTGAGTTTTTGGTCAAAAAATTTCGGAAAAGCCAAGAATTGTGCGAAAGTGAATTATCGTGTTGCAAAATCCATGAATTATTTTATCACAAATCCGACCATTCTAGACGCAAGCAAACGTTTCATAACGCTCAAATAATATTCTTTATTCCCAGTTGCACGCACGGTGAGCAAAACTTGAATTTTTTAATTGAATTTAAAGCACTCTTTTAGGTTTTCGCCAAAAGCGCCATTCGGATGATTGTTGTTTTATTTCAACATCATTCTACCCATCAGTATACCCATGTCTCGTCACCACTTATGATGCGTTTCATGAATGTACTGTTATTAGTTACGTCAGAAAGCATCTCTAAAGCCACTTCTTTTCGTTGCGCTTCTTGGTGAAAATTTAGCGTTTTTGGAATGAATCGTGAAGCATTTCGTTCCATGTGCGCAGTTTCAGTTAAAATGTGGCGAGCTGTGAGCCTCGCTTACTCGACGAATATTCACCACTGCTTCCTTAACTTGATAGACATGAAATTCGTCTGTTGATGTTAATAGGCGACCAGATCTAGATTCATTTTCTACCATTTTCCGGCCCTCTTCAACATTTTGTATCACTAAAATGTTCTTGTTCTTCATAAACACTGATCACCAAGTGTTTTTGGTGATCTCTCTAAACAAGAATTTTTATTTTGGACTGAATGTCAACACTCTAAAAAATGGGAGTAATTTTTCCAGTGGAACTTTACCCACTTAATAAGAGTAAAATTAAATTGTAAAATTCCAGGTTTAATTTTAGATCTGAAAATTACCCTGTTCAACAGAGTAAATTTACCCTAAAATTAAGGTAATTTCATGTTTTACTCTAAAAAAAATGTAATATTTTATTCTGAAAATAGGGTAAATTTGCCCTAAAAACTGGTGGCAATAAAGTTGCCTCCATTTAATAGGGGAAATTTATTAACATATTAGTAAATATCATTTACAACATTCTTGTGAAAATTACCCAGTTTATAAGAGTGAATGTGCCTTAAAAATAGTGGATCAAGACATGGTCGACAATTTTTAAGGTAAATTCACTCTTATAAACCGGGTAATTTACACAAGAATGTTGTAAATGATATTTACTAATAACTTAGTAAATTTCTCCTATTAAATGGTGACAACTTTATTGCCACCTGGTTTTAGGGTAAATTTACCCTATTTTTAGAGTAATATTACATTGTTTTAGAGTAAAACATGAAATTACCGTAATTTTAGGGTAAATTTACTTTTTTGAACACAGTAATTTTCAGATTTAAATTTAAACCTGGAATTTTACAGTTTAATTTTACTCTTATTAAGTGGGTAAAATTCCACCGGTAAAATTTCCCCCATTTTTTGAGCGAACGACAGTTTAGGGAAACTATAGGAAACAAAGTTTTTAAAGTAGTCGTGTACCGGATTTTTTAAAACGACAAGTCTCGATACTTTTTGAACATAGTGCATAATACACCATGCAAAAGTATTGCAGATTGCATTTAGGTGAAAAGATCTAAAAAGCAACCTTATAACCCACTTCTAATAATCACTGTGCGTGGTACCTTAGATAGGAAAAAATGAAACACTGAAAAGATATTTTGAACTACCCACACGTTGACCGATGACGCACAAAAAATTAAATTTCTTTTTAACCAATGGGTGGTGCGACAGATTTGAACCACCCGAAATGAAATAACCCCCTCCTTCGATTAAATTTCTAGTAAGCGTTGTTTTCAATCAATCTAATAAAATAACATTTCATCTTATCGATTTAACAGATCAAGAAATATCATTCTCGTTAGTCACTTAATGTGGTTTGTAACACCGAAAATGAAAAGCTTGATTTATCTTGCTCCGATCGACTACGAATTATTGCAGATGTGCAAAATGCTGTAGAAAAAATAAATTGTTGCCAAATTCTGCCCAACAAATTATACACTATTCTGAAAAACAGGTCTACCAAAACTACGTGTAACCGGGAACAAAAACGTCCAGTATTATTTTCGGAAATAATGAGTTATAAATATAATATAATAATGGCTTAATCTATATGGTGCCTATAGTCCAATGAAATTAGACTTGAATCCAAAAGTTGCGCTTCAGGGAATGAAAGTTATACCAATGGATAGCTAAAGGTTCCCTTATGAACATATTAAAATGTATCAGCTTAATTTTTCCGGCTTTATTTGTAATTAATAAAAAACTATCCAAGATTTACAGCTAATCGACTTTAATTCACCATTTCTGCCAAAGTTACTCACTCAATCCAAAAAATATTAAATAATAATAATAAATAATATTACCAATTTATAGCACGGAAAATTGACTATCAAATTCAATCGGAAAACATTGTTGCAAAATGTACCATTAATTTATTATAATTTTTTAAAGTGGTTTGAAAATATTTGTTGCCAAGCTGTCAAATGATCACATCGCGTAGCACCTGCACCTGATCAATAACAATAATGTTTACGAACTATCTTAAAAAATTATAAATAAATTAATGGTACATTTTCACAATGTTTTCCGATTGAATTTGATAGTAAATTTTGTGTAGGTACTATAAATTGATAATTTTATTTTTTGGATTGAGTGAGTAACTTTGGCAGAAATGGTGAATTAAAGTCGATTAGCCGTAAATCTTGGATAGTTTTTTATTAATTACAAATTAAGCCGGAAAAATTAAGCTGATACATTTTAATATGTTCATAAGGGAACCTTTAGCTATCGATTGGTTTAACTTTCATTCCGTGAGCGCAACTTTTAGGTTACCCTATATTCAAACTCCGCTTTGACTGGACTACTAATCTCGTTGCCCATAGATAGATGTTAAACTTGGGAACACGGCAGTTAAATTTTGTACCTACTAAAATTAAATTTTGCGTTTGGTAGCAACGTTTCTAATTTTCTAAGTACATACAGTTACTCGCAAAAGAATTTTTGCACTTCTGCAATGTAAATTGTACTTTTTGAAGACATTTCTGTCATGTAAAAATCGATTTACAGCAAAATTCATCGGACATGTTTTGTTGCAATTTCATTCCCTTCATTCACTTATTGTACACTGTAAAATATGTAATAAATCTACCATAAACGAGTCAAGTATGGTTCAAGTTATTAACATCCGAAATTATGGTAAAAGTTGAAATTTTTTACATGTTGGAAAAATTAGAAATTGAATACTTACTGTCTGCGACATTCGAATTCATATACTAAATACTAATTGAATTTTAATACTGTTTGGGTTAGTTTTGTTATAAAATATTTCAGGTTTGCCCTTCCGAAAAGATTCCGAAAATCGAAGCATATTATGAATTTAAATGTCGCAAACTAATTTAACCAATTTGCATAGTTTTTGACGAATTTTAAAAGCAGCAAGTGTTCAATTTTTAATTTTTTCTAACATGTAAAAAATTTAAACTTTTACAATAAAAGAGTCAAGTCAATTTTATTAACATTTTTACAGGATCTTTTCTAAGTGCTTGTTCACAATGTACATAAAACATAAGAAATACATAAAACGTAAGAATTATAAATTCAAATAAGGCCTTAATCGAATATTGAATAATATTCGAGTTGTTTTGTTATATGAAGAAAAACATTTTGCATAATGTAGTTTAAGATTTTCAAGCTATTCGATGCTCTATGAAGCATTTTTTTTTGTATTTATATTTTTAAGTCTTATGTACGTCTTGTCTTACGTACATTGTGAAGAAGCACTTAATCACTGTCACTCAGAAACGGTGTGATAAAATAGAAAAATGCATCTAAACAAAAATGAAGGGAATGAAATTTACAACAAAAAATGTCTGATAAGTTTTACTATGAAGTGAATTTATTTTTTTTTTCAAAAGATATAATTTACATGATTCTAGGAATTTTGTTCGACAACATTTGTTCGAATAGCAGTTGTTTGAATGCTTTTGTTCGATTTAACATTTATTCGAATGAGCAGTTGTTCGACTTAACATTTATTTGAATGAGCATTTGTTGGAATTGGAATTTTATTTGATACACATTTGTTGGACTTAACATTTGTTCGATATGGAATTTTATACGAAATATCCCGGGAATATTATTATGTTGCATAGCTAGTAAACGAACAGTTAGCAACTATATGGATAATTGAAAGTACCTATATCACCGGTTGGGATGTGCTTGTTTAGTCTTTGTCAAAACAGTTTTGAGCACCCGGAGCGCAGACTATTTTTTTTTATGGTGGATCCGTGTATTGCCATGGTTGTCTTTGTCAAATTCGACTCTGCTCTACCCTGTGCTCCGGAATCTCTGAAGGCCGAAAGAACTCGCCAAGGTGGAACTCGAAAAAGGTGAAACTCGTTTCAGGGTGGATCCAAAATTGCGGGATGCGAAGGAAATCCACTCTAAAAATAAGTTGTGCATTTGTAAAATATAATTTGTGTCCGGGATTTGTTGGCATTTAATTATAAAAACTGCAGAACTATTTTTATGGTCCCTAACACCATAAAAGCCTAAACAAAAAATAAAAATAAAATTCATATAAATTTAATATCGAATAACAAATGTGAATAAAACAAATGTGTATCGAATAAAATTCCAATTCCAACAAATGCCCATTCGAATAAATGTTAAGTCGAACAACTGCTCATTCGAATAAATGTTAAATCGAACAAAAGCATTCGAACAACTGTTATTCGAACAAAATTCCGGATACGAATTTACATTGCTAACTTAGAAGTATAAGAGTTATTTTGCGAGTACATAACCGATTTATTTTGAAATCATAAATTGTAAATTTACTGGAAATAACTAGATAAAAAATTTAATTAAACGAAAATTTTCACTACCTATATTATTGACAAACGGACAAACGTTTAAAAAAAAACTTATTTAAACGCAACAATTCAAAAATTTATAAACGGATCACAATTGACAACAACCTTATGTACATCATAAATTATAAAATTTTAAAGTGGCTTCCTTCTGCGTGGTTTTCGGCTGTTTTTCGCACCTCTTCTAAGGTAATTTTGTGCCATTCCTGACGCAAATATTGTTTTAGTGATTCCAAACTTGTGAGGTTTTGCACAGGCCCTGGCCTCTAAAATTGAGCACTCTCGCGTAGTTTTCGCCTTATGGGCAGGTTGCAGAGTTTTGTTGAAAGGTCAAATGTTGGTCACCAAAGTGCTGTTGGGCCCACGGAAGAACTACAGCTTCTAAAATATTTCGGTGGTAGATTTTCTTGTTAATTTTTACTCCTTGCACAAAAACTAAAGGTGTTTTACCGGTAGCATAAATATCGTCCCAAACCATGACTGACTTGGGGAATTGGCGATGAACAACGATGGCAAAAGGTCCGGGTGCTTTTTCTGACCAACACCCATCATTTTGACGATTGTGAAATTGTTCAATAGTAAAAATTTTTTCATCAGTAAAAACGAAATTTTCCCATTGTTGAGCAGCCAGCGGTGGCTTCTTCTTAAGTTCATTTTTAGCTATTCGTCGAGCCGACTCTCGCGCGATTCCAGTTTCACTTTTCGCATCGACATGACAGTCTCGAATTTCTTTGAATCCAAAGTTTGATGATATTCCGGGTCGGTTTTCCATATTACCAAGTTCTTTGAATCGTTTGATGGCGTCGGAAACGGTTTGTCGAGGAATTTTAAACATTCAAACTATTTCACAATGACTATTTCCAGCTTCAAATAACGATAAAATTGATTTTTTGCTCTTTCGTTTTTCTGATCTCCATGTTCTTAGAATCGGATTACTAGATTATTTTTCAGTAAAATTCAGTGATTTTCGCGAAAAGAGAAAAACATGTTTGTCCGGGGTCACGCTGTAATAGTATTTGCCGCTTGAAATTTTAGTAGATCCGAATCGCTTGAGACGCGCAAATAGTTTGAAGAATAACTCGGAGTTGTCTATTTATATTAGACCCTATTTATATTAGTGACCGGCGCGACCACAGTTTTCCGCTCACTAACACGTCACTATTAGTTATTTAATTATTGAAAGAACTAAACTGGTAAATTATTTTTAAATATTTCATCTTTTCTAAAATTTCAGAAAATTATCTATTGAACACAACATATTTCATCACTTTCGTTTTTCACTGCACTGCACTGCTACATCACATGGAGAATAATTAATAATTTTTCACTAACCTTTTTAGTTGCTCAACTTTCCATTCCACGCCGTAGAACCTACCTGCAAAGAAAAAAAACAATATTAGTATTTATACATAGTTAATAGGATTAGCTTAGCCAAACGAAACACATTCGAAAAGTTTTTCTTTAAAAAAAAATTGTGGTTGCTTACCTTTAACTCTGTAGTCCTTTTACCAGTTGTGTTGTCCCAGTCCAGCTCTCCTCCATTCCACAAAGTCCAACCGCACAGAATACACTCCCATATTTTTTTATCGATTTCGATTGAAAATAGTTTTAAAATGAACACTTTTGCATATAAAATTTCGTACTCGTCACTTTAAACCGTTCGCGAAATGAAAAATTGTATGATTATTTTATAAACGCGTACACGATTTATTGATCAGCTCGTAATTCTTGGCCGACGATATCCTGAAAGAGAAAAGAATTCATAAAGTAACGTTCAAGATAATTAAGAATAAAGCTTAATTGAAGAACAAACTAATTTACGACAATAATTTTCAAGGGTGCAAGTCAAAAATCTAGCAACGTGTGTTACAAAATAAATAAACAAAATGGCTGTAAGGAAAATTGTGGCACTTGAAAGTCATATTTAGAAAGACACGAATTGTTCGGAGCATTTCTATATAGACTTTTAGATAAAAGTATTAAATAAAAAATAACTTGAAATGAAAGAAACTTAAATGCAATCGTTACTCGACCACTAATTCGAGATGAAGGAAATGACAAGAACATCAAATGTTTTGTCTTTGTTTACAAAAACTTTGCCGGTGGTGAAATTTATAAATAAAGTGTTTTTTTAATTAAGCATCAGAATCCTACCTCGATAATCGTCAAGTTAAATCTTCAACTACTGTTTCGTTGTTTTTAACAGCCGAAAATCTTTACGTGCATCATCGCGAAATTCACTTTTAAATTATCATCATAAGTATAGTAAATTATATTATTTAGCTACGTAAATTAGCAAAGGTAACCATCAATTTCACATGTTTGTTTACATTTTTATTTAGCAAAAACGCGCCATTCCATTAACCCACAAAAATTTTAACGTAGTAGTAACTAAAATGTTTTAAAGGGCGAATAAAAAACAATTTTATTGTTAGTCCGTAATCGCGTTTGTTTTTAAAAGTTCACACAATAATTATTTCCGATTTTAAACCCAACGGGAAGTGGGCTTAACTGTTGCTAAACAAAAAATGACACATACCCACAAAATTTTATTTTAAAAACAATTGAAACAAAGTGACTTTTTATTTCGGCGGCGTCATCGATGTTTGTCAAACGAGTCACTTTTTGATTGCACAAAATGTTGTTTATTTTTCCCAAAATTATAAAATAAAATTTGATTTTTACAGGTCGAAAATATTCAAGAATGCAAATAAGAAACACCTAAAAGTCGAAGCATAATGGTCATTTCAAAAATGCTCGATCCAAAGACGAGAAGATTTTATAATAACATAGGAAATGGTTACTTTATTCGAAAGGACAAATTGTTAATATGGTTTTGAGAATAAAACTACTTACGTTTGTTGTTGATGTAAAAATTTGGAATGGCACACAAAAGAATGGCAGGTTAATTCCAGTTTGATTCGATCGTTCGAAGATTCACTTATCTCACCAACACCATAATGTTAAAAATAAAGCGCGATCGTTTTTTGTTTTGTTAAAATAACGCGTTATTTATGTCCCTCTTGCCAGTATCACTGTATTAATTTAAAATGCACAATTATTTAAGTTTTAAACACAATAATTAACTTGCGCGATCGTTTTAGCGTCAAGAAGTAATTTCGTAACGATTAATGTAATTAAATCGTTCGTTTATTCACAATATTTTCACGAAACGAACTGCAGATCAACGCGGACAAATTTACACTGACTGGCCCGCTCGGGCGCTGTTTTTTGAACAATTTGCATCACGTGACGCGCGTTCGCGCTGTTCGGAATTTCTCGAATAAACCTTCCGACAACGGCGTACAGATGGCTCTGAGTCCGTTTTTGAAAATTTCCAAATTTAAACTGAATTTTTATAATAATTTTGATATTTTGAATTACTTTTTGTATTGATATTGCCCTTAAAATGACCAAGGGATTACAAAAAAAAATATTTCTTTCTTCTGCAATGCCTAAAATAACTAACCCGAAAATTCTTTATAATAATTTCCGTTTTGAATTAGAAATGCATTGAAAATTATTAAATTCAATGAAATACATCATAACTAGAGTACGGATTTCTAGAAATTTTGCTATACAGAAATATTGATAGCAGAAGTGTAATTGATATAATGTCCATGAATCTGATAAAAATAAGTCATTTGGCGCTATTTTTTTGATGCTTATATGCTTATTTTGATACTTTTATGCTTAAATTTAGTTTTAAGCATTTTTGGTGCTTATTTTAGCACATTTTCGATAAATTAACAAAAATTGCAGTAGATACATAAATTAATACTTACATTTATTTCTATTTTGCTTACTGTAAATTTAATGTTTAGTAGAGACAAAACGTTTTGGGTTTATAAACAAATAAAAAGACGGCAAATAGTGGCTTCAAAACTTTTAATGATATTGATATTTAATGATCTACGATATAATAGGAGGTATAATGAAAACTTAGGTATTTTCAATGGAAATTTTAGTGAAGAAAAAATGAAGCTTGAACTACCACAAAACCTAAGTGTGAAATTTAAGAACGCCCCAATTACCATAGTGTCGAGGTAGAACGCCTTTTTTTTTATTGTGTTATTTTTCAAAAAAATGTTATTAAAAAAGTTTTTACTTCGAATCAAAAAAAAAAAAATTTTTTAATTGAAATAAAATTTCAAAAATTTTTTTTTTTACTTTTTTTAAGTGCTTATTAATTATTATGTTAAAGTTTAATGCATATTTTTATGCATATAATGACAATTTTTTGTGCTATTTTAAGCGCTATTTTCAAGATTTTTTATGCTTAAAAGTCCGTACTCTAATCATAACTAACTTATTTAGACTTAATTTGTTGCTTCAAACGCAATAGCGACCTCGTAAATTCATTTTGGAGCTCCCGAAATGTCAAACATTTGATTATGGATAATGTCAAAACTATTCATTATTTTCTTGAAATATTTTAAAATAACGTTATTTTGCCCACTACCCTTCCGTTTTTATCATTAATAATGCATTTTAAGCTAATTATTTTTCTAATTATGACATTTTATGTTTAAAGCAAATCTAACCTGAAAATTTATTTTACGTAATTTGTAAATTATAATTAACATATAGGCGAATAAAAATGAACAAAAACCATTGCCGAGCATGCTAGTTAATCCAAAATCATAAAATTTGCCTCCCAATTATGTTATCTCGGCTCAAATTCCTACTTGAAATTTTTAAGTTTCGCTGTTAATTTGTTGATAAAATCCTAACATCTACGTGTAGGTTCTTATTAAAATGTCAATTGTCGATGTTGTACTTGACTTTAAAGAACATTTTGATATAAAAAGGAATTGCTCGGTATCAAAATTTGAGTTTCTTTTATGACGACCCGAGCGAGCATCGCAGTAGCTTAGCTGTCAAGTTTTTAGATATTTACCTCTGTAGTTTTATACTCGTAAGGAATCCTTTCATTATGACCACCTGTCACATAACTACATTTGTTTTTAGAGATTATGCCGTTGTTATTTACAGAGAATTTTGTCGACTCAATTGGACCTGCCGAAGAAATTTATGAAAGATCGACTAATAAAATATTATGGAGAAGGTTGTCGACAACCACTAGATGTTGTTTATTTAGTTCCATATGTACCTACATAGATGTTTTGTCCACACGAAAGAAGAAATCGTATAGCTGGCTGTCTTAAAAATCCACTTAATATTCATTTAAAACGGCTCTTTTTGGGGCCCTCATCTACATCCGATGCCAAGTTTCTAACTTATTTGACAAATAAACTGTTTTGAAATTTAATTAATTATTATTGAGAGATTTGATGATCAAGGTTACTTCAGTCGAAGAAGCCTGTTCAATAGATTTAATCAAGTTCTTATAAATAAGAAGTTAAAAACAAGGGCATAAGAAGTACAATTTCAGTACGCGAAAAACTTCGATGATGCTAAAGAAATTCGCTGCAAGTGTAAGTAATATTAAGGAAAGTTATACCACTTTTTGTCAATTTTATTATTACACAGAAATTACATGCTACAAAAATTACTCTTAAAATAGGACATAGAATCAATCGTACAAATAAAACATTGCAAGTATTTCCATAATCAGAATTACAAATTATATAACTTAATAAATAAATCAAGTCACAACTACATAGAAATAAATTCAATTTTAAATGAAACTGAAGATGCACACATTTTCCGTACACCCAGCCAAGATATATAATATTTGTTCTACATATAAAAATTAAAATAAAATACAAACTAATTTATTTCATAAAATTTACTTTCCACCAACCCTTCGTGTTTTACTACGAGGTTCCGCACCATTTCGGATTTCACCCACTCCAGTGGTGTTGGCAGCAGCACGGCGCAATCTCGGAGAAGGTGGAACTTCCGTTTTTTCCTTCCGCTTCTTCTTTAACTTCTTTTGCCTGTTTTGTTTCTTCTTCGTTTACACACTGAATCAGACGATCCACCTCGGCAAATTCTTCTTCAAACGTGCTGGTGTCCACGAGAGCCGAGTCGCCTTCCTTACAAGCCTCTTCGGGATCATACATCTCTGTTGTAATAATAAAATAGTTAAAAATCAATATAAAACCTCAAGAAGACTACTTTTATGCACTTGTGGAAAACTTCGGAATGACAAAAAGTCAAAACATCGTAAAACTTCTTTAATGCCGTTTAAAAATCTTGTACAAAAAATTAATACACATCAAATTATTTTTAAAAAAATAATAAACATTTGAAAAAATTACGACATACAAATGCAAAATGTGATGCATAAAAGTATTTAAGGTAACAAATCCAAGATGTTCTCACCACTGCCTGCAACCAGAGCTGAAAGTAATTCAATTAAAAGGCTTGAATAAAGTAATTCAATTACTCAAAAGTAATTCAATTACTTTAATTGAATTACTTTTGAAATAAACTTAAAGTATTTGGTATTTGAATTACTTTAATAAAGTATTTGAGTATTTGGTAATTGGGTTTCAGATCATTCTTCGGTAATTGAATTACTTTTTCGGTAATTGAATTACTTTCTCGGTAATTAAATTACTTTTGAGTAATTGAATTACTTTTTCGGTAATTGAATTACTTTCTCGGTAATTGAATTACTTTTGAGTAATTGAATTACCTTTTCGGTAATTGAATTACTTTCTCGGTAATTGAATTACTTTTGAGTAATTCAATTCTTTATTCGGTATTTTAAGTTTTTATTGGTGTTGCTTACTAGTTCCTTTCATGCTTATTATAGTTACAAAGGGGGCGTCCATTAATTACGTGAGGCGATTTTGGTGTGTAAATACGTTAATCTATGCTTGATTGCGTTGGATTTATTTAAAAACTCAGAATATGTCATATTTTAGTAGAGAAACACGTTTTACATAATTTAAATAATTAATTGCTCTCGCGATTTTACATTTTGTTGCATAAAAAAAAATTACGTGATATTTGCCGAGACCCCCCTCTCCCCCACATAAGATTGGGTGAGATTTAGCTCGACCCCCCCCCCCCCAAAAAAGCCTCAAGTAAATTAATGGACGTCCCCAAACTGATATTCACCTGCCTTTATGTAGAAGGCGCAGATAAGTTTTTTCTAGGGATAAGAATTTAAATTCTTTGAATTTGCCTATATAAAATATAGGCAAAATTTAGGCACTGGTTTTTCCAAAGCTTTTGCCGCCTGTGCGGTTTTAAAATTTGCCTCTCCCAAAAAAAAAAGATTATTATAAATGAGTGGCTGCGTGGTAAAACCAGCTTACAAGAACAGTATTAATACAGGGTGTCTCAAAAAAACAACTACCACAGTTTTACAATAGATTTGTAAGACAACTAGTACGGTGCAAGTACTATTATGTTTATGTAATATATTCTGCGTTGATGTATGAATAACTTTGAAATTTAAGGCGTGGTTACTGACTTAATACACCCCTGAATTGTAATTGAATTACTTTCAGTAACTGAATTACTTTTGAGTAATTGAATTACTTCGAGTAATTGAATTACTTTCAGTAACTGAATTACTTTTGAGTAATTGAATTACTTTCAGTAATTGAATTACTTTTGAGTAATTGAATTACTTTCAGTAATGGAATTACTTTTTACTTTCAGTAATTGAATTACTTTTTTTTTATATTGAGTAATTGAATTACTTTTTGGTTACTTTTTAAATATTTCAATTACTTTTACCAAGTATTTGGTAATTGAATTACTTTTTCTTAGTAGAGTAATTTAGTAATTGACATGTCAATTACTTTTAAGAAGATTTGGTATTTGGTATTTCAAGTACTTTCAAATTAGCAAAGTATTTGGTAATTGGTAATTGAACTACTTTTAGTGAGTGCTTTGTGCAGCTCTGCCTGCAACTGTGTCGTCACCATTCTCTGCATTTATAGAAACATCATTGCCATCTTCGGTTTTAGACTTCTTTATGTTCGCTTCCTCTTCTTCCGCCTTCCTCTTTTTAGCTAATCGTTCCTCCGCCGCTTTCTCTTCATCTTGTTGACTTTGTACTTCTTTTTGGCCGCCTCATAAAGGAAATGTAATGTTTTTCCGTGCGTAAATGATCTTAGAAAACCACATTTGTTAAGTTAAGGAGAAGAAAAATAAAGATAAAATCAATCTCACCTTGGCCAGCAGTTTCGGTCGTCATGAAACGTTTACAAATATCGCAATAGAAATCGGACGCCGCGCCGGTTGCAATATGCCGGTATGGAATATTCCCTAGTACACCAGAGATTGCGAGCAAAAAGGTCTTATTGAACTTATAAGTTTCAAACCGGAAACCTAATTTCTAAAATTTAAGATTTCCGATTTGAAATTCAATAAGACATTTTCTTTTTTTGAGCACAATCACTTATTGTATTGTATTTCTTTACTTTACTGTTAAAACTTATTGTTTTAACGTTTTGTTTAGTTCTGTTAAATCTTGCATAAAAATTCTGCATGATTTGATTTGATCAGTAATTTTTCCTCGTTTTCTTTATTACTACACGTATAGTGTATACTTTCTGTAGTTTATGTATTCTTAATAATCAGCGCAGCAAGATTTGTCAATTCTTAAATAAAATTATCACATTTCCCTAATATTTTATTTTTAGTTTTCAAAAAATCTCAGCTAAATTTACGAGTACAGTAAGTAATGTACCTACTAACTAATTAAATATAATACAAATTATCTTTTGCCAGAAGTAATTCAACTCCATTTACTCAAATTTATCTTTTTAATGTCGTTACACTTAACAATTTTGTTACTGAAATTAAATAATAATCATATAAATAGCTAGAATTAATATTAATTATATAATTACCTTGTTGAAGCTATCGCAAATACATTTTTAGTTATTTTGGTTATATTATCACCGTTGTCGCACAGTAATCGTGCTAACGTTGCTTTTTTAATTTCCACCATTTGAGCTAAAATTTAAAAAATTGTTTTATATTTTATTTTTTATGCCCTAGACGCATTTCCAACCGAAAGAAAGGGAGTGAAGTTGCTTCTCGTTTTCGTACCAAAAACGGTCGCCCCATTTTAAGCGATAAAATTGTTCCAAAGTAATGCACAAATTCGTGGGACCCATTCTAGTCGATGACACCAATTTTTCCAAGGCAGATCCAACAAACAAATCAATATCCTCGACATTTTTATAAATCTTTTGTAATTTAACAATTTTCTAAAAAGTTTAAATTATAATAAAATTAATTAAAAAGACAAAACCTACCGATTCGTCAATGTACTTTTTTAAATCGTCAAAATTCTTCACCATGTGACCGGTGCACATTTCGAGATAACGAATATAGGGTGCCAAACCGTGATCTCTTCCCCGTATTATATCGATACTTGCTAAATCTTGTCCATGCGGAACGGGAAAATTAAACATTTTCGTGGTCATCTAAATCACTTAACGATAACAACGTAATTCTTTTAAAAGTTGTTGGCCAAAATTTTACCCTCTTTGCATAATGATCTCCGAAAGTCAGCATAGGCTGATGGACTAATCCAAGCAAAAATCGATCGAAATTGTTATATCGGGTTAAGACGCACGGTCTATTAAGCCATTCGGTTATTTCCTCGCGGTCTTCCACTTCGCCGTTATCGTTTACCAAACTAAAAATTCAACACCAAGTTAATGTGTTCATGTTCAATGATTTGATTAACAAACTTAAGGAGTCCTTGTATCCCCGAGTGTGGAAAGCGATACACTGCAGCTGAAAAGCTGTTTATGATCATCGGTTTGACCTCATCCATATATTGCGTATTCGATCCTGCTGTCGGTTTTAACTTGTGTTTTCTCATATTGGATTCCCCAACGTACAAGGGTAGCCATTCGTTGTAAGTGATGTGCTGCAAAATTGCGACGACGATGGCCCTGGTCTCTTGATATAATTTTTCGTCGTCCCACGTAGGATTGAGTTTATAAAGTTCATTTGCAATTCGATTGTGTTCGCGAAGTAATAAAGTTTGTAAAGCTGTCAATTGGGTATTTTGATTTACTCTAGCATCACCTAAAGCAGATCATCAAAGTATTTCAATTTTAATATTATTATTAACATAACGTAACATAACTTAACGTAACGTATTAACGTAACTGTTTCAAAACCTCCATAATGAGAATATTATAAAACGTGCAGGAAGATCTTACACCTACGAACATTGTAAGTGACGATCACTTGTGAAGTAGTGAAAAAATAATATTAATTGATTGTGTGTATAACAAGCGTCTAGGTACACCGATCTTGATATGATTCGTGTTGTGATGCACATGCGTGAATCGTTTATTGTGTTCAAGTTTTGTTGAACTTTGACAGGTCTACTTTTTCGAAGTTTTGAGGTTAATTGCTTTTAGGCTTCTATACAACGTATAGGAAGAAGCCTTATGATCTAGCTCCGTGTCCGTCTGTCCGTCTGTCCGTCTGTCCGCATAATTCAAAACCAATCAGAACGCACGTTCTTAAAACAATTTTACTTCATATAGAATATTTTTAGATTGGTATTAATTATTCAGATTATTTACATATATATTTTTTAATCCGATATCCTAATTAAAAGATTAAGGCATTAAAAATTGGAATAAAATAAAGCCCAAATAATTTAACCTACCGAAAAAGTAGATGTATAGAAGCCTAAGAACTGTCGCAAAAGCGAGTTCCACCTTGTTTTGTTTGATTTCAAACTAAACTTGTGATTTGTTTTCACTCAATGACACAGTGTTTCTGGCTTGTCCATGGCATAGATATCCCAGCCAGATCAACGGTGTCGACTACTCTTCCTTAACTATATGTGACGAATTAAATTTAACTTTTATACACTAAATTTTTGTAAAATTAAAACACTAAAGCGTTCAATGTATAATTTATTCATAACACTGCGATAAGCAATAACAGAAGACCGCTTGCTAAAAGTTTGAACAGCTTACAAAATAAACAATTAACCTCAAAACTTCGAAAAAGTAGACCTGTCAACATTCATACTTGAACAAAATAAATGATTCACAAGTTCGCGCATGCGCATTACAACACGAATCATATCAAGATCGGTGTACCTAGACGCTTGTGTAAGTATATACCCGCAACAAAACATTTGTTAAGGTGGATCCAGACACTGCGAGGCTGAAGCGCGCGGCAGCCTCGGGATACAAGCCTCGCGCTGTGTGGACCATGTTTCCTGCGAGGCTGCCGCGCGCGGCACGCTTCGCGCTGTGTGGACGGTGATTTTCTTATAGGAATTTCATTAAGTAGACATGTGTCGAGCGAGGCAAAGCTGCCTCGCTAGCCACATCGGAATGGTCTAGCCCATGTTTACAGTAACGGAGATACAAAACGGAGCTGCCTCGCTGCGAGCCAAATTTTGTCGGTCGACTCAAAGAAAAGACTACGTACAAAAGTGGTCGAGTAAATAAACAAAGTTTCCAAACAGGATAAAGTTAACATTACTGTCATACTTGGGTATTTAATTGAAGATATATTGCCATTAAGTGTTCAATTTTAGGTGTTATTTATTACATAATTTATGACCATGTGCATTTCAAATTTTAAAACTTTTAAAATTTTAGCCTAACTTGTCATTGTCTATACACGTCATGTTTATACATATTAGTTTAAAAATAGGAATATGTTGTTATTTTCCAGCAAACAATTGTTTTCTTTTTTTTATTGATTAATTAGTAGGTAATCGGCAAATAAAAATGCAAAATTGTAAAAGAACATCGCAAACTAACTAAATTGATAATAAAATAAATACATAATTAGTTACTTTTAGGTAATCATTATAAAATTGATTAGTACTACAATTAATTAATTACAGAAAGAATGAATGTTATGATAAAATTTTCATAGATGTAAAAAAAACATTATGCAAGTTGTAGGTAGGTAATTATTATTAGTTTATCGACTTCGTTTAGTAATTATTTTTCGAACTTATAAATCAGAAATAATAAACCTCAGGTAAGTGCTATGATATTCACAACAATAACACCAATATATCTTTTACTAACGTTTTCACGCTACTTAAAGAATAAGTGTAACTGGTAATATTTTTGAAATAAATAAGAAAGGTTTATCCGTGAACTTATTTATTCTTTCTTAGAAAAAATTTTTAATTATTTCTTTAAAAGATTGGATTTATAACTTCCATGCTCCGTTTACACGGTATTTATATACTCAGATGCCATGATAAGATGTCAACTAACTGGAGATGCATTCTACAGAGACAACTACGCAATCGCAGGGGATACATTTGAAGCAGCCTTGAAAATTCTGGCTCGCACTAGCTGAGACACAATTGGTCCACACTGAGCGAGGCACCTGCCTCGCGCAGCAGCCGCGCGCGGCAGCCTCGCAGTGTCTGGATCCAGCTTTAGACTCCGTAGCTACACACACTTCAGTAATTTTTGGGAGTTGTCCGCTTGGCAAGAATTCCTTTCCATCCTTCGTCACTTGATGTTTCATGGCGCCATTTTTTAATTCGCGTAAACTATTTGCTACTTCTGAAGTAGAGCCGTAAATTTGTGATCCATCAATGAAGTGAGTGACGCTATTAATCTTTTATTAAATATTCAGATAGATTTGTAAAGAAATTTATTGATGTTAATAGTTTACCTGTTGTGCTGCACCTTCTTTGCAGCAGTAATTAAAATTAGTCACAGCATTACGTCGCTTTTCTATACAATTAACGTTAAATTGAGAATAATACGGATCGTCGGAAGGAATTTCTATTGGTAAACACGCTTCGTTTACTTCTTCGCCTTCTTCTGGGTTACAGCAACCTTCGTTATTACCTAAAATTACATTTGCAATAAATTATGTAGTATTGGGTATTTTATTTAATATTAATTTAATTTTTTCCCACCTTGAGGAAGAGTGATTAAAATATCGTGTGCAATGATTTGTCCCCATTGCATTGCCATTAACGAAGCTTGCTTATCATCTAAACCCTTATCGGGAAAAAATTTTGTGCTTAAAACTCTTGCCAATGGTTTTTCGTCTCCATTTGAGGCGGGCGCTATGGTATAGTTGTCGTCTCCATAGTTAAATGGTAATAAACGAATGTAGGGAGTATCCACCTTGCCCCAGGTGGGATTTTTTAAATTATTACAAGATCCATCGAAAGAACGATATTTGCTAGTTACATCGCAAGGTTTTTCTAATGGAAAGCATTGGCTCCTGCTAAGTAAAACTTTTTTTTAGAGAACTATTAGAAAACTGATCACACAAATTGAACTTTTTCCTATAGACTATTGGAAAGAGAACAATTTTCAAAGCATTTTTTGTTTAATTCGGGGTGGATTATCTATTAGTTTTCGAGAAAATGGCATTTAAAAATTGAAATTTAATTTATTTAGGTACATTACCGGCACGTGGTGCTCAGATATACTCTTAGTCTCGACAGAAGTAATAATCGCATCTGATCGCCATCACTATAAGAGTATATCACACGTACCGGTAACAGAATACCAGTGTAGAAATAATGGTTTAATTCCTACCTAAGATGCATATAATAATCTTTTAGATGAGCATACCTATTTGTTTCTCTAGAACTAGCGAGTAGTGAATTATTTACATTTTCTCGAACCTCATTTTCGTCATCTAAAAACTTAACTGAAATAATAAATGGAAGGCAGCGAACGCGTTTATTTTACCACAAGGATCGCAAACGGGACATTTAATGGTAGAAGTTAAGAGTTTCTCGTTAATACAAATGTTACATCCATACCCAGCACATAATAATAACATAAACGGTAGCAACAACTTCGTTAAGTACATTTTAACGTTTAAACAATTAACTAACAAACTAAAATGATTCCAGTTATACAAATCTTAAAGTGGATAGGTACTCGAAATCGATGGCCACTTATATTTTATATCAAATAAATATTAAAAAATATTACGTAAAACTGAACAAATTTTAAATATAAAAATTCTGCATAATTTGATTTGATCAGTAATTTTTCCTCGTTATCTTTATTACTACACGTGTACTTGGGTTACATACATTCGAATTGATTAAAATTGCAATGCTTTAAGAAAAACTTGTTTTAATAAATCATTTTTTAAGTGAGAACTATAAGGTAAAATTTGTTAAAAATTGGCGTAAAATATCACAAAAGTGTAAATGTAGCGCGACATACCGAAAGGGAATTGACTAAATCTCTAGAAAGATTTTAGAGCTCAATTATGTAAAATAAGAAGTAAAATTGATATTATAAAACCAATGTCAAACGTGAAAGTTTTTTTATGAAAATAAATGTCGCAAGAATATTCATTTTTCAGTCAGCATTTAAAAATTCAAAGTATTTTTTATCGTCCTCTTAACAAAACGTTCAACCGATTACTTTATTATTTATTATAATAACTGTAATAAACAATGAAACAATTAAAATTTGTTACTATTTATTTAGTTGTTATTAATTTTATTGAATAAAAGATAATAATGATAAAACATGATGATGTTGATTAATAAATACAATATAATAGTATACTATGTAACAATCCAAGTATTGTTATAATATAGTTTTCGTACCCACCTTTTCCACCAGTACCAACTCCATTAATAAAAATTAATTTGTTTTTATAGCAAATTTAATATTTGTTAGTTTGAATTTTGTTGGGATCGTCAACAAAAATATTTGTTCTGACGACAGATTCTATAGATATTTAGTGAGGGGCATTGGAGGTTGGATTTCTGAATTTAAAATAGAAATAAAACAATTTCACATATTATTAAAATTATTAGATTTTTGTTGAGGTTTAGGTCTTTATTTTAACAAGCTATGTTGTCCAACGTTTCGAGTCGTTAATGACTCATTTTCAAGGCTACAAAATAAACTATTAATAATATATTAAATTTAAAATTTTTTAAAATATTTTACCTAAAATGACAAATTATGTCAAATTGTTAACAAGCAACATAAAAAATTGACAATATAGACATCATAAATAAAACATTTTTAAAAAATTTTTTACAAATAAATAATTTAACCAAAAAGAATGTCTTATGTTATACGTTGCATTAAATTAAGAATATGTTTATACCCTCCATGAAAATAAAGGACATCTCTTTTATCATTCATTGTTTTGTCATTTAAATGAATATTGATGGCCTCTTTAATTTTTCGTTTTTTGTCTATTTTCTCCCTTGCCAGTATTGTGATATCTTCACGTTTTATGGAATGAGAGTTCTCTGTCATGTGTTTGCATAAGGCAGTATAGGTGTTTTCGTCTTCTTCTCGTAAGAAAACGCGAGCTTTCTTAACATCTCTAATATGTTCCTTTATGCGAACACCTAACTTTCTCGAACTCTCACCTACGTAAACAGAATCACAATCCTTGCAAGGGACAATATAATATAAATATAAATAATATAATATAATATAATATAATATAATATAATAATAATATAATAATAATACAATATAAACAAAATAATCTAATAATTTTAATTTTAATAAAGGTCAACAATAATTTATAATTCACATATTATGTTCACAGTTGAACAAATTAATATTTTAAAATTTATTATCTAACAACCTAAATGGCACATATTAGCATAATTATACATTATTATTTTTTTCACAATTTAGGTAACTTTATTACGATCATGTTAGTTGGTATATAGAAGTACAAAAGCTACATTCTACTGGTTCATGAAAATATTCATATAATTATTATGTAATCTAAAAATCACTTGTTTGGCCTCAAATCTTTTCTTTTTCTAAATTTATCCAAAAAATTAGTTTATCTAAACAGACTAACAGGTTTTACAATATTATATGTATGTATAGGTATCACTTATAAATTTCTATCGAGACTATTAATTTATTTTGTAATGAAATTAAATGCAATGTAGTAGAATAGAAAAAATAAATCTACATTAAAAATTTAACTGCATATAACAAAATTTTTTAACTTACGTTACAGGCACAATAACGATGCTTTATTTTGAACTATATTTTCTTGTTTATTACATTGAATCCTTTTTGGAATTTACATTTATACGTTACAATAGCTTCAATTTACAAATACATAAGCAAAATATTAAGGTTTTATTAAGAGGAATCAAAGAAACGGTTCGTTTGTGTTGGGACACACATTTATATGAAAAGATTTACAACAACGAAAGTCGTCCTTATAAATGTATTAACAATAATATTGTAACTAACAAGGTATGCTGCTTCGATCGAGAGCCTTTAATTTTTAAACTCAAACTGTGTGTCCGTTCTTCGTAAACTTACATTAAAAGAAACGAGCCACGCTACGCCACTGGTAAATCTAACTAATCTAGCATAAGCGTTTTAACTTACGTCTTAACATTGAGATATGACGTTCTCACGTTGAATTTTAGAAATCAAGAAACAACTGCAAAAAAAAACAAAGAGATCGATCAAAGGCACAAGCAATCTGTGCTGACGTTTCGTGTTTGGACGCATCATCAGATCACATTTAAAGAAATATAAAAATACCGTACTAATTATTGTATTCTTATTGTTTGGTTGTTTAATATGGACGCGAAACTATTATTTTGTGTTCTTGAGCTCTTCTGCTAAGTGTATTTTACCCTTACTTCCTACACGAAAGCATTTCCAACTATACATCACAAATACACCCTGTAACCTGTACGTTACTATCACCAGTGCCGTTCTAAAGGAATATCTAACAGGTTTAGTATAAATAGATCCGAGTAATAATTTAAAATTTATATTAGGTAGGTACAATAGCAAGTTTCTAAAATAAATATAATATGTATGATAATTTACAATTAAATGGATTTAAATAAAAAAGAAGCACAAACGAATATGGGATTACTTATTCGAGTACAAATAATTTTAAAATGATTTGTCGATTGATAAATAATAATAATAATTGGCATATCGATGTAGCAGTTACACCTTGTCGGTTTGATAAATAAAATTGATTTCATGTGAAAATTTTACAAACAACTAAATTTGTTCCTCTATTTTGCAGTATTACAAGATGTGGTATATATTATAAGAACAAGCAAATGTTTTTCAAAATAATAGATAATAATAATATTTTCTTATCAAAATTAAAAGTTATGCCGATAAGAAAATAATTTTAAAAAAATTATAAAGCGATCGATAAAACTTTTAATATTATCGCTAATGCTAAAGATCACTTTTTGAAGATTATGTTATGTAATTTTACAACATTAGGATACAAAATTACGAAAAATATGTACTTGCATTATGATCTACTATCTAATGTTAAATGATTGGAAGTTTTAAGGTTTATAATATATATATAATATGTATGAAGACGATTATTACAACACTGCAAATATCACTTTATATTTTGCATTGTGATTGTTTTACAATACCATGCTTAGTTTCGATCCTTAAATGTTAATTAGCGTTATTCACTGACAATAATATTATTATTTTACAGTAGCGGCTCTATAATAGCGCTAAATTAAAAAGAAACTCGCGGCACAAGAATATAAAAGCCTCTTTTATTTTTTCGAAATAAAAACCACGATGCAGATTAAGTTTTTACGCTTTTGATTTTATAAATCTAATTTGGAGTCAATTACAATAATTTATTATTATAGTTTTTAATACATTTTCGATCGTGGGTGATCACCAGCCGTCACTGTAAAATATACAATACAATATTAAATTTCTTCATCTATGTACCTCAAACACAGCGATATCCTGAAATTCAGTCGGATCTCTCCTATTAAAATTGTAATAACTCTATTACGCGATTTTTCTAAAATAAGAGATTGATGTTTCTATTAAATTTTGCTTATTTTTGACATTTAGAATATAAGCATCTCACTTTTTTGTATTTAATATTATATTGTTCTCTTTATTAATTTACACTTAGCTAAATATAAATTCTAAACAATAACAGTTGTTATAATTATATCCAGAAAGACACTATTTAATTATTTATCCGATTATTGTAACACTCGTTTACATAATAATTTATTAACTGGGCTACAAAATCTCGACTAACGATGACGATGATAATAATAATAATAATAATTATTATTGTAAGTAGCAAACAAGAAACGTAAGGTAGTATTTATTTCAAACACAAGTTCAACAACAAATTGATTTCGAAATTCAAAAAATTATGTAGTGGGAACAACGTACCGTATAATGAATAACAATAAACAACAAATAACAAACCTGTCGACAACCAAGATGTCCTAGAACAACAAAAAGGAGACTCGAGTACGCCTCGAGTCTCCTTTGTTGCGCCGGGACATCCCCAATTGTCATAAACTTTGATCCGATCCTGTAGCTCCAACGCCTTTGCTGTCGGCTCCCGCTCCAGCTCCGCTCGACGACCTCCCTTCGGCACCGGCACCTCTGCCGGATCCGCACCCGGCACCTCTAAATTCTAATTTATACTGAAACAGAAATGTTCCACTTACATTCAACATCTAATTTAATACCAAACACCAATAAATTATTAATAAAAGGGCAATACTCTAAATGCAAAATGTTACAAACGCACCCTGTATTATTGAAATTTAGAGTTAGTTAATGATCGAAAGCATTCTAGCAAAACGAAAATATTTTTTAATACTTCGTGCCTGTTCAAGAGACATTAAAAGTTCCGGACATGAAGTCGACGTAAAATACTACAACAAAAAGATTAGACTTATTAGTTATGGTTAATTATTAAAAACAAAAGAAAAGGTGTTAGTGTTATAACAGTAACAAATCGTACGCTATCGTGGAAGTGTTGCATATTCTCCAAAAACGCATAATCTATTCAAGGCTTGAGGACTAAGTTGTAAAGGTAAATGTCTACCGTCCAAGGATACACAAGGAAATTTTATCCTTTGTGGCATCGCTACTCGATACTAACAAACAAAATCGATAACTTAAATACCATTAAAATAAATAAAATTTGAAAACCGTTTTCTTTTTCTCTCTTTCTTTTTTTTGACCAAGATAGGATGTGTTACTTACTTTTGTAGCGCATTCAAAGCACGTAGTGACAACTTTTGATATAACATTCATAAGATTTTTTGTTTCTTGTATCACATTATCGACTTTAGTAAAAGTAGCTGCCTTGCCGACAGTATGGTCTTTGACGGTGAACTGCAATCTCTGAACGAACGTCGGAACTTTATCTAAGTTTTCTAAAAGCTCCTTTTTGCTTGCGCCGCCGGGAACCTAAAAACGTTTCCATTCGAAAGGCGTCTAATTTAATTTTGTCGAACTCACCTGATAACTAAACTGTCTAATGACTTTGTACAGCCTGTTTGCTTCTTCCGCAAAATATTCGGCCTGAGTAAACAAATCTTGTGTAGTTTTCAACGATCCTTCTCCTTTGGTAAATTGATACATCGAAAATGCCATCGACGACATATTTTTAGCTCTTTTAACTATATCGTTATTTTCCTGCGACGACATTAGATATTTTAACCGAACAGAATAATAAACCACTCACCTCCATTTGCGCACTGCTCTCTTGCCATTTGTCCGTTTCCGCATCCATTTCGTTGCTTATCAATTTCATTTCTAATCCCGATTTTGCAATCTTTTCCTGCTCTTCCACATCCAAGCGTACGGATTTTAGCGGTTTTGATGTCGTTCCGTGTTTCTGAAATTATATTTTCGTCAAATGTGAAAAAAGAGATATAGTAGCATGCACTACGTACTCCAGGTCTCGGCAAAGACATGTAAACTTGCTTCTCCGGTCTGGTTTGACATGCATCTATGACGTCTTTAACTACGGAGGTGACGTCGGAAACGAGCCATTGATACATATCTGCAAATACTTCCAAATTTTCTTGAACAATTTTGCTGTTGGGATGCGCGGCCAAAGATTTGGCAGCCGTTATCACCTGAAATCGAGCAGCGTTAATAAATTACGACGAGGAAATTTTAAGTTACGGCGCCCACCTGTGGACCGTAGACTCTTAAATTAATTTCGGTAAATCTTGCCGACACTTGCAGAGATTCCGAAACGGCAACGTGTCTAAGTAATTTGCAAACTTCCAATATGTGGTCTATGGAATCGTGAAATGCTTCGGAAGTATGGTGCAAACGATCGGGTTCGGGAATTAACGCATGCTGTCTAATATCGGCTAATAATTCTTGACTATGTTTAGTAGACGTGCTAAGTTCTTGAGCTTGTTGTAAGGCTGTTTGAGCAAGTTCTCTCATTAAAACTTTAACAGCTGCTAACGCAGATGATATACACTCGTCTAATTCTGGACAGTTTGTAGCACCATCGATCGCCATCTGTAAGTAACGATAAGTAATTTTATTGAAAAAGAGATGACGCTGTGCGGTCTCACCAAATTCGCGTACATTCCCAATACGTGGTCCACTTCTAACTTGAGCCTATCGATATTATCTAAAATTGCTTGCCGTTGCTCGTGGCTAGTATAGGCACTATCTGTAAAGTCTTGTGTACGTTCCAGTAGCGCATCGAGAGCTACAGGTAGTGTATCTTGATAAGAAGCATCTAAAACAATTTAATTCAAATCTCTTTGTTGATAAAATAAAAATATTTCACCTAAGCTAACTCGACAAAGCTCTAACGTTTGTTGCAAACGTTTCATACAAGCATAAACGGTACTCCTTTCTATATCTAATTCTTCACCCTGTATAGATTGCGAACACGGTTCGACCGAATTTAAGACACCATCTTTGACAACGAAATGAATCAAATCCATTGCTCGACGCATCTGACAAAAAACTGTATCTCTATTTTCTCGTGCTGTAGTACTCTCCGGATGCCGCAAACACGTCTGTAACAATAAAATGTTATAAATTTCAGTTCTCAATATTTGGCGCAGTAATAAAAAAGAAAATCGAATTGAATTAACGAAATATGGAAAATGTAACGCGGATATAGCAAAAAAAAAATTTATATGGCCTACTTGGCTGTAGGGGAACTTCTATAGATAAGGCGCGTGGAATTTTACATTATAAAATTTTACTTGGCTGTTTCGGTTTAATAGATGATATTTGTTCAATATTCGTTATAAAATAACGATTTTGTTCGAATTAAATGTATGTTAAGTCGAATATTAACTTAACGTACAGTGAATCTCGTCTTTTAAATTAACTTGGATAGCTTCAGCTTCAGAAATTAATCCCGAAACGCTGCAAAAATACACTTTAACTAAATTCGTCCATCTTAATTCTTACGGCCGAATTTCGGTGGGTCCGAGTACTTCTAATTTATTTATGTAATGCGAGACTTGGCTGTGCGGTTAGTCAAATTTAGACTTAGTAAAAGAAAGTCAACTGGATATGCTCCATATCTTTTTATTGCAAATATTTTATTTACTCGTTCGAAATAAAACGTTGCTCGGAGAAGAAGACCACGTCTATTTGGATTAGTTACTATCTAAGTTTTATTACGGTTTGCTCCTTCGGTTAACATTAATACAAAAATATTAAAATAAAGTGTTAACTTTTTATATCGAAACTTTATTTTGTATATGTGCGATAAATGATAATATTTATGAATCGCATCAAGTTTACCTGAACGATCGACCATAATGTAGCAAACTATAACCATTCAATTATATAGTTTTGATCTAATAATAATGTAGGTTACGACATTAATTAAAAGAGATGGTCATTAGTCTAGTAAGTTAGCCGAACAATTGCTGATTCTAAGGTACTCGGTTCGAATCTGGAAATCTTTCATATGACCGTCTCCGTACTTCGGAGTGCACGTAAAGCCCGAACCTTTCTCGAAAGAGAAAGAGGCCCATAGTCCAGAAGTGGAATGAAAGGCTGACGATGACGACATTAATATAATTTTTCATATATAAATAATTTTTTATTTTTCCTTCGTTCGGATTCCAGGCTACAACGTATTCTTTCCACACTTTTTTCTCTTTGCATTTACATTTTATCTTCAAAATTGTGCATCTCGATTACACGACTCTTTTCGCTTTATCCTGTACGCATACTTAATTTCTACCTCTGTTCCCATCTTTTCTTTAAAAAGGTATTTCATCGCTGTCTTTAATTTGCGCGTTTCACCTGTCACCACGTGTGCAAGTGCAAACTACACATGGTAATAATTAGACGTAATATACTATATAATAAACAGAACAAAGACCGAAATTAGGAGAAAGAAAACTACTTGTGTGAATATTATTATTATTATTATGATTTTATGTGAAACCGAGGTTATTAAATAAACTACTTGTTGAATTTGATCTCGCATTAAATTATGCATAATATAACCCAATTTCTTAATGTTGTTTAATAAATTTACATTTACAATAAATTGATTTCTTTCCTCCTTTCAGCCGTTGCCCGGCAGGCAGAGATGGACGCATACCATATTATTTATAACGCGTAAAAATTATTAATATTTTATTTAGCGCGGGAAATTAAAAAACGGTAAGTGCAGCATTGCAATTTTACAATGTTTAAAGAAAGCTTACCTTACTCGAGGTAAGCAACATCATAGTCGATCTCTCTAAAACCTGTCGAGCTGCAGCCATTTGTGCTCTTCTTCTTTCATCCTTCAAATCGTTTTGTCTATCACCTGTCAAATGAGCTAATTCTACCATTTCAGCACCAAACTGACTGAAGGCTTTTACGAATTCAGTAAAATTATTTACGGATTCTAATTTACCTAAACTACGTTGGACCTATAAAGAAAAAAGTGTTTGTTCGCTCTCTCAATAATGTAATTTAATTTATTTTTAAAATTCACCTTATCTTTCGCTAGAAGTAATTGCTTGACAACTACAATATCGGCTAGTAAAAGAACTCGAGTAACTGATCCAAGAAGGCATCTAGCAGCTCTCACCAATACTGTTCTATCCGAAAGAATCTGTTCTTCCGCTTCTTCGCAAATTCGTTCGATCGCTCCACCTGAGAAGAAAAAAATAGAAAACTCATTAACTTCGTCAATAAAATTCAATTAAGCTTCACATTCAATTGCGCAATCACAACAAACTAAAATACAATGATGAACGATAATGATTTTAGCTGCAGGATGTTAACAAAATCGTTTGACCAAATGAAGATTGTTAAAAATAACAACTTCGAACCTTGACATCGTGTAAATGCAAATAATAATTCTTACCAGCTTGTCGAGCTTCCTTGCACGCTTCATACATTCCTTGACGTACTTCCGAATAATCATCGGCAATAGTTTCTCCTACTGTTACGAAACGTTCCACTGCTACATTAACGGCTTGGCCAACACGTGCGACTGCCGACGCCCTTAAAGCTCCGACGCCTCCATGTTGTTCCACTAAAGAAGAAATCTGAAAAAATCGTATTTCGATTATTTTAATTCTCCAAAATAAAATGTACAACAGGGCAAATAGTTTGGTGTCAGTCGTCGTGGGCTATGGGATCGTGGGTTCGATTCCCGGTTACTCCCAAAATATTTTCAGAATTTTCAAAATTCTGAATTACTACTTTCGATGGCATCAGCACTTGAGAAATACCCTGTATTACAATATCTACAACGTGAGTAAATCAATCGCCTGTCAATCAATATTGAACTGCTGTCTTTTTATATAAAATATTTCAATGTCTATAAACGTAAAATCTCTAAATTTTAAAGCCGATCCACCATATAAATTTCGCGATAACATGTTTTATACTCGCACTGAAAATAAAGAACTTAATATAATTTTAAGTGTCTTGGGTTACATGTATCTCTTTGTCCGTTTCTGAACCTGTAATGCATAATGCATAATAATAGTGTGGGTGTAGTCATGGTGTATAGTTATTGCTCTCTTCTTCGACAATTTATTTAAAATTCAGCAAATCGAGTCGGATTTTAGTAGGTCAAAACTCGTAAAATCAAGCAAAATTTAAATATATTTTCTCAATATCGCATTTTATTTATAGCAATAAAAGTAGTACGGAAAAACATCATTTGGAAAACTTTACTGGACCATGAATTCGAAAAATTGGATACGACTTTTAATATTATTGGGGTGGATACTGTAAATTTAAATATCTGCGGAAAAATTGTGAAAAATGAGAAAACTAAGAATTTTTTCTGGAAATAAACGGACCCGCATAAAAATTAGATTAAACAAATGGAAATCGATATTATCATTTGGAGGAAAATTTTAAAAATTTGTGCGACTACAGCTCGATCCTACCTGCGCGTCTAATATTATAACTTCAAAATGATTTGGCTTAAGCCGGAACGAAATTGAGTTTTCCATATTTTTAATATTTCAAGTTATTTTATTCCATTCTCTTCTTTAAAATAACTGCTTAATATTGACTTTTTCAGCTTGAATGAAACGTAATTTTGCATAATATCAACGTTTTTACATGAAAACCCGTCGGTTATTTTATGGAAATTTTGTTCAAAAAGCAAATTTACATTAATTATGTAAAAAAAATTCTATTTCTATTATCAAACCAATTTTCTCTCTTAGATATCACTTAACTCGTCGAATAAATTTTAACTTAACTTAATATTGAAATTAAATTTCCTATCGATTCTATTAACGGCTATGGGCCATAACCGAGAGAAAAGACTAGAAACGTGTTTTTGAATAATAAGGCATTAAAATAAACGAGCAAGTCTTAAGAATATTTTATTTACGGCAACGTTAAATTAAACGTTAACGTTAAATTCTTTTTAATTTTGTTAGTTGTTTGCAAACTGTAACACTTAATTAGTAATTTCGTGTGTGCTTCGCATTAAAGTTATAATTTTAAATGCCAACCTTAACTGTATTAAAATTACAAGCACAATTAAAGTTAAATTTGAACCTCAAAACCTCGCGTTTATCTGCAACATTTATTATAGTACAAACTGTGGTGTATACTTTTGCAGTAAAAAATAAATGTTATTATTTCTCAAATTTAATTCTAAAATTATTAAAACATTTTTATAGAAAAAAAGCGATATTATAAAGAGACTGTTCCGAATTAAGGACGAAATAAAGAGCGAGTCACCAACAGAAGGAATTTCGATAAAGAAAAAATAATAAATGCCACCGACTCTTGGTGCACGAAAGAGTTTAAAGTGTAGCGAACTTGATTTATGCTTAAAATTCAAAAATGTTAATTTAATTTTCGACGAATGAATGATGCGTATAAATAAATAAGTTTTTCTAAAGTGAGAAAAACTTTTCCAACACAATTGGTAAATTTATAACTGGCTGCAAACTAAGTAATCCCAAAGTTCTTCTAATCTACTTAGTTTTCACTGCACTCTCGCCATTTCTCAAACGTTTTTGTCGTTAAAGAAGAGAGTTCATAATACAAAAACAATTCGCCAAAAAAACTTTAGAATAGTCCATTGAGTTCGCATTTGAAAAATGATAGTGCCGAGACTTCTATACTATATCTATACAAAGAGATAGTACCTAATACTTGTAATTTTATCGAGCGTAAATCTTAATACTATAGATTTATACATATTTCAGCATCTACTTTACGAAAATACATTTTTTCCTTTCACCTTTAATCAGACAATATCGATTTTGCCTATTCCAATAAGCCAAGTTTCAATATTATATTGCCTAATAAAAAATTAAAATTGATATCGTGATGAAGAAGTATATAATATGGTACGTGTACATAATTTTAACCCATCGAAAATAGGATACCACTGTTAATTTATATACTAAATAATATAAAAATAAACGTAAAAGGGTGCATCGATAATAATTTATTATTCTTAATAGGAGTAAACCGAGTTTGAATGAAAAAATGTTCACATTTTACTCCGGTTCTTTTTATTGGCAAATATTATTCTTGATTAAATAAATCAAAAATAAAATACATCCTGAGCAAATGTTTTATAATTGGATAACGAAGAATATACCGCCAAGTAATCCTTTCAGAAAACAACTTTATTTAGCTTCGAGTTCTTTGTAATCTTGATGTGCAAAAAATTGAAGGAAACTGTTCCACGACGAGGCAATCTAACAATAATAAAAATTGAGTCAAATTATAGACAAAAATTAGTAAGACATCAAATTTTGATTTTACATTTTTAAATTCAGACCGAGATAATTATATATATTTATTATAATACGCTTTATCTAATTATGATAACAAAATATAACTCGATTATGACTTTTTACGCTATACAACGTTACACATTGTGTAGCCAGTTGCACAATATATATTTTATTACGCAACTAATTACAAAATTAAATTATATAGGTATATAATTATGTTATGCATATAAATATTGTTGTAGTTTAAGGGTTTAATAGTCGAAACTGTTCGTGAAAATAAAAATTAATTGAGGAAAATATTATCTGTTTAAGATGTACTGAGTAATCCGATTTATTAGTTAGTTCACATCTTTACCCATATATCAATATTACCGATCAACTTACTTTTTGCACGGAAAGATGCAGCAATACTCTGTCAATGTTTACAGATACGTAATTCTCTGTTTAATTTACTTGGAAAAATAAGTTTACGAAAAAATTGATTTATTGAGATGAGATATGAAATAAGACAATGAATAAACGACCACAAGTCGATAGAGTAAAAATGTTCTTTCTCATTATTTAAAAAAATTTCATCAATATAATAACAATTTATCATTTCTGATACGACGAAGTCTAAAGGTAAGTCGCCTGATAACAAGGGATTGCGGATTTTTTGAATTCTGATTGGCGAATAAGATTTTTTGCAGTTTTGTAAATGCCGTTACAGATCTTAAAATCATTGTCCAGAAAAACACAATTTAAGGAAATTTAAAAACAATTCCGATTCTATTCTTATAATCAACGTGTCGGTATTTCTGTAGTATTAAAAACAGATTAGTTTGTTACTTACTCTCCAATAAGCAAAAGAAAACTGTCCGTGAGAAAAACAAGAATATCTCAAATCGATGAATGAAAACCTGTCTGTGACAGTCCTTCAACTTTATTGATTGCCATCGCCAAGTATGGCTTAACCAAAAACTGAATAAGTTTAAATTCAATGGTCAATCACATGGATTAACATCCTATATGATGTAGTAACGTAAATATACTGCTACCTAACTTCTAAGGACATTAGAAATGTCTGATTTACACTCAATTTGAAAATTTGTAAGCCATCCTCGGGAGTAAAATTTAATAGCTGTAACCTTAAACTGCACAAGAGTTAGAAGAAGCACTAAAAATGACATGGCTTGATTCGTACAAAATTAAATTGTTTCCATGCCGTCAGTTAGTTTTTAAGGATTTTTAACCTTTACCATTTTAGCTTTTTAACCACAAAAGATTAACATATCATTTTGTGCAAATAAAAATTATTATTACTTTGTGTGGTTTACTTTCGATTGTTCCATAAATTTTCATTGTTGGTTGTTCAAGTTGCTCTATTTCAAATTTCGAATTCGAATTAACCATTTTTTTCGTGCGTGTAATTTCAAGTTCGAAATCTAACTACCAATTTAAAAAGACTGCGTTTATTTGTATGGTTTCTTTTATACGGTTTTCGTTGCGAAAAATAGTAAAATTTTATCAAGGACGTCGCCGTAGCGTCGTAAGGATTATTTTTATAAAGTCGTTGGATTTCATTTTTAATATTTTCTATTTACAAATTACCTACATATATAGGGGAGAGTGAGAATGTGTTTTTAATCGTCAAAAAAACTTAATAGGCAAATAATAGAAATAAATAAATTATTATTTTTAGGTAGTACGGAAACTCCGTCGCCTAGATCGTGCGATTTAACGCCTTTCGACATTTTTTTGGGATTTTTTGAAGTCAAAGTCGACATGCCCACCACTATCCGAGCCTTGAAGTAAGAGATTAGACAGTTATAACGTAATTCCCATATGACTACAATATTAATTTAAATAAATTTTGATTAAAACAAAAATTTTCTATTTTAATTTATTTAAAATTAAAAATTTCCGTTATTGCGTATAAAAAATATATATGTAATAAATATATACCCTTCCAGAAATTTCGTCTTTACCTCTGTCTTTACATGTTCACACAGGTCCACATAACCCTGCCATGCACATAGAGTGAGCTCATAAAGTTTGGAACAAGTTTGTTAAATTTTTTAGAGAAATTTCCGCAGAAAATCTTCGGTCACGTAAACTTTATTTTTTAAATGTCGCTTTTTTATGGTTTTTTCTTTTTGAAAACATAAAAGTGTGCTCTATACAAAAACGTAAAGAAACATAAGGGTTACCATTTAAAAAAAGGTACCAAAAACAAAACAGGATAAAAATGTCAATGGCAGAAAAAAGCAGTAATATTTAAAAACTGCTTGGTTTGTTTTTTGCTGTAAGAAATGTAGTACCAACTTGTTAAATCAATTTGTGTTTCAAAATGAATTTTGAATTGAAACAAATTTAAGAGTAAAACGAAATCAAAATTAAAAGAAAAAAAGAGTCAATTATATCGCGGAGAGGCAAAAACCATAAAAGTTCAAAAAATGAAGATTTAATCAAAAATGCATATTCTATTCTTATTTTGTTGGTAAAATCTACGAATGTAAATTATATTATGTTTAATAATTTATAATAATAATTTAATTTTTTTTAAATAATAATTTTACTTAATAAATAAATCGTACATTTTCATTTCTTTGTTAAGCAATTAAAAATGTGAGCATAAAAATTTAGATCACGTACTCGCGTAAAATTACATTTCATTTCGAGATATTAGCTACGATGTGCAATCGATTTGGTTCTTTATAAGCAATAAATTTGAGCATTCATTGAATATTGGAAGAATTTAAACATAGGCGCGATTATAGATGATGTGGTAAAACGAAGGTGGGTATTGGTTAATTATTTTTTCAAGCGCCAATATCAAAATTTAATTTAAATGATTTTAATAAAACATCATTAAGAAGACTTCATTTATAATTTATAAATAACTAATGATTTTCCGCAAATTGAGTAAAATGTCAGAATGAGTTAAATGCTAATGAATACACAAAAGCTCTACGTAAATGACATTAAAAGTTTAATCAAGATAAGTGTGCTTTAACTTTTACAAAAAAATGTTCCTTTTATTTTTTTGTACTTCTTTACGTAATAATTATTATTGGTAGTAATAAATTACATCTCTTAGTGTAATTTAATTTGTTTAATTAAACGACATTTTGGAAAAACGAGTTTCGGTTTTTAATACATATTTGGGTTTTCGGTGCAGAGACGATTCGACGCAAAAAAATTTGTCAAAACACTACCTTTTTGTAAGAACATAGAATTTTTATTATTTTAAATATAATATAACCTTTTACCTTTTGCTCTAATGACTGCTTCACTTATAATACGCGGCATTCGTTTAATTAAACTATCGAGATAATCTTCACTTACCACATATTCCCCACACGCTATAAAGCATCCCAGAGGGTCTGCTTACTTGGCGGCATAATTTTACGGACCTCATTTTTTCTGTGTGCTTTGGATCGTTGTCTTGTTGATGAACAAGTTCCTATGGGAATTGCATGGTCCTTTAAAATTTGGAAATAAAATTCTTTAGTAATTTTTTCGGTAATTTGAAAGAATTTTCCTATTCGATTAGCTAAAACATTTCCACCGCCAAGCTTCACAGCTTTTACGGTGCACTCGTCCAGCATTCTTTCTCCCGGGCGACGACGAACAAATACTTGACGTTAGGTTCTAAATATTTCTAATTTCGACTCGTCTGTCCATAATACTTGTTTCCATTTTGCGATTGTCCAGTTTCAGTGACTTTTTGCCCAACTTAATCTTTTCTGCTTATTTTTTTTTACAGAAAGCTGTAATACTAATTTTGCTGCTATCAGCAGATTTGAATTCTGCTGAAACATTTGGAGCTGTGACACGTCAATTTCTCAAAAACATTAGTTTTATGGCCCGATCTTCAGCTTCTGTACTAATTTTTGATCTTCCACTGCGTCTACGATCTTGAATTTGTCCGGTTTCTGCCTTCTTTTTAATTGTTTGACGCACACAATATTCTGAAACCTTAAGTTGTCGAGAAATTTCTCTATTAGAAATTTTTGTTTTGTGCAAAAATATTATTCTTGCCCTTGTTTAAATGTATTTAATTTTATTTATTTTTTGTTGTTTTATTTAAAAAATAAATATATAAAATTTCGGTTTTCTAATACAGCATAATTCCATGTCAAATATTCACCTCATTTACATGATAGCTTGAAGTTTTTACTTTTTTCTAACATTTTTCAAAAAAAATCAGCCTTGAAACTTAGCGATGTCCATAAATAAGCAAAAATATTACATATTTTTCTTTTCGTCATGAAACGTAGGTATTGTCATGAAAAACTGTTTCAAATTTTACTTCACCAATGTTTCCATTTGTATTCTAATATTTCTAGAATGCCAAATCAAAAAATTTATTTATCCCAAGTTCTAAATATTTCTTACGATTTGTTTTGAAAAATTAAATGGATGAAAAGCGTTTGCAAATAAACTCTTTCGGGGAGCGCCATAAAAAGTTTTTTCGACAAATTCGGCGAATAAAATGTAACGAGTGCACTCTCCTCTGGGCAATTCCTCTTTATTAGTTTATTTTGAAATTATTGAACACTAACTAGAATTCAACGACAAAAACATGGAATCTTGATAAATAACTACTCATTTTCTTTAAATTGAATAAAATGTCAAAATCAGTTAAACGTTAATGGAAATACAAAAGCCAAAACATAAACGACATTAAACTTATCTCGAAAGTCTTATCTAGATAAATAAGCTTTTACAGCGTAAAACGCTTCGTATATTTTTCTGTTTTTTTTTTGGCAATTCACTCCAGGTTTTTCACATTGTTGCATCAACTACTCTTCGAGACGAGTTTGTCTATTAAAAAGAACTAAATTAAAACCTTGTTTTTGGCGTAAAAACACGCATGTAATATTGTATGTACAATAAAAGAATTAATAAAATGGCAAGTGACGATGTCTTCCAAAAATATATTATTCAACCTTGCCTCAAATGTAGAAATCAATAATAATGATAAATTATTTTTAAATTATAATCTCCAGTTTGATTTACAATTCTCTCGCTTATAACCTAATTTGTTTTTTATCCATGTATTCGGTATTAAAATACGCATATAAATCAACATTGATTTAACATCTCGAACGGCATAATGTGACGTTTTTCGTGCCTCAAAATATTTACATAATATCGTTTCAACTTGATTCTTTTATTTGTATATGGACCTTTAAAAATGATACTACTACCTTCTTTTACTTGTGTAGCTTTTGTTTGCGTTTCTGTTTCGATTTCACATCCAACAAACTAAAATGATGCAAAAAGTTTTACATGACAAGAAAATGTGCGGTTTGTAATATAGTGACAATGACGGAGACAAAAATAAAAGATCATTGTTATGGCTTTTTCAACATCGCTGAAAGAAAAATTGTATTCTCGGCAAAACGTTGTGTGCTCGCTCTGTTGTACCATTTTATGTCCAAAACATGTTATTTGTTGGAAAAACAATTTTTAAAGCTCTAATGGACAAATTAATATTTTTTTCAATTGACGTTAAGTTGAAAATTTTTAAAGTTTTAGCAACATTCTTAGCTAATATTTCGGTCTTAGTTTTTATATAAAAAAAATTTCGACTCTAGAATTTTAAAATCACAATTTTAAAATCAATTTCTGAAGAATTTCAAAAATACGGTTTTTTTGTTTCAATTTCAGAATTTTATTTTATAAAAATAAAATTGTCCGACGAGAATCAAAAATTCGAAACACATATTTCGAAGATAAAATGATAAAAAATTTAAGTTATTACATTAAATTAGTAAATTTTTTAATTTAAAATGTAAAAATTAAAACCCTTATTACATGAATTATTTACTTAGTATACAATGTAAAAGTAAAAGTAAAATAAAAGTGTATACTTACATTTAAGCATTTTTACACATCGACTGACAATAAAAAAGAAATATTCAAATTTAATCGAATATTAATATGTTTGTTCGCTCGATGTATTAGTTATCGACTTTTTAAAATTATAATTCATTCATAAATACTTATGAATCACAAGATTACAATAATTGATTAATTATTAATATACCATAGTCCCTGTTATGCACAACTACCTAAAAGGCTAAAAATAAAAATATCTTGAAAAGTATACAAATAAATTTAAATATTGCGTATGCGGTTTTGTATAACTTATAGCCATCATAACATTTTATAAACACTGCATTATTTTTAAAACTTGCAACATATATTATTTAAATTTTACTTTCTACAGTCTAATACGTACCTACATTTTAAAAAGACCAACATAAAACTAAAAATGTGAAGCTGTAATAATCTCACTTTTTATGGAATCTTTATAATATCCTACGTAGCATATTACTTTGCGTCTATAAATTGCACGATAAAAATATTCTTAATAACCTGCTTATATATTCTACAATATGCGTATAAATGTAAAAAGTAAATTATTAAGAATTAAGAACATTTTTTAGTTATTAAAATATAGTATTTTTTGTGACTTTTTAATTTTTCTCGTTAACGGTAGCTCTAATTGAAAAAATGAATAAAACAAAAATTAAAGAACAAGAAATTTTCTACTAATAATGTATAACAACATTTTTTGATAATAATATGACAACCAATTTATGAGATATACGCTCATTTTTTGATTATCTCAAATTTATTCAATTAAAAACTGAAAAAAGTACGAAACATTCGTGTGAGTTTACATGATCTTCTGGGCTATTTTTATCAGCAGCGGCTCGTCACCGGAGGCAAAGGAGGCTTAGCCTCTCCTGAAATTCTGAACTATTGGACTATAAGAATTTTCAAAAAAGTAAAGTGTGGTTTCTGCATCGTTTCTACCGCTGATTCAGCACATTCATGTAGATGATGTGGTCATTACTTCAAATAGATTTATAATTATATACAGATAAACCCCCAGTGACTATGCATCGACTGAAACCTCCGCATAAACATATATACTGCTACAGTTACTCCAGAAATTATTAATACACTCCCATGTTTACCATGTAAATTGCACATTTTGAAACCGCTTTTTGACTTTTCAGATATTTTTTGTTGCAAACTTTAATCTCTTCAGTTTGTTTCTATACATTTTTTATTTTTTTTCGCCGTTTACGAGTTGCAGCGACTTAAAGAAAACTAAGTAAAAAAGTTAATAAAATTAGCATTGCTCTTATGGGAGTTTTATTAAATTTTTTACAGAGTTTTCTTCAAGTCGCTGTAACTCGGAAACGGCGGGAGAAAATAAAAAAATGTATAGAAACAAAACTGAAGAGATTAAAGTTTGCAACAAAAAATATCTGAAAAGTTGTGCTGTAAAAGCAAGTTTTATATGTGAAAAAACGGTTTCAAAATGTGCAATTTACATGGTTAACATAGGAGTGTATTAATAATTGCTGGAGCCACTGTATTTAAAGCGGAATTGCAATATGTGGAAGACATAAGAGGACCTTAGTACGTTACTGTGTGTCTTTCTCTAAATATTATTATCCCAAATATTTCTTTTTTATTTAAAAAAAACTGGATTGGGTTACAATATATACACTACACTTTATGACTATTCTTCTAAAATATGAAAACCACAAGCCGCCACTGATTTTTATAGTTTCTATGTTGATCGATAGCAGTGTAGATGAAGAAATTAAAACCAGACCATGTTTTCTTTCGATCAATTGTGCTCTACAATATCAGTTCTATTCATTTATAAAAAAATAGAAGAAACCGTTGACGAGATAATTATTTATTTTGATTGGTACTTCCCGATTTTAGTGAACCTTATTTCGACATCGAATTTACGAAGCTCTTTTAACAATATGAGCTATATTTTCACTAATAGTTTGAGGTACATATAGCAAAACTGGCGTTGGCACACTCTAATCCACCACCAGCTGGTATTTTTCGATAGTCAACACTATTGCATGCTTATAGGAATAGACTCCCAACTGCTTTGCAAGATGAATTCGCCCGTCCATCAATTTCTCTATCAAATTTATATTAAACTGACAAGCATTTACCGATTCATCTTTATCAAAAACTATCGGTTTAGTTTTAAGATCTGTTCTTTCCGTTGCCACATTCGAACGATTTAATGCATTCTGCAAATCGCCTTCATTCTCGACCATTTAATTTCTGACACTTCCTGAATTACCTATGTACAACTGGAAAAACTGTTATACGAGTACACCTACTCAATAAAAATTCGTTGTCTCCTCTGGATGAAAATCAGGAGTTCGAGATTTCAAATTTACAAAATAAATCGATAAAACGTAAGATATACATCTAACCAACGAAAACGAATAGAGAAAATTTACAATTTCCGAAATTAAATTACGATTTAAAACTCTCAGAGGCAAACAACCGCACAAATTTTGCTGCGGTCGTCGCCATTCTTCTCTCTTCTCAACCAGCTTTTCCAAAATCGAGTAATGAAACTCCCGCAAGTATTATTGAACATAAACGAAGAATATAAATGTTTCGTGTATGTTCTACATTATTAAATTATATGACAAGTAAAGACGAGACAAAATTTACTTTCTTACTTTTTACGGTGTTAAAAGTAAATCGCTTTTAGTACCGGTACGTGAAAGTGGCTCATTACGTAACTCAACTCAGTGTGGAAAGCGAGCTATTACGTACGCTATTACGAAATATTCCTGTCTCTTTCTATTGTACTGAAAAATTACATCTATTTTCGACGGTAAAATGGCAGTCTTACGAGGTAGGCAAGGCAGTTTGCTTATTACTAACAATTATTACGATACTGCTTTAAGAGAAATGTAAACTATGCATGCGAAATATGGGTGGAACTATATTATAGGTATGCTATAATATGAAATCTATATGTTTCTAATGATAATGCCGATTTTGAAATATCTTTCAATTTGAATATCTTCTGTTAGCCATATCGTACGCCTCCGTATTAACTTCATGTAGTCAAATGGATGGCATCCAGGACGTTCAGGAAATTAGTTTCTTTAAACTAATGTACTATTATCATGTTAAATGGATGTTACGACACTGACAAGTGAATATTCTAACGCATATCGATTACGTATAGATCAACAATTTCCAAAAATTTAATTGGCAAGCGCCCAATGTTTTCTTAAGCTTAACTTTAAAATGTCATCAATTCTCAATCAAAAGACGGAATTCGAAACTCGTGTTTTTTATTCATTTCCCATGTGGTTTTGAATTTGAAAGAAAGTCAATGAAAAATGTACATAAAAGCAATAACTTGTAATTACACCACTAAAGGTATAGAACAAAGAGATAGGTTCGAGAGCATTGGTTTCTAAAAGCAATAGAAGTAAATAAATTAATATATTCCTTCGCCCTTTTAAATAGTTAATCCGTCTTGAATAATTCGCTTCTGCTACATATCCGTAATCAATAGATAAAACCCCCTAACCCGCAAAATGCTACCCTTTCTAATTTCATGATTATACGTAAACCATACCTCGTCTCAACTTTTTAGTGTCCACTTCTGGTTTTTCTTGCACACATTGCAAACATACAGGTTGCACTGTACCGTTTCTACATTTATACCCCGCGGTTCCTTACATTTGGTTGGGAAATGGTGTGCGGTCGATTTCTAGTTTTGTCAGTTATTTTATCAGTAATCAAACTATACATTAATTTAGTTTCTTTAACAATTTTATTATGGAATAGCCAACCGTTATAATTTTTTTAATTTATATTTCTTCTTTCGGAGTTCCGACAGATAATATAGAAGATAATGGGTATCATATTTTTTGGCTTGAATAATCTCCAAAAATTTCAAATTTAGACGGAAGGATGCAATAGCTATAAATATAATACCGGAATCTGTTTTTCTCGTTCGGTTGCTCTAGACTTTTTGAAGCTCTAAAAACCTTTAAGAAAATACCAATTTATTGCCGAATTATTTCATTTCTTTAAAAAAGTAAACGTATATCTTTATGTGCGGATATTCTGACCTATTTCCAGCTGAGCTGCCGAGTCGAAATTTGGCATACTATTAAACGATGCTCTTAAATTACCCAACGTAAAAGTTTTAAATTGGAAAAATTTCGATTGAAAGATTAAAATGTATTTAAGGTTTTTATTATTACTTGCTTTGTGTGTCCGACTAATAAGCCCCATTATAGACCGTTCGTCTGTCTGTCCGTACGTACAAGTGTACTTTTATACACTATAGAAGGGAAGAAATGATTATCATTTTCTGAAATCATAAGTTTGACGTGTACTGCGGATGTTTGCGAACGTCGTAACACCGAAACTAATGAAAACATCCTTATCTTGGATTTTAACATGTACTATAAGAACTTTCAATTCGCCATGCACAAACGTCTCGAAATTACAAAAAACTTAAAAAAGATATATTACCTTTCCATTGCAATGTCTGCCGGAAAACGAAGAGTGTCTCGATAACATTTTAGACAAAATTTAAAATTTTATTATTTTAACCAGCAGCAGCTTTTTTATTGTTTTATATTAACGATAAAACTATTAAGCTCGACTATTATTATATTAATAATGTAAATTTATTTTATTATCATTTTATTTATTATCTTGATTTTCCGTTGATATAAATTTATTTATTTTCACAAATCTTAAGTTAATAATTTATTTGCAATAAATTCGTTTTATTTGATATTATTTTCTTTCGTTCAAAAATAGTGATATGCAAAAATTATTTCAACAATAGTTTAAAATATAATATAATGAATGAGGTAGCTTTTGAAAACCGACTTACGATAAACTTTATTTAAAAAATTCACTCTAGTCATTATTATCATTTGTCAAATTGTAGTAAAAAAATTGTCGTTCAACGGAAAGAAATTCAAAATCAAATTTTTCCGCAATTTATGAAAGAAGATGAAAATGAATCGAAAAAAGACTTTCGTTTAATTCGTTTAAATTTTTTACGTTAATCGAAGTACTTTTTAATTAGTATTAGATTAATTGGTGTATTAGTAAATACTGCGAGGGTGGAAGATCGTCGTTGACGGCCTCTGCAAAACGCGTGACCGGGGAAGACTGCAGTAAAGTAGTAGGCATTCGCGAATCCCGGAACCCTGCTATTGATCAACACGATCTCTCTTCGCGCCACAACACGACGCGCAACCTCCAAAACCGTTCATAAAGTAATACAGGTGGGAATGGAAAAAGTGAAACGAGATATAATCATCTCCGTATAAAAGCATCAAACTACTCCAAAGCTAATCAAAACCTTCCGTTATGAGTCGAGAATTTATAAGCAGATTCGAGATACAAAAAAATGTTGCAGTTATACTTTTTGTACATTTCGGTCGTCTGAAACAATTTAAATTATTTATTAGTACGATCGCAAGATGACAGGAAGTCGTACAATCGGGGCCGCGCCAAGGACAGTTGCCGCCCGGGTGATGGACCATTTTGTAGTCCTTAATACATCTAATCGGATAGATGGAAATTTAATCAATGATGTATTTAACAAATGTGGCAAGTACCAAAGCTATTGTCTGGACACTTTGGCAACAGCAAACCCTGAAGAATTGTCGGGATGCAGTATAACATCCATAAGGCGATGCAAACTAACCAGCGGCAGCTCGTCCGAGGAGGCGAGGAAGGCCTCCTAGGAAGACTATTCAACTATATTTATTAAACGGTCAAAGAATTAAAAAATCGAATTTGAATCGTGAAATCTATCAAAAGATAAATACTCCTTCCACCAGTGGCTGCTCATGACTTTTTATTTGAGAAGGCTAATAATAAAGTATAGATTTTTCAAGATTTCCTAAGGCTTCTAGGATTTTCTCTACTTTGTCGGACATTCTATTTCCTAATATTTCCTATGGTATCCTGTAATTTAAGATTTCCTAGAATTTTCTAAGATTTTTTCAAATTATCTTTTACACCAAAATTTTTCAGCGGTTTCGTCGCAACTGTTTTAAATTTAAAAAAACTAACAATTCACAAAGAGACTGACGGTCAACTACGTCATTAAACGTAGTTTGGATACACAATAAAGAAGTGTGCTTTCCATTCCACATTAAATCGATAGTGGCTTTTATGTAGTAGTTTATGCGGAGGTTTCAGTCGATGCATAGTTACAGTACAGCTAAACCTAGCGGTCCATGTGATGGCACATCACTTGCATATGTATGTTTTAGACCAAGGATTCTGCTTCTGCGGTAGCCTCAGTTAATTTTTGGATAAGTGTTGTGAAACGAGTAAACCAAATTTCACTTTTTTATTTTTGTAAAAAATTGTATTAGTTTAATTAATATTCTAGAGTTTCGGGAGAGGCTAAGCCTCCCCTACTTCCCCTGACGAGCCGCCGCTGCCTTCCACAATATAAATCCAAAAAGTAACATGCATACAGATAGTTTAGCCATTACTGTACTATTGATGGTTTCGAGATTAGTGCGAAGATATTTCTCATCATCAGGTACAGGTTAACCCGCAGTGACTATGCATCGACCGAAACTTTTGTATAAATATAATATGCTGCTATCGATTTAACGTAGTTGAGCATCAGCCTCATTTGTGAAAATGAAAATTAAAAGAGCATTAGCAACCTAGTGCTGTTTTGCAAACACAGTTTGTAGTTTAGAGAAAGTTATGGAAGCTAGAGTCCTCTCAAGGTGTTTCCTCTGCAACGGAACAAATTTGCCAATGTAAATTCATCGAAGAGCCGAGCTAAGAAATTCCGTCATTCAAGCCTGATGGTTTTCATCAAGTAGTGATTACACTAATCCGCTACCGTTTCCTTTAACATTTCGGTCAACTATGTACAGTAGCAGTCATGGAAATTGCATCGCTGAATTATATCCGAATTAAAATAACAATTCCCATTGAAATTTCAATACGCGTACACAGCTAGGTTTTTCAAACCGGGTAGTCTGAGGGGTATAGAATACCTTCCAGTACACCAGAGATTGTCCGCAAAAATAAGTGTTATTGAACTTATAAGTTTCAAACCGCAAATCTGATTTCTAAAAATCTAAGATTTCTGATTTGAAATTCAAGAACACGTTTTCTTTTGTTGAACACAATCACTAATATGCTGGGGGGGTATGGAAGGCCTCCGGTTTGAAAGACCTAGCTTTGTGATCATGTTCAAAAAAGAAAATGTATTTTTGAGCTTATGAGTTTCCAACCAAAAATTTAACGTTTTATCTACTTCTATTCTTTATTAATACGAATATAGGTATAATATACTTAGAAATCTATTTTTTTAATTCGGGAATAATTCCCAATGCAATTCCCATGACCGCTATTGTATATTATACGAAATTTACGCTAAATAATAATAATCAACTGATCGACAAGTCTTAATTTATATATTCGGATGGTTCGAAAAGCACGTTATGATGTGCGCAATCGATAAATGGATTTTTTTTTATTTGCAATATTTAAGCTTATTTCTATTTAGGCACTTATTTAAGTTGAGTTTCTCTTTCGACGCTATAACGCAAAAGGGAACTTTTTTATGTAGGTCATAAGAATTTTATTTTTGTCATAAAACCTACAGTCGTGACACTTTCAATCACCTTTGGGGATGATCTCGATTTATCCTTGTCCAAATGTCCCAAATGTATTAGTTTATCCAAGAGAATGACTTAAAATTGAAAGTATATTTCATAAACGTTTACCACGGCGAATCATGCAATTCAATTCAATTTAAAACATCTTCGTGATGCCGATCGATTATTATTAATAATAATTAACTTTTTTGAATAGCTTTGGCATTAATAGTCTATAACTTTAAGAATGGAATATTATACAAAAACAGATTTTAATTACCCCCTTGGCGAATTGCTAGTTTCGTGTTAGATCAGAATAAATAATATTTAGCCGGTTGAAAGCAAATTTAATCCTTGTAAAGACGCACATAAATTTGAGCCAATCAAGGGCACAGTTTATTTTAAATCTATTTCTGGGTATCATTCTTAAAGCAGTCTTCGGCGCCCTTAAAGTCGTACATTATTTGAAGTTGTCTTAGCGTAAGAACATAAAATTAAGTTTAAACTTGAAATTTACTCAAGCGCATCAGCGCTAATAAGCTATACTTTTGAATAAGCTTTTTCTTAGCCACTATTTGTTAGATTTCGACGAAACAAAATTGTAAGTGGTCAATATTTAAAAAAATTCAATTAAAAAATTGGTCATATAATTCGTGTCAAGGGTTTCCTTCAAAAGGTCTTCAATTTTTAATTTATATCTGAAAAAGCATCGATTCTAGAATTTAGATTTTAAACAATAAATGATTATAATTAATTTTGTACAAAATTTTGCGTTATCTAAAAAAACCTAAATGATTAATATTTAGAAATCGATAGTTTCGAGGCTACGTCTATTTTAATTAATTATAAATAAGAAGATAGCCATACGTCCATCAAGGTGTGTACTATTTTGGAAAATATATAATCAGGTCAACTCACTTCTAATGAATTATTTCGTGGCGTCCTTATTAAGGACATTACAAAAATATTAAAATTGTTACATATTATTTAATTCACCCTGTTCGTTGGACATATTTTTCTCTTAAATTGCTCTTTTACCGCATTTATTATAGGTGCTTCCACTTGAGATGCTCTGAAATATTTGACATTTAAAATATTTTAAATGTTAAAATCAGTATTTTTAAACAAATCACCAAACATGTTTTTAAAAAAAATGTTTGCTTAGGTATTCTTTGAAATCGTAAAACATTAAGTAGTTTTGACATTGAAATTACCACTTTTAGTATTGCCACGATAAAGTTAGACATTTTTTTTCCAGAACAGATCATCCATCGAAGTATAAACTGTATTAGTATTGCCGAGAGTGGTGTCGATTGTTGTATGTCTTTCTTCTCTAAACAGACCATGCATCGAATATATTCCAAAAATGGCGTTAAAAAGATGTTAAGTGAAAGGCGAACGCCAGGTCACTTCCGCTAGTAGGTACCCGATCTTGCAGTTTTAAAGCTCCAAGCGTTGTACAAGCTTTTGGCATTTTAATCTATAAGGTTGATGATCCAATATTGATTTGTACGGATATTTTACATTTAAAACTAAAATGACAATCAGAAAATTAACTTTTCGCTACTCCTAAATAAATCATACAGACGACTCCACCTATAATAATCAATGAATTAGTAAATACTTATAATAAAGCTGCTTTCTTGTATAAAATTATGTTATTGGCATGTAGATAATCAGCTGTGCTTCAAAATTGAACAAAAAAGTTATACCTGTGAAGATCGCTTTTGGTAGAGATGCCATAACAATAGATTCATTCCTAAAGCTTTTGTATAAATTTAATTTCGTTTTACAATTGACGTTTCGTAATTCGGCTAGGCGGAAAAAATCAATCCGAAAACGCTCCATTATGTAACAAGAACCCGCTTTAGGTGTAGACATCAAGTGGAAAATGATAATTTAGCAAAGGCCTTAGAGCAAGCATAAATTTCGCACCAACTTCAGACTCTTGATTGAAATTTCGATATTCACCCTTTAGGGGCGAACGTACGTCGTTCTATTACACTGCAATTTAAACGATGTTTAAACCGGCAGATTGGTAGGTAATTATTTCCGTTTCAAGCAACTAACGTTTATCAGAGGAAAACTATGTAATTGTTTCCGTGTTTATATAAAATGATTCCGAATTCTTTCGCTGCTTTCGGTCAACGCATTTTTGTTAACAAAAAAGAGATATCAATCTCTTTAGAGATAAAAACTTTACGACGAATGTTTGCTGCAACAACAAGTAAAAGCTGGTTAATCTGATGTTAACATTATAATAACCCCTTTCCCGAACAAACAGTTTAACACTGCGGAAAATCTCCGGACAACGCAAAACTTGCAAAACCCCAAAAACGGTTATAATTTTGCAACAGATCACACAATGTCATCATTATAACATACAAATTAATGACAAAGACAAGTACAAACCATCAATTCTCTTCATTGTTAGATCAAGCTCCAACTTTATAACGTTATTACGGCTCAACATTATCTACAACTTTCATTTAATTAAATTTATGTAACCCAATCTAAATTCCTCAGCAGGTTTCTTTTATTAGCATATAAGAATTTTTCGTCTAATGAGTTTTACACAATATGCCGGTCTGAATTGAAATAAAGATTAAAAATTTTACTTAAAAACGCTACACAAAGTTCTCAAATTTTTCACTAAAACAAACTGTTTTGCAATCAACTTTTTGATTAAAGCTTTAAAGTAACCCCACGATTTTTTAAGTGATATTAAAAAAGATAGTAGGTATAACCTTACAGTTAGTTATCGGGAACCTTTAGCTGAAAGTGAAAAATATCGGCCCTTAAAAATATTAAAAATGTGTCCCTTAATGCATGTATAGATCCAAACTCGACTATATATCACGTGTGTATTAAGAGGCAATGTCGGGTTAAAAATGGCGGTATTCCGCAGTAGTTAGATAATAAATCGATAGTGTTTGATAGTAAATCTTTCTTATCCAAGGGCAGATCGGACCAGGGACAAAAAAAGTGGCACTCAATCAAAAAGAATGGGTTTTCCTGATGTGTGAAATTTGTATATTAATGATAAGCTCCAGTGTAACGACGTAATATAAACGAAATGTTAACCTATTCGAACAGTTCTTTTTATAATTTATCTATAATAATTAATTGGACATACAGTATAAAATACACTTTACTAGTAAAATGAAAGAATTCGTTCATAATTGTCTCTGCAGACATGAACCCTAACACCGAAGCGGAATTTCCTCGTTGGATACACAAGCCGATTCTTTAGATCAAAATGTTTTTAAATTTGAAAATTTAATTGGTGTAATAGTCCAGAATTTTATAAAACGTTAAACCTTTAGGCTGTAGGACTTTCATCAACATTTACGAGGAGAAAAGTTTAAAGACTGATAATTTAATTTAATATATGTTAGGTCTTGGTATTATATTAACACAATAGAAAGAACAAAATGCGAAGTAAAAACAAAAATCGCAAACGTCACGGTAGCGTGCAAGAAAATAAGTGAAAAGCTATAATATGAAACCTTAAACGTAGCTTACAATCAGATTAAAAGTCACGAAAATGCTTTCATTTCACATAAACACACTTATCGAACTTCTTTTATCAATAGCTTGTGACTTACATGCTTTTACTATTTACCTCATGAGTAACTTTCTAAATTAATTAATTTTTGATAACGTTAATTTAATCTAGAAAATTTTTCAAACCTACGCGTTGTACTCTTGCATCAAAAGTTTCCTCGTCAAAGTGTTTGTTATTATAGTAAAACAATAATTTATAGTTCGGGATTGGCTTAAGCCAAATTACGAATTATAGTTCAATGTCGGTTTTGAATATTATGCAAATCGCCCTCTTGAGACAATATCCCGAAGCCAGCCCTGTACCATCCTATTTTTAATAATATGATATTTTTATAATTAATAATAATTAATTGTTCGTATCTCTATTTAATAAAACTTGTCAAAGCAATATTCTATACTTGAGAAAATTTACAGCAAAAATTTTCCTTATGAAGGACTACCTAAAACAAACAAAACGTAGGTAGAGCGCAAGTAGATCCTTAATTATAACCCTTTGATTTATTTCAGGTATAATTGCGATATAAATTGTTCCAAATTTAATATTTAACAACCCTAAACGATTATTAAATTTGTAGCGTTTCATTGTAACCAATAAATTAAATCGTTTCGGTGGACATTTTACTCGAAAACATTTTATGCAAAAAAAAGTTAAATCAATAAATAACTTTATGGCTTACAGTCAAGAAACTAATTAATGTCTGTAATAAATTACATTAAAACCAAGATCACTGTTCGAAGCCTACACTCGTAGTAGACTCAGATTTTATGCGAGTGAAAGCGGTACGGCTTGGCCCCTAAGATATAAAAACAAAATAAATAAAAGTCGAACAATTCGGCGCGAGCGATTCGGTGCAAGCCTGGAGTTATACATAAATTACCATGTCACGGAAGTGACGAGGTAGCAAATACATGAAGGTCAGTATATCAGTATCCATGAATAATAGGGCCAGATATCCACACAAACTCGAGAAAATTGAGTTGGAAAATTTCTAAGCTATATCGTATAATACTACATCGAACGTCAAGCATTTTACAAACTGCTCTTATAGCAGAATTAATAGCGCTCTCAACTATAAATCAGAAGGTTGGTGATTTGATTCCCACAAGCATTGAATTTTGTTGCAATTTATCAAATATAGGTATAGCAATAATAATTAACAAATATTTAAAATTTGTTTTAAATTATAACCGTACGTTTGGTTATTTTCACTTTTAATTGCTGTTTGAAAATATATAATTTTTCTAATAAAATTTTTTAAGAATACATTTTTAAAATAAATGGCAGTTTTAAAAATGAATGCACCGGAAAATGTAACTGGCTGCAAAGAGGACAAGGCGAAAATCAATTTTTAAATTTAAATGTCTAATTAAAAATCCGTATGAATTTTTTTATTTTTATTAAAAAATTAGCATTATGTTTTTTGATTATTCGCCTTTGCTGATTTTTAATAACGTCGGTATAATCGACCCCCTTGGTCCCTCATAAATATAAATTTCATTAAGTGCGAGATACAAATTCACAAAATTTATGTCCTGAAATTAGAGCGATAATAAATAAATTGCCGAGCCTCTAAGATGTCCAAAAATATATTCTACAAAATTGTACCAAAGTTCAATGTCGTATGAACTTGAAGAATACTAAAATAATAATTATTACTTGTCTTCATTGCATTATTTTCGTTTTTTCAAAATAATGCAAAACTACATAAATGAATTTTAGAATTAGAGAAGATTTACACTGTTCGAAAATTTTATCTGCACAAAAATGTCAAAAATAACAAAATACCTGTACGATTTTTACCAGTTTGAATTATATTTTATTTTGCTAATTTGAAAATGAAGATTACAAAAATGCCCGACTGCCGGCCGGCCCAGAGTGAGGAACTTCATAGACAAAAATCGATTAAAATTACAAACAGGAAACTAAAAAAAAGTTATTACGAATTATGACGCAGTGCCCCGTACGGGCCCATATCAGTCATTCGTTTGTAAGACCTTAAGCCGAATACACGCACTAGCGATTTGCGGAATGCAATTTTTGTTTTGATTAGTAAAATTTCAACCTTTTATTGAAATTTAACCAATCAAAACAAGAATCGCATTCCGCAAAACGCTAGTAAATGTATTCAGCTTAAAAGTAATCGTATGGAGAAAATTCGGAAAAATGTTCAGTTTTCCGCGAACGAGAGTGTGGTGTTTCGAGTTCGAATTATCGTGAAGAATATTGAGGAAAGCTTTCTTAATAATCGAGAACAATTTTCTTTTTAATACTTAAGTGAAACAAAATGTGAAAATGTTCGGGTTTGTGAGTGACTTATGTTTATTGGAAGGAACAACGAAGAAGCTGTCTTGGCCACTAGGAATAAGGCAAAAGGACTACAGTGATAAAGGTAATTTGAAGAAAACCGTTCTCATCTGCAATGATAACTAACAAAAAATTATCTTTAATATTGTATAGGTAGGACCCACTTCATGGATTTGCCAGCTAGTCAGGTAAAATTTTCTCTCCAAGTGATGTAGCAAGTGAATAGTTTGAAATTGTGAAAAAATGCATTTTTCTTTAAATGCACGAACTGCAGTTAGGTAAGAAAAGTTTTTCCACGTTCTGAAGTAAAAAAACTGCAAATAACCTTAGATCATAGATCTAAGCAAATAACTAATTTTGTTTCTCCGTAGGTTTTTATTGCTTGAAAGTTGGTTAATTCGTTAAGCTTTCAATAAATCACATTGTCAAGCCGTCAACAGGATAGATTTAAATATATCCTAAAATAAAAATTAACAAAACATTTCGTTAATTATATTACCTATTAACGCCGAGCAGGCGAATAGTGAAGTATTAAGGACTCAGATCTAGTTGGGAAGTGGTCCTAGAAAGGGACAAAACTATGGAGTTCAGAATAGCCACTTGAGTCCGGTTAACCGGATCAACGTCAGTCTCCAAAAAATCAAACTTTTTTCTTTTCAAGAAACAAAATCAAAAATCTTTCAAAAAGGTAATAATTTTTTTTAAGCCAGAAGCGACCTAACGTTAAAGCCGAGTAACCTTTCAAGACCTAACGATTCTATATTTTTTTATATCAAAATGATGAAGATGGGATGCCAACTTCACAAAGAGTTGCAGTTTTTGATTAGTCTAACTGTAATTCTTAAAAAATTAATTTTTTAATTTTGTGATAGTTTTATACTCAGTTTATTTGACTTTAGTTAGATTTTTAGGATATCTGATATCTGAATAGCAGATGATGCTATTGATATACTAGCATATCGAATAGCAGATATCCCAAAAGGCTAACTAAAGTGAAATTGACTCAGGAGTATACAACTATCACAAAATATCTCCTATAATTACCGAATTCTCCATAAGAGGCATCGATATTGAGCCACCCTGTACAGGGACTTCTTCGATAGCATATTACATTTCAAAAGTGTTCTGGTTTTCAGAAACTCGATAAGCTACATCTTTTCCAGAAAAGTAGCTAAGTTACAAAAAACCAGCTGTAGAAAATATTTTGATTATTTTAGGAACTCAACTACGTCCGGGTACATGCTAGGTTCGCCAAAAATAAAGAATAAATTTTATAATACACTTTATTACACATTACGATTATTTCCACACCTTTCCGGGTAAGCATTTTTTACACTGACAGCCTAAAAGTGTTATCGAGGTGAAAGAGAAACCTTTTTAGTTCACAGTGTCCGATTTCGTATACATAATTTTAGTATACCATAGGCTTCGTTGAAACCAAATATACAATAATTGCAAACAGTCATATCACAGTAAAACTAAACTTATAACAACAACAATCATTAAGGTTTTGGTTAACACAACTAATAAAATATATAACCTAAAAATTAATGTTAATGTAAATTAAAAAAATTAACACCAAATTAGCAAATCGAAGAAAGCATTGGTGAATTTTTGGATAAAAAGCGAAAATGCGGAACTGTTTTGGTTAGTGTGCGCTGAAGACCTAAAACAAAATTTTACTTAAAAGCAGGGAGGTGTGGATCAAAATCAAAAAATAAATGAATAAAATAAAATTTGTAGGTTTAAACATTTAATTTTTTATTACCTGTTTTATTAAAGGCAATAGAGCTTGTTCGATACTACGAGTTTTTATTTCTAAACAATCAAAATTTGAAGAACTCACAGCTGCCATTTTCTACACTACTATCCATCCTCCTCTCGCACACCAGCATCCATATAACTCTCTCTACTTTCAAGTTTATAAGGAAAATAAACAATAATTTATTTACAGTGCGAACAAAAAATGAGTGTCTGGTAATTTTCCTCCAAAATTGAGCACTCCTGCCTGAGGCGAATTAAACCTTCTCAAAACTTCTCTAATTTCGGCCACACTTATGGGAGGTTGTCCTTGCCCGGTATACACTTTACTGTAATCTGGATTGTTGCCACCGAACCTGTGCTCCCCGTTAAACATGGCAGCGGTGTAATGACAATCGCTTAAATTGCCAAGCGGATCTTTCGTTCGGCGACTGTCCATCCTGACCAAAAGAGCATAGTCCACAATTTGGGCGACAGTTTCGTAAGCATAATGAAACAATACATCTAAAGCGCTGTTGGTGAAACGAATGTCGCCTTTAGGATTCAACCACAATCGCATTTTATCGCGAGACGAACGCGACACTTCTTTACTATTGAAAGACACACAGCGAGCCTTGTGGAATTCCATGTATCTCTTTTCGTCTAATGCTACGGCTATACGGTCGGCACGCAACTGTCGTTCGTGCTTGACTTGATCAAATTCGTTTATGTCGGTCAACTCACCGGTTTCGTCAATTTGTTTAATGAAATCCAGCAGTTCTTTGCTCCCATCGGAAATCTTCTCGTCGACAAATTGCACATCCAATGCTGCAGTCTTCTTTAAATTCTTTACCTGAAGATACTTGACGAAACGTCTCATTTTCCACTTGTTTCTACGCAGCAGGAAAAGTAAATCTTGACCACGTAAATCTTTGCCATTCCAATACTTGTAAGATTCCTGAATAATAATACGAAGCTGCTTCAAAACAATCTCTTCGACAAATGTTGCGGTTTCCGGATTGGGCTTGTGATTGTCGCCGAAGGCAAACATCATCGAACGAATTTCGTTATAATAAGACACTTTTTGGGGCTCCATCCTTATTTACACAACACAAATACCGTATACTCCTAACCTATAAAATAAATATTAAACCGACAACAACAAACGTCAACAGTTGGTAAGCCTTATTTCGTCGATTAAAAACAAACTTTCAAAAATTTACAGTTTTTTCGTTTTATCGCACAATGGTGATCGTAACTTCATTTCAAGAACCCGAATCTCGCATTCTTTTTCAGCAACAAAATACTAGAGCAGTTTTGGACAAACATGATTTAGGTGTCGGCACAATTATAGTTAGCGAAAGGTTAGGTTATGTCATGAGCATTTTCGGCAAACTTCAATTTTCTAAACGTTTCAGGACTTTGTGTTGGAAAGAACAAGGCACTACCGGATTTTCTATCGAATATCCCCACATATCTATGCACGCAATAACATCGGACCGCAACGTGTATCCTACCGATTGTATTTTTTTGATGATCGACGGGCATCTTGCGTTACCCAATGTACCACAGCCACAAGTCGATGACGAGGAAGATAGCGAAGTAGATGAAGAAGAGCAAATTTCCGAATTACTTTTTATACCTCAAGATTCAAATAGTATTCGTCATATTTACAATGCTCTCAGCGAATGTCAGGTTTTAAATCCTGACGCTAATGATGAAATCGACGACGAGGACGAGTATGTATATGAAGATGCCAACGAATTTAATGGAAGTGCCGAAGAAATGGGTAGCGATTTGGGTGCCGGTGGCGATTCAGGTACAAAAGATTCTACGTTGATGCTTTTAGTCTGATCATTGGGTGTTTTTCTTTTTTTACTTAAACTCTAATTTAGCATTGGAGAAAAGTCACCAAATTGTTACATTTGGCTTGGACCATAAGACAGATAAGTAAAAAAAATTATAGATTCTATGCCAAAAATAGTTTTAGTTTTTGATTTGAACTTTCTTCTCGTTCATCTGACATACAGTCGTTCACAGATGAACCGAACTAAATTAGAAAAACATTCTAGCCTTAGCACTTTAGGTGTGAATTTATAAGTATAATAAACACCTTGGGGACTTTTTGTGATGCTAAACTAGAGATTTTATGTGAAAAAATATAAACCCTTGTTTTTGTGCCACGATGACTGGTCTATTTCTATTTGCGATATTCTTAACAAGCAGAGTGGGGAGGAATGATGTACGCAATTAGCTGTAAACTCATATTTTACAATTCAATTTAAACAAAGGCTGAAATAAATTGAATTAATTGCAATTTTGTAGTAAAATAGAAAGAAATATTAAATTTCGTCTTTCACCTCGACTTAAACTTTCAGATAACTTAGAAGATTTAAATAAACGTATTGCAAGTCCGATTGATTACTAGGTTGTTTATTATTATTTATTAGAAAAGTTATCTGAAAGACAATCTCGTTCTTTCCCACTTCGCCACATGTGCATTTCCAATAATAATTATAAAATTAATTTGTACAAGTATTGAAAATAATGGGAGTTTTTTAGAAATGAATCATCTATCTAATCAATTCCACCATCAGTCGCTTAATTATGCCAATTTTAATCCAACTGGCAATGGAGATCAAAACATCGACGAGGAACAATTCGAAGATGCCGATTAAAAGCTAATTTTTTATTTTATAAGTTTCGCGTTTTAGTTCTCTTTTCACTTTTGTACAAACTTAGCTTGTGTAGTTTGAAATAAAATCGTTGTTTTGGTAAAACTAATTTTTATTCACCATTCTTAAAAGATTTCCTTCATTTTCAGTGCTATTTGCTGTGCGTCAGAGACTTTCACGTGTTGGTTACTCGCTGCGACATCTTTTGGAATAAAACAATGCAGGTGTGTTATACTTATAAATAAATAAAGTCAAATTAAAAAATAACAAATTTATTTTATTGAAAAAACAACTTCAAGTAATGTTGCAAACTCATTAGCGGACTCTTTTGGGGCCAAAAATTAAATCAGCGTCGGGTGCTCCCTTAGGATGTTGATACTTTTTCCTTTCGCGATTCAAATTTAGTGTGGACGGTTTACTTTGCTGCTGTAACATTTCTTGATAATCTTCCTCTTCGAAACGTTCCGTTATATTCAGCGTTAATCGTTTTACTTTTTCCTTTTCCTCTTTTTGCGCCAACTCCTGATCCCTCAAGTTTTGTGCCAATTCCGAATCCAAATCTGCTTCGAATGTTTTATACTGCTGCTTGTTGCCTTTACGTACCATCAGCACAAAGCCCATCGTTTTCTTCTCTATTTCTGCCGATTCCTTAAAATAATTTTGATAATATTTTCGTAATAAAAATTAAATAAAAATAAAGAGCTCACTTGTAATTGATCGTAAGTTTTTTTATTGGATTTTAAAACGACGGGAACCGAAATGTCGACATTTGCAGCTTTTACAGGTTCTCGCATTCGTTCTTGAATATTTTCCGATACCATTTTATCTAAAGCACTCAAAAAATCGTTATCCTCGGGACAGTCTATTTTTCTTGGTGCGCTCGGCAGTGCAGAAGATTCGGACGTGGCCTCTTGCTCCATATCTGTCATATCGGGATCTCCTAATGGAAAAAAAATTATAAATCTTTCTTGACAAAAATAATCTCGTTTTGCCCGTGCAGGGGCCATTTAGTTATTTTGAATCGGCACTTTCTTCACGAGCGTGAGCCATCTGTAATAAGTAATATTTACCATCTTCGTCCGAACCGTTGGTGTGATCGACAGTGTCATCTTCGGTAGCGGTGTCGTCCGTGATGGCGCACGTTACACCATCGGATGCCTCTTCGTCTCCTTGATCCTCGTTGTCCGTTTCTGCAATACTTTCCAGAGCGCCATTTTCATCTTTATAATTTTCTTCCAATATATTCTCTTTTAGAACAGAAAAATGAAGATATTAGGATTCAGGGCGAATTAATAACCGCAAAAACGGTTCAAATTGCTGCAGATACAAAACTAATGTTTCTTTTAAAACTCACCAATGCCTAGTCCACTTCGCACATTCTCAACTTCCGTAATTGCCTCTTCGTAACTTTGCAATAGTTTCAATTTTGGACGTAAAGTTTGCAGAGTATCCTTAAATAAATGTTCCAGTGGAGGTGGAAAAGATTCGCCCCATATACTTCGTTTGAACCAATAATAAGTTTGAAGATAAATTAAGTAATAGTCGAGACGTTTTTTGCTGCTGCCGCTATTGAAGTAGGTTCCTAAATTTAAATGTTTAATTGAAGCGTTTGCTATTTACGAACAGTGTTAATTACCACAGGTTTCCAATAAAACGCAAGCCAATCGAATACGGAATAAATGATCTGGCGGATCTAACGGCGACGGCACGGAAAAATCCATAGTTACTCCAAACGTAATTATGGAATACAGCACTTTAAAAATGTCTGCACTTTCCACCATTCTGTAATTATAAAGTTCGCCCAAATATTTTATTTGAGCAACGCGGCGTTGATTAAATTTTGGCAAATTAACCTCCATTCCCAAACGAATATCTTCAAGAACTCCGTCCACCACTCGAGTTCCCACTTCTTCTTGGTAAGAAACGAGTCCTGCTAATAAATTTGCCAAACATCTAAAAGAAGTAATTATCATTGTGTTATGAATTGAGAAAACTAACTTACAAATAATAAATTATTACTTTATGGCCAGGGGAAGATAACACGGAGACTTACCTGATGTTGAGATATTTCACGTTATGAGCACCCATTAAACATTTAATAGCATAGGCAGCAATTTCTTCCGAATTCCAATCCAATTTTCGCATTAATCGCATGACTTTATCTATGGTTGCTTTTTGCAAATCCTGATACAATAATTTTCTAATGAATTGGTGCATAACAGGTCGTTCTTTTTTAGCGATCGGCACGATGTCAGGAGGATTAACATAATAATAAGCATTTTCAATTTGTGTTACGTAGCGTGAATCCAACGCCATAACCGCCTTTTTTCTCATCATTTGCTCTAAATAAACCTTGGTGCGTTGGTGCGAATCGTTGCTGCAATACAAAAATCGGCCACAAATTTCCAACAAGTTGCACGCCATTTCGATGTGATGATGAGAAAAATCGTTTAGTAAAACTTTGACACAATAAAGTGCTTCCATTTTCGTATACAAGTTAAATTTCACCAGCTCGCCAATATATCGCACCACTTTAATTTTCGATTCAATGTTAATCTGATCCTTCTTGCGCACGTGATACTTAAAATCTTGACGCAACATCTGGCACAATTCGTTTCCAACTTCGGAGATGGCCGGATGCAAAATGGCAACAAATCTCGCATAGAATGGTAACAAATCCAAGCGGGTACGATTAACGCCAAACAGCGCTCGCACCAACTTCCTACGATTATGTTTATTGTTGAGAGTCATCAAAAAATCGATAGCTGCATTATCGATTAATTCGCGATTAACACAATTGGGCAGATGGTTAAGGAACGCTTCCAAAACAATTTTATTACTGACCGTGGTGGATACCGTTTCGTCCACCTCATCTTCGATTAAAGTCTCGTCCGGCTTAACGCAATCTTCTTCAAAATCTTCCACTGGCAATTCCAAATCTAAACTTTCCTCCGTTACCGTAGCCTCCTGCGGCGGAGGCGTACTTTCAACTTTATCCTTTTGTAAATAGGACATGGGCAAAAATACTTGCAGTTCTGGCAATTCGCAGTAAAACTTTTGTGTCTCAATGTCTCCCCAGAAATTTTCAATGTTGGCCAATGCATTTGCGTTGCCTTCTTCTGAATCCATGCACATTCCAGTAACGATCATGGTTTCGTCTTCTTTCGGTATAACTTCGACGGGCAACACTGGAACTTCTTCGTCTACAATTTCGGCATAGCTTTGTGTTGCAGTAAGCAGTTTTTCAAACGACACTTGCAAAGATTCCAATTTTTCCTTTCGATCTTGGTTCAGTTCGCCTTTCGAGTGCAAAATTCGACGATTTTGTTTTTCGTAATTGCGCATTTCTTTGTGGTCTCTAATTAAATGCTTACTCAAGGTCGAGTAATAATCTTTTAAAAGCGCCTTCACGTTTTGTTGCTTTTCCGGTGGCAAAAATGTACTTTTTGGCAAACTTACGCCATACTTTGCCGACAGTTGGCGAATTCTTCTCGGTATTAAACCTAAACAAGGTTATTATTTTAAAATCAAAAATTATTTAAAAAATTGCAGGCACATTATTTTATTATGAGCAACTATTACTACTCTCTTTTAAACAATAATTTAAATTATAGAAAATGAAATAAACAATTTTAAAAGTAGAACTTACCTGCATAATCTTCGCCGCAGTGTTTAGAAAAACTTAAAATAATAGAAATATTAAAGTGCTCCTCCTTGTCCATATTAATGAGAGTCGTTAAAACGTTTCCCAGCAAAGTAAATGCTATCTTATTGTTAAATAAGCCACTGCAAACTAATTCAGCATAAAATCTCAAATCTACCCTTAACTTGCTGGGATTGGCGATCTTTTCTCCCACTTTAAAGGACAAATTCTTCTGCCAATTCTCAAATAAGTTTTGTGAAAATTCCGTGTAAGTTTGATGTAAAATGCAGCACAATTTTACCGCACCAGGTACATCGATCATCTTTAATTTTGCGTCAACGATGGCTGCAGCTATTTCCGATAGGTACTTGGTTAGGTTTAAGCCGGACATGTCCTTCAGGTACAAGTCGAGTTGAGTGCCAGTAAAATTTTTGATTTTTTTGACAAAAGTTGTATTCTTTTTTAAACTGGAATCTAATTTGGTGAAATGCGAATCGTTGGGTCGCGTGTTTTGAGCATTTTGATTTGCGTTTCGTAATTCGTTTTTTGCTTGCAATCTCATTTCCAGTTCCTCCGCATACGAGTGAACGGTTTTTCTTTCCTCTTCTTCGTCCATTATTTTAGAATCGTCATTTTCCGAAGTTTCGTTTGTTATAGCCATTTTACTAACGAAAATGCACCTAAAATCGAACAATTATTCTAACTTGACGTTTCCAATGTTTTGATTACAAAGTGAGGTTATACCATTTATATTCCAAAGATTCCAAGGCTACCAATATTATACACGGTGGAACATTATTTTAAAAACATTTTCAAAATTATTTGGAAAACAATATATAGTTTTATTCGAGAATTTCGATTACTAAAAAACGCACACGTTTATCAGTTTTTGGAGATAAAGTTGCCATAAAGATCGCTTCTACCCAGCATCGCTTTGACTACAGCAGCTTTTAGTGAATATTTAAAATAAAGTGGGAAATTCGAAAAGCCAAGTGCAACATTACATATTAAACTGAACAAATAAGTAATTGTTCTGTAACAATTAACAAATATATTATAGTAAATAATAGTTTTGTCGTTTCGTAGAAGAAATTCAAATTAAAAGCAAAAAAATCACGTTAACTGGATTGTTTAAAACATCATTAAGTTGTCAAATTAATTTTATGTTGACTACATTAAAATTTCGAGTGTTAATTTAATCTTACTTATTTTGGAAAGACCGTTATATAAATTAGATTACTTATCAAATTTGATATTTATATTTGTTTCTTATTCTATCGAATAATTTTTTACTTTGATATAGAAAATGTCACGAAAAGAGCTGTTACCAATTCCGGAATTGACAGGTGCGATCATCGATGGGTTTTTTAATTTATTTCGTTTCATCTAAGTTAAATGCTTTCAGAATCTCGCCGAAATTACGACCACAATGCTTACAGAAATTACAATCTCCGCCATCAATCGAGAATCGATCCTAGAGTCAGACCCCCCGTATCTCCCGTAGGCGATATAGTCAGTTCGGCTTCGAATCCAAGACACTGGATGTATTTATTTGAAAATTTGCAAATCTCGGTAAGGCGAAACAGTTTACGTATGCATTTAAGTTTGTATTTCGAATGCAAAACAATAAATTATAAAATTATGCTTAACGATTCACTTCAGGTTATGAGAATTTTCCAATTGGCGCAAAACGATAGAAGCGCGACCGAATGCAAAGAAGTTATCTTTCTGTTGGAAAAATATTTAAGAAGCTTTCATACTTTGTACGAAAACTTTCATTCAAAGCACCGATGCGGAAACGTTCCTTCAATAGGCAGAAACAAAATATTACAGCCCGGTAATAATATTCCGCTGCAAAGCATAGCAAATTATTAATGCATTATTATTTCAGTTATTCCAGATTTAAACGAGTTATACGATAAAAGGTATAGAAGTAAAGAATTGGTTGGCGGACGTCCGGAACGTAGAGCAAGAAAACGCGAAGACGATGCCGAAGTAAATTATGGAGACGACGAGTATTCGAAACAAAAGCATGCTATGATGTTGCACAATAGAAAGCAAGAAGAAAATTTGTTGGTACATCGGAATCACAATCAGTATATTGAAAAGCGCACTCCCCGGGAAAAAGTACGTCACCGCGAACATTCTGAAGAAACTAACAGTACCGGAGAGGATTATGAACGATTCGAGGGACAACAAGCCCAAGAGATGATTAACGATATGAACGAAGAACAACGACGTAGAGATCAGCAGCATCGTGAACGTGTACGAAACGAGCATGCTAGATGTGAACGAAGTCAGTCGCCAAAAAATTCAAAAATGTACGAAAAGTTATTTGGAGATAGTAGACAATCCAAAGACGTGCAAAGAGAAATTGAAAAATTTAACAAAACTATGCATCAACAGCCGCGCAGTGATGAATTAGATGGAGAAGGTACTGATTTTTCAGACCATTACAAGCAGCATCGAGATAAACACACGGTTAATTCAAAAAAGCAAATTATTGGTAGATACTTTATTTTTAAATGTACTTATGCCGGCTCTCGATAACCAACTGTTTTCTTTCGTTTTTTAGAAAATATTGCAGATCACAGCGAAAATGTGTTTAAATATTTGGAAGACGACCAAGAAGAAGATAAGGATTTAGAAAAATACAACGAATTAAAAGAGGACGAAACCTTAACCGATATATCTGAAATTGGTCAAAACGACGATCCTTTTTCGGAAAATATGGCAGGTCATCATAAGAAAACTGTCGAAAAGCAATGTACTTAAATTTTGGTTTTTATGCGGATTTTAATTTTTTGACATTTTAAATTCTCCTTTAGCCCACGGCCATCGTAGTTCTAGTCCAAGAAAAGTGTCGATAAAACATCCAGAGGTTACGGGTTGCGAGCATTTAATAAAACGAGACGATCAATGGGAAATGACTAAACCGAAGATGTCTAATATTCCGAAAAAGAAGGAAACCTATTCAATGCCCAACGATGATTTTATCACCACAGACTACCTGGTGGGCACTCATAATTTAAAATAAACTTTTATCTCAATTTATACTACTTGAATTTCTTGGGTTTCAGGAACCGACTTGCATTTGACGTAGCCAAGACATCAAGAGCATTAGAAAAATGTGGATACAAATAACGGTTTTTTTTTTAATTTAAAAAGTTTGTTTGAAATATTATGTGCAGTATTTTAATATTTATTTTCGATGGAATTTTTTCATTAAAAGCTTCAAAAATTTAAAGCATTTAATTTTTATTTGAATATAACATAGGGGTGGGGTATTCATTTTACTTGACCCCCTATTTTTTGTGCTTTTTTTTATTTACTTACTTTTTTGTGCACGTGCGTATACGCCTTTACCTTGTTTGTACAATATTAATGCGAAACATCCTATACATTACAGTTTAAAATTAACCGTGCAATGACGTTTTACATAACCTCAAATTCGAAGCATGTATAACAGCACTTTTTAAAAATTCGTGTTTCGTTTCTAAAATATATTTCGTGATAGTAATATAGCATATTGGTAAAATGTGGTACGAAGATGTAAGTATTTGTGTGCTTTAAATCAACTATGCGAGTTATAATAATAAGTTTCCTTTTAGAGTATCGCAAATCACAAAGCAGCCGAAGGTAATTTCGAAACCGACGAGTTAACTATACAATACAAAAATGAAGCCAAAATTTGTTGGGATGCACAAGTTTCTAGTTACAACATAAGTAAAAACTTTCTGATTTATATTTTTATAATTTCTTATGCCTTTTTGTTTCGGTAGAAAATTCAAATACCAATTCGAATTTTAAATGGATGAAAACTGTTATGTCTAGTGGAGTGTTGTCGGATAAAATTGCTTCCTATATTATGTTAATTCAGGAAAGTCCAGTTCATAACTTATCGACTCTTTCCAATCTTGTGGATTTAGTAAAAGTCGGAAAGAAGCGCGAATGTTTATTGGCCATAGGTGATTATTAACGTCTTCAAAGATTGTCGCTAGCAAGTATTAATTTCATTATTTTTATTTAGACGATTTGGTGGAACTGTTTTTGAATTATTTATTACCACCCAACAGAAAGTTGCTAGCATTTACGCAAAGGCCATTGAGTAACTTAAACGAATTGACGTCGGGTAATGGTTTTGCTAGGAAAAAGTACTTGAGTTATTGGTACTTTGAGGATCAACTTAAAGAGGTGTATGCGCTATTTGTGAAATCTCTAAACACGGTGGCGCACGATACCGGGGAGCATAATAAAGAAAAAGCTTTAGGTGCAATGTCGAAACTGTTGTGTGGTAATCCGGAACAAGAAAAAAATTTATTAATCAACATTGTTAATAAACTTGGAGATCCGTCCGTTAAAGTATCATCTAAAGCATCTTATTGTTTGACTCAATTATTAAAAGAACATCAAAATATGCAAGGAATAGTTTTGCAAGAAATTGAAAAGTTACTTTTCAGAGCAAACATTTCCTCCAAAGCGCAATATTACAGCTTATGCTTTCTGTCTCAATTTTATTTATCCCACGAAGAGAAGGACATCGCTAGAAGTTTGATCGAATTGTACTTTTCTTTTTTTAAAGCTTGCGTTAAAAAGGTAAACTTGTAATAGTTTTTAATGGAATGCATGCTAATGTTGTTTTTAAGGGAGACGTGAACAGCAGAATGATGTCTGCACTCTTAATGGGCGTAAATCGAGCATATCCCTATGCCAAAATGGAGATTGAAAAGATTTCAGATCACATTAACACAGTTTACAGGATTGTACATGTTGCTAATTTTAACATCAGCTTACATGCCCTATCGTTGTTATTTCAAGTTTCTAACGATTCGAATACTCTGGGCGATAGGTGGGTTTGGTTTTCATTATAAAAGAGCTCAGGTTTATAATTAATCAAATTTTCACGCTTAGGTTCTACTCTGCATTATACAAAAAGTTATTAGATCCAACAATGTCCAACACGGCTCATCAGGCTATCGTTTTAAGCTTGACCTATAAAGCCTTACTGAAAGATTCCCAACCTAATAGAGTTAAGGTTTTCATTAAACGTTTACTGCAGGTGAGTGGCTTTTTAAATTTAATTTTATTACGTCTCATTTGATAAATTAATAGCAATTTTATTGGGCTGCCAGTATTGTACTAAAAGTCTGATGTCAGCTGATCATCGTTCAAAATAGGTACATCTATGTCTTATTTAAAAACAATTTCGTATACATTCGTAGCTCTAATGTGTATGCTCTACCTTGCGCTATGGTCTTGAAATAAAAGCTTTTAAAATGTTTTGTCGAAATTCTCCAATAACGTGATTTTTCAACATAAACTATTAATAAGATGCTCGTAAAATTCTAAATTACATTCAAGATAGAAAATAAATAGTTCCATAAAAGAGATACTGGACAACATTTTCGATGATCTTAAATAAAAAAATATCAATAGCAGCGACGTTAGCACAGTACAAATAATATTGTTCTTGTCAAATCACAGTTGCTGTTTGCTCTCTAAGTAACGTAATTAATATAGTAATCAGATTTTTTGTAAATTAGAAAGTAATTGCTCACCCAAAACGAGCTCTTTTGCTTTTTATTATGTAACCTAATTTATAATTTTGTTCTTAAAATATGTAATACACATTATTTGTTATGCAATACCAGATAATGAGGCTTTGCTGATCCAAGTATTGGAGGATAAGGGCGCTTGAAGTTAAAAAAATTAATTAAACCACATTTGTTTACGGAACCTACGTGAGATTTCTTACAAAAACATTCGTAACTCTCTGTCCAAACCAATATTGCATTTTAAATGTATAGTAAAATATCACCGATTTTTGAGTTACCACAGTTTTTTATTCACAAACTGCAAATTTGCTCATTTTATAAATTCAATTCCGCTAATCATTTTAATGTTGCAGAATGCCTTGTATGCACGGCCACCACTAGCTTGCGGTTTACTGTTTTTAATATCGCAAGTTTTGAGTAAAAATCGTAATTTGTACGCATTGGATCTCAACGTTTACAATAACGAAATAATAAAAAGCAACGAAAGAAAGGAGGAAAAAACAAATGATTGTTTCAATCGCAATCCATTATATGCGGGTGGCAATTGTTGTGTTTACGATGAACTCATCAATCTTAGGAATAGCTTCCACCCTACCTTATCATTATTTGCAAATAACATTATGAACGGGGAGACCATCAAGTATACCGGAGATCCGTTGCAAGACTTCAGTTTGATTAGATTTTTGGATAGGTTTGTGTTCAAGAATCCCAAAAAGGTTGAAGCATCTAACGAAGGGTGTCATTCCGTTTTTGGCAAAAGAAAACGCTACATGCCTTCCGGCGTAAGATCTTTATCTGTCAACTCGAATAATTACATCAATTCCAACGAAAAAAATATTCCAATTGAAGAATTATTTTTGTATTCGTAAGTCGTCGTCCTTTCTAAATGAATTTTGTTTAAGATTTTATTTTAGACATCTTCAAAGCAATAAAGAAAAATTGAAATCGGCTGACGATAGCGATTTGGAATCTGTAAATAGCGAAGAGTTTGAAGATATGTTAGATAACATGACCAAAGTAAAAGGTGCTTTGGATGATTTAGATTATTTAGACGACGTAAATATTAATACTAAATCAAAGAAAAACGCAAGCGACAAAGACGAGAATTTGGAAGGTAGCGAGAGTGAACAAGAAGAAGAGGTCGAAGATCGAGACCTCTCCATGACCGAAGAAGATCGAGGTAAAACTTGTTATCAATAATTTTCTTTTTTTAAGCTAACAATTTTTTTCAGAGTTGACACAGTTTTCGGATGAAAATTTGAGCGACGTGTCCTTTGATTCCGAATCGGAAGACGAGCAAGTTTCAAAGAGAAAAAATAAAAAACGTAAAGATGAAGAACCTGTTTTTGCTCCTGCCGAAGAGTTTGCTGCTATGTTGGAAGATGAGGGTGCTGCAGATATTGCACCAGGCGGTTCCGATGCGTGGATGAATCACGATAAATCAAGTAAATATTATTATGTGCAATCTCGAGGTTCATTTGAATAATATGTCAAGTTATTTTAACCCAGCGATTAGTCCTTTTTGAAATCAATTACGACAAATGAATAGTTTGAACAAAACAGAAATAACATTTTCAATTTATTTCTATGCAAATCTCTTTTTCGTGACGTAATCGCTGGATTATCTAAGTTTATTTTTTATTATTTATTGCCAAGAGTTGAGGATGTATACTATGAACTTTGTAAATTACAACCGAATCAGCCTTCCAGAATGGTAAATTAAGGTACAGGTAGTCGCACAAACACCAAATTTAATTCCGGAAAAATTCTATTTATTATTGCGTTTGTAAATAAACGACGTTACCTGTTCCTTAATCAAAGCAATGTATTTGGCGCGTTCGGGGATAGAACGAATTTCATATACCACCAAAAATAAACTACAAAACTTGGGGCGTTATTCAAAATGACCCGCAACTTTAGTCTCGGTTATTTCATATTTTGATTGATTTCAGATGAAAAACAAATTAAATGGGAAGAGAAGAGAAACAAAGATGGACAAAATTTCAAATCGAAGAACAAAAATAGCAGAAAGTTTGGGAAAGGAAATTTTGGTAAAAGTAATAAATTTAATAATAAAAAACAGAACAATAAGGGCAATAAGAGTGTTAACAAAAAGAAAAGTAAATAAAAATGTAATTATTACTATTATTATTGCATAATATAAATTTGTTTTTAATTAACGAGAGCCTTTGTCCGAATATTTTGCCATCGAACTTAATCCAAACCAAATTTGCATTGAATTTTCATTTATTTGCATTATCATTTTAATTCTAACTTATATACAGGGTAATACAACTTTTGTGACAGCAGTTGCTTATCACCTACTTTGGTAAACTAAGTGCTATAGAATAAACAAAAAACAGTAATGAAAATTCCAAAATTTAATTCTTTAATAGGACAATGTTCTAGTTTGAATTCTCACTTGAATAAAATTACACTTACCAGGCTAACAGTAAATATATTACACGAGCCACATAAAAAGAAAAGCCCAAATAAAATTAGGTTAACAGGAGAGACAGACATACACAATTTATTTTAAAAACATAAAAAAAGCTGTGCAGCTTTTTTTAAAATTCTAAACAGTAATAAGTTCTCGCTTATGATTGTAGTTTATTATAGTACAATGTGTATGTAGCATATTCTACACACTACAACTGTTTTAATAACAACGCCCGAGCACCGATACAAGTGCAAAAAACTAAACCTTGGCAAGCGCCATGTGAAACTAACACAAAAAAGAACATAAAAAAACAATAGAAAAATAATCTCTTAATTTAAAATAAAAACAGGGAACGCATAATTTAAGCTCCCTTTTGAAAATGCCAACTCATTTTGACGGTGATAGTAAAAATGGCAATTCAAATCATGCGTTCGTCACCACAGTGTGTTGTCTGTTGTTTTGCACATAAAACGTCTAAATGAGAACACAAAATTTTTATTGTTTTGCAATTTTTCATTTAAGACAACTAAAAAATTATAGTATATTGTATAATTATGTATAATTGCAAAAGAGTTAAAAGCCACCGTATCTGCGTGTTATTTTTTGTTTAAATATTACAGTCTGTACACGACAATTAATTGTTTAAATGTGATTCATAGGATAAATTTACCCAAAATTATTCCAAAAATAGCAAGAGTTATGCCTAAGGCAAGATGCAAAAGGGAAATACTTTGCTCTTGTGTAACAGTTGGTGTATATTTTGATAACTGAGGCTGTGCCATTGTAGAACGTTTCAGTTTAAAAATCTCTTCCTTCAGATGTAAATTTTCTTGCCTCAAGGAGCTTTCTTCTTCTCTCAATTGCTGAACCTGCAGGAGGGATAGAAAAATTACGTTAAAAAACGGCAAAACTAAAAATCGATATTAACAACCTCGACAGCTGCCTTCTCTAGTTCCGACTCGTTGGTAGTTGCACTGGAAGTGGCCGCTTGTAAAGGTGCTTTAGGACTCACTTTGACCGCTTCTTCTTGACCCGAAACGTTAAGTTCCGCAGGCAATTCAAACACGCACTTCAGCTTAGAATCCATCATTTGATCGATGCTCACATCCTTCCATAATTGATCGACGTTTCCTTCGCCTTCGGGTGGTGCAAAGACAGTTTGCACCATAAATTTATGCTTATTTTTCTCGGAAGGATCGAAGATAAACGGTTGGAGACATACTGAAAAATTCAAACCGGACGATTAAATTACTTTCGGTTTGAAGGAGAAAAATTAGTGCACTTACTGGCAATTTCAATGTGACTATCAGGATCCAATAAACCAGAATTGGGCCTAACGCAATACTTTTTTGGAGCGGTGGTCTTTATTTTGAATAATACTTTTCTATCCGATGGATTCGATAGTTTCATGTACGACGTGACCGGCACATTAAAAGGCCCTACATCAAACAAAAGTTCACAATTAAGATAACCAAGTGCAAAGTACGAACGGGAGTATCATTAAACACCTGTTAAATTACTAATTTTAGCAACGAATTATTCCATCAATTAAACAACAAAACTCAAAACGAAACGTTCCGTTTCGATCATTTATGTAATGATAATGGAAAATACATGATATAATGAAAATTGTTGTGATTTGTGCAATAATGTCGCTAAAAGTGTCAATTATCAAGTCGATAATTTGTTTGTTACGTTCGCTTTAAATGTCAAAAATAGTGCTTTACCTCTAAATTTGAGTTCATTTTGGGGCTCAATCGTAAGCACCTGTTCCGCCTTCGACATGGTTTACTGTAATAGAACGCAAAATAGAGCCTTAAATTATTTTAAAAACACCACTCTACTCTTCGTTTTCGAATGACGATCCACTCAATGCACAAGATCGGAACACTGAGCGCATGACAGTAATTTAATAAACAAAATGGCGATGACATTATGCGCTGACATCATCGACTACCATTTGCCAACTTAATATTTTTATCATAAAAAAAAACTAATAATTACATAATATCACTCGAAAATTAAAATACGAATAATAATAATTAAACTTTTATTGCTTGCTAATGACGCATAAAAAAATTAAACAACATAATTTTATTATTAGCTATGTCTCGATGCTACAAGGTACTACATTTGTAGTATACACTGTGGATCGAAATAATTGCACTAAGAATAAGCGCCTGTTTAACTTTCTTCCGCTCTCGATGTCAAATTTTGCTCTATACACCTACTTCTAAAACCAAAGGGAATTTTAAAGCCAAAATTCGTTTTTAGTACTGTAATATTGATACTAAGAACCGATCGGATTTTGGTTAAGATCCGGTTGACGGAATTTTTTTTTAAATAATTTTTTTTATTAAGTAAAAAATTCTTGTCCGATGTATTGATTTAAATAATAAGATATTGATAATAATATATAATAACCTTTAGTTTTATTGTGTCCGTTATACCCAATATCTTATTATTTAAATAATTTTTATTTTTAAACTTCTGGCAAAACATACCTCACCCCCTTAAGTATTTTATTAAACTATAATATTTAATTTTATTATTTTTATGATATAATATTTATACTAATTATTTATTTTTATCTTGCAATTTTAAATGCTCTCTTATGTAAAATATAAATACTATATATTATATTTATTTGTAGAATCATAAAATTCAGGAGAGCAGCAAAAACTTTTTGGGGTAGTCGTCCACCTCTGGCGTCACCGCGTCACCATTATGTACATAGGCGTCGCGCGTCGGTGAATTATTTTGAAAATGGTAGGTAAGTAGTAACACGAATTTTAATTCTTTAAAATATACGAATCATCCTTAATTTTAAACAAACTTTGAATTATTTCATTTTATATTCTGCGGTTAATATGTTCTGCAGAATTGATATTGCATGTTACCACGCGTATAACCTGCGCGGAATTCTCGAACAATTTTAAATAATATACTTATACATAACTTTGTAGAAAATGAAATTAATATGATAATAATAGAACCTCAGGCAAAGCTGCAAAATTCTTACGTATCGATCGACATAGAGGTTTTAACGGAAAGTTCTATAAGTAGAAGAGAGAATCAAAAATTTCCACTGAAGATATTGCAAACAGTTCTTCAAATGTTGAGGTAACCGATATAGTACATCTTCGGCAAGATAGCTTGCAATCAAAGTTCGATAACAAAATATGAAACAGACTCTCTTCCTACTTATACGAAATAACAAGCTTCATAATATGCAACATATTGAAATATTGATGTACGTCAGCAGTAAAAATATTTATCCCAGCTCAGAGTCAATTACTAGTTTAGTTGTGAAGCAATATCAAAACTGCAGTCACTGTCATTCAAAGATATGTCTCTTCAGGAAAACACCGATGATAGGAAGGTAACCTGTAAACTGAAAACTTGTTTTTACTAAAATATTGTAATATTTGAATAGCAACTTTATTTTATCACGTCACGTTTCTATGATTGCCTATTGATTTGATATTAACCAAACACATCCCTGCTTGCAGCTGTACGGCATTTTTCAAAAAAGCGCTCAAAATTTAGATATTTTTTATCTTCCCGATATTATTATAAAATGTGTCGTTTTTGCATAATTCTGACTCATTAAGATCAAGTGAAGACTGGTTTTCAAAATTTCTGAGAACAGGACTATAGGAAAGCCACGAATAAAAATTTTGTATTTCAGGCTGCGCCTAAATTTGATTCCAATTCCAGTTCTAATTTCAATAATTCCATTCTATAGACCTCCTCGGGACCTCCCCCCTCATCAACTCATCAAGTTTTTCTGTCTTGCGCCACTTGGATTCAGTTTCCGTCACTTCTCCTGAGGTCGTCCGTCTATCTAGCAGACAAGGCAGTTCTCTTCGGCTCCTCTTGGTGTCTTTAGTGTCTGGTGGTTCTTGGTATCTGATCTGCTGTGTTTTCATTGCTCCCAGTCCAGAGAGAATGGTCAGGAATACCAATTATTTTTTGAATTTCACAGGTCTGGTTATCTTTTCCTCCTGGGTAGTTCATAACTATGTACTGGCGCCAAACAAAGATGATACTATCACGCTTCAAGAAACGTAATTTTTAATTAACTAGAAATGGAAATAAATGCTAAGGAAAAATGTCGAATCAAACTAACTTAAAAAATTTGATTTACAGATAATTACTCATAATTAGAGGATACTTTAATAAATATTAATTGTTATTTAAATTACAAAATACCCTAGTTTATGAACATCATATTGACACTCGGGATTAGTATACGTACCGGTTTTGTAGAGTACTGGTAATAAGTATTAAAAACGCTACTGTTGAAAACAAATTAATTTAGTTTAAAAAATTTAGTTTGGACCAGTAGTTGTGGTTATCAATAAATTGTCGGAGAAATCAATATTGTCTTGGCGCCAATCCCAATAGTGATACGAGGTCAGTTGACACGGATAAATAGTCGTAGGACCAACTGTCGCTGGACCAATTGTCAGGTCGCTGATAATAATGACGCTTTTCTTTGACAGCTTACAATTCACATAAACTGACATTGCTTTGTATTTTTTTCAATTTAAATTATTGAAAAATTTCCTTTTTGAATCTTGGTAGATTTTCAAATCTGCTACAGATTTTCTGAAAAAATACTCATTTTCATAATTTTTTTTTTAGTATAATTATCTTGTGGCATTTAATTTTTTAATTTTAGAAAAATTAAAATAATCGCTTTGTAGCGCTATTCTTTAAACCCTCACCGTAAAAAAGGATTTGTCGCTCTAACAGAGCTAAGCTACAGCCTCAACTGAGTTTTTTTCTGATGCTATAACAAATTTTTTGTTGCTGCAATAAATTTTCTGCTGCAATATCTAAGTTGTTTTCTATTCAGTAAAAAAGTTGATTTAACCATTTTTTTTAATTCTGAATAGAGAAAACTTTGTTATGGCAGTAGAAAATTTGTTGCAGCAACGAAAAACTCTGTTGAGGCTATAGCTACTAAAAGTTATGTTAAGGCAACAAACTTTTTTTCGCGGTGCTTATTTATTTGAATGCGAACGAAAACTTCGATTTACTCATAGCACCATTGCGTAAAAGGACATTTCGAATTATAGAGATATTGCGCTAAAAGAAAAAGTGCGTCTTTTATGAAAAAAATGTCTTTTAGTAACTTTGGAAGTACTAAATCAGAAATTTATTCGCAGTTGTTTTCAGGATTATATTACATATTTAAGCAAAGGTTTAAGGAATAGGAATAGCGCCACTCGGCGATTATTTTAAGTTTTGCAATATTTCAAAAATAAATAAGGACAAAACAATGCAAATTTGAAATTTTTAAAATCTTTGCGTTTCTAATACGAAAAAATTTTTTCTACCACACATTATATTTCAAGAGTCTTTCAGAAGTAAAATTTGTTTTTAATTTGATAAAACCAATAACTCTTAATGATCTAAATGCAATGGGGTAGGGTGGGTTAACCACCAGAAATCCTCCTTTACGCACGGGCATCAAACCATCACATGTACAAGACTTTTCTCTCCATTTAGAGGAAGAACATTACAATCGTAATATGCCTGTCAAGAAGTTACAACATATAAATCAAAAACGATGTCAACAATTCCCCATTTGTTCTAAAGTAATTTTACTTCATTACAAGATAATCACCGGATTGTTAGATTTAATTGCTACGTCAGCAATAAAAAGTTAATTAGACGAATTCTAATATGAATTTAATATATTAATTTAGTTTTTTTACGTGCAGCTACACCGTTTTCATTAAGCATGATAGAAATTCAATAAACGAAACACAATATCTCATGCGAGATCTAAACTAGGTCAACTATTCGTTAAGTCTGCAGCCTAACAGCAAACCTAAGCTTTTGTGCATTTCGTAAAAATGTAGTGGAAAATATTTTAGGAAATTGAAAAAAAAATTATGTTAATTTTGCAGATTTGTACAGAATTAGGAAGTTTTGAATGAAATTGAAAATTAGATAATGGAAAGTCGAAGAAAATTGTTAAGAAAATAATGTTCGATCGTGATGCGACTAGGTTTGTTATTGGTTTCTCTTCTCTGTACTGCAGAGAAGTCAGTGGCAGACAGTGGCATGCGATACCCTGCAGGATAATCAGGTAAGTTAGGGATGTGCCACCACCCGCTGCAGTAGTGGATTGTGATTTCGGGACTAGGAGGTCCGCATTGTGGAATGCGCGTGCGCGTCCTGCCACCACCGGTGGCTGGACCTCAGTGCAGTATACACGAACCGTGCGCTAACTAAAGATAACTCGTTGGTGTTGCCACCGGCGTCGTCTCTCACCTGTTGGTTGCGTCGCGGTGTCCAAGTCGTTTACAACGATGGACCATCGTCTCGATGACGATACGTGAAACTTTATCACGATCTACCCTCCAAAATTTAAAAATGACTAGTGCCCTATTCGCTATTCCCAAGTGGAGCACTAGAATTTGTGAAGTGCGGCTTTGTTTAGTGTTTAGTGTACCAAATTAAAAAGAAATCACACTTAAAAATATTTTTGCTCAATTTTTGCTATATCTAGCCTAATAATATAATCTTCCATTTAAGACAAAAAAAATAATTAACATAAAAATTTAGATTAAAATATTTTAGAAACAAAAAAAAGCAACAAATTTACTTATTCAATTTTTAATTAATTACAACGACGCGCGCGACCGTAGGAAATTCATTAATAGAAAAGATATCGAGAGAAGCTACTACTCGCGGATGCTCTCCTTTTCATTATTAATTAATCAACGCCTTAAAAACTTAAATAATAATTAAGAGATAAAAAAATATTAAATTCGATACGCGCAATCGTCAATAACTTCATTTTTCGCTTTACGGTGTACTTGGATTTCGAAAATTTAAAAGGTAAACATTTTCTAATCGGTACTTGCCTACCTACCTAGCATAAGTAATTAATATACACATTTTTCAATTAATCTTTAAATCAACTCGAACGAAATTCAAAACTTATTCAATTAATGCAAACTACTTAAAATTTAAATTTAACTTTCGCTGCCGCGGTGAACCAAACTGCATTATATTGATTTTGTATACTATTATACTATACTGTACAAGTTACGTACCAAAATTTCTTAAAAATCATAGATAATAACAATAAAAACCAAACACAATAATAAATAAAATACATTGAGTTAATTATAAAACAACAGAGGCGGTTACACTATTGTGAGCAGTGGCGTTCGTGAGCGGTTTATTTAGACCGCCGGTATTTTATAAGCATAGGGGATTATTTGTAATGCCCTACAGTCATGACGATGTGGCAGAGCGGGATGGGTGGGCATGGGGGAAAGAACAATGCCTGGATGAAGCTCATGGGCATCGTCGCCCACCACAAAGGACGTCACCATGATTCTGGAGGCGCTTCCACAGATAGAACTCTCAGCCAGTAAGTCTAATTACCTATAAGTCTGTCCGAATCGGTAAAAAATCCACGACCGAATGTTATCAGATTGGCTTATGTAATATTTTATTTTTTTATTCGCAGGCAAAGCTTTGTTGTTCGTTTATAATAATACGAAATTTATGAGTTTGTATGAATTTAAACATTTTACGATGGTTTTATAAGTAAGAAAACCGAATCGTAAGGTTTTTATGTCATCAATCAGACGCATTCGCGACGCCGAATTTTAAATTCTTTCTGGTGTGCGTGACATAACTTTCGATTATTAAAATTAGTAGTATTATTAAGCATAGCTTATTGAAAATAAAGCTTTTTGCAGGGGTTGAGATGGTGTCAACTTCTAGATATTATTATATACAACTTTTCTCAAATGTGACGTTCCAATCAAATTTTGATTTGCAGCTAAATTGCTTTGTGTACGGGCAGTTATATCTGTGTATAATATGAAATGTTCAAAAAACTTGAAGAATGTTTAATTGAACAAATAAAATAAAACGGTTGCGTGCGTTCTGTTTTTTTTTCCAACAAAAGTTTAACAACCGGTAAATTTAGTAAAGCTTTTAGAAATTTCTTTTACTTATTTCTAACTTTAAATAATATGAGAAACAAGCGTTCGCCAACTCAGACAAGGTTACCTACGTTTTTAAACTCATTAAAACGAATCAAGCGCATTTTGTGAAAATTCGACATGTAAAATTCTTTTTTGATCCTTATCGCGCCGTCTCTGGAGTAATCAAAGTTTTTATCAAACGTACGTACGTGCCACGAAGTACTTCCAAATTTCGGGTTCATATAAATCATTTAATCTTCGCAAAAAGGAAAATTAATATATATTTCTTTAAACATTTATACCCATTTCAACACGATGGCGCCCACCGTGTACATTGCGATTTTTATGAATGGCCTTTCCTTTTAAAAAAAGGAAAAAAAATCGGTTTTTAGTTTCAGCAAAAAATAAAATACTATTTTTTTTATTATTTCAGTTCGGATACTATAAGTTAGATAAGAGATGATATTATGATAACATTTTGTTATCTTTACAACTTTTACATCTTTGAGTTCCGACTGAAAACTTGGATTGTTTTGAATTTAAAATAGTATTGAAAATGAAATAATAAATAATTGGAATTCGATAACTTATAAAAAATGTTTGATAAAATCAAACGAGAAAATTATAATAATAATAGTGATTTCAAAACTGCATGACTGTCGATGACCAAATCGATTCTCAATCTAATTTTTTCGGAAAATTGTGTTTTCTAATGTAATTTTTGTAATGAAACGTTGACTTTTTGAACTTCAACCAGTACCCAATAGTGTAAATAATAAATAAATAATTTTATTCAGACGAGAAAATGCACCAAAGTTTCGAGGATAAAATACACCGAAGCATAATTTATTTTCATAAGTAAAAATAATTATTCTTCCAGTAAAAACTTATAAAAACTGTGTTTAAAGTATAATGTAGTATTTCTGAAATATTTTTTATACAATACCTACTCGTATTATGACGTCTAGAATGACGAGTGTTTAGATTGTGTAGTTTGATTGATGATATCGTGATGTGTTCTTATGCTGTTGATAATGATTTATTTAATGATGTTATGCCAGTGGCGTTTGTCGTAAATAAATAAAAATTGCTATTAAAGTGATCGAATTAGTGCTTTTTTCTCCAAATTTTAATAACAAAGCACAGTAACTAAACTGTCTGTCAAGATTCGAAAATTTACCGAATTTTACTTATTTTATAACGCTAATTAATGTTGAAAGTGCACTTTTCACAACGGTACTAGATAATAGTAGTTTTTCCAGTTTTCGAAAAGCTATAAATGTTTTACACCCGAATCTAAATGGGGAAGTCCTTAATGAAAAAGCTTTTTAAGATTTCTACTTTCCATTGTAACGAATTAGAATGGGAAATAAGGTATCAACGAAAATACCAAACACTTCATGTTTGTTAAATGTCGATTGAACAATTCCTTTGAACTTAGATTAAATGTAAAGAAGAGTATTGCGTATGAACACAATGAATAAATTGGCGAAAGAGCTCTCTAATAATTTCATAATATGAGAAGTAATTTGCCTGAGTTAAATAATGGTGTCATTCCTTTTGATATAGTAATGCTGTAACAACGTAAAGGAGCTAAATTTAACAATTAAATAACATTCGTTCACGGTTCATTACATTAAAATGCTACCAAACAATTTTTTGCTAACACAATTTGAAAACAAGTTTTTAATGGCTTTCATATTCAAAAAGACACTATTCGTTCTTTTGATATTTTATACGCTTCTAAGTTTGTTAGAAATATAATCCTAGATTATTTTCGAATATCCTTTATTTTGCTTCTCTTGTTTGTTACTGCGTTGATTCAACCAGAGGGACCAAAGCCATCAGAGCTAACTTTGAAAATTCTGTAGGTTAACTGTGATCAGACCCGTGCGTAAGGGCGGAGGGGTTGGGGGATATTCTTTGTTTAGAGATTACTCCAAAGAGATTTTTCTTCATCATCGAACTAACGCGGAAGTAACTTTTGGGCGCTAAACTCCAGCTCAAATTAGGAATACGGTTTTGGAAAATGCTAAAGCATCAGGTATCCTAGGACGAATGTCCGATAAAGATGCCACCAGAAAATCTTGTTAGTGAGCTCGAGACATTATCGCTGCTGCTCCGCCAGTTTCAAGAAGTTTAGACGCTGTGATAATTTCAGAAAGTTTTTAGCTCTATCAATCTGCTCCTGGAGAAACGTAGCATGTCTTTAGCGGATACTGGGTCTGAACAACCCGATACAGTAAGAATATTAATTTTTGGACAGGAAAACAACATGAGATAGAGCGTTCATATGAAAAATATTTTTATAGATGGAACATTTCGGTAAGTCTTTTGTAAAATTTTGTAAAATAGGGATGGGTTTGTTCAACCCATGTTATATGCGGTTTTGCCAAAACATACGGTAGGTTGTTTACACTAATCACGGAATTTCTATTGATTATGAGTTAGCAGTAATTACTGCAGTTACTGAAGCTCTTCCGACAGTTGAATTACACGTTGACTTATTTCACTTGGTGTAAAATTTCCAAAAGAATATTCGTGCAAGGGGACTACACGGTGAATATTCAAACGATCCAGAATTTGCTCTTAAATCCCGTACGGCACTTGCAATTGCATTCGTTCCCTACATCTTCCAGATGAATTTATTAATGCCCATTCTCATCTGGTTGTGATGGTAATCACCATCTATTGTTGTATGGATACGTCCAAAACACTTGTCCACTTTTCGAGCGCATTTCCAATATTTCTTTGTTTGATCTTTGCTTCATCATCTCCTATCCATGTCTACTTGTAGTTCACTACTTGGTGTCCTTGTATTTAATTATGTTAAATATGTAAATTAAAAAAAGCCTTACTCAGCGTTAAAATATTAAAATTTTAACTACAAATAACAACAAAGTAAAGTACTTAAGTAAACAACATACAAGAAATTTTATTTAGAAATACTTTTAAAAAAATTTTTAACTTTTAGAACTAGAATTTAATTGAAAATATGGGGTACAATTTCCCTTTTTTAAATAGAATATCATACTTACGTAAAATCTAGCTGCGCCAATCGCTTTATCTCCTCAAACTACATAAGAAAATGCCAAAAAAGGTTTCGATTTAAGACTTTCAATTTTTGGGGTCAAAAAGTAGTAAAATAGTTTTTTTTTCAAAAATCGTCGAAAATTTAGATGGTATTTTTATGACTTAAACCAACGTGTTTTAAGTCGACGACAAAATAATTTAAAAATTTTCAATTTAAAAAAGTCCTGGTTCGACAAAATATTTTGTGGAGAAAATATCAAATGCTGGGTTAAAAAGGGCTCCAAATGACAGCAGGGATCTTAAAACCCAATTTTGTAGGAATTAAATTTAATACGAAAAATTCTGACAGCATAATTATGTATTCTGTAATACCTACACGCAAAAAAAGGATTTGTCGCCCTTACAAAGTTTTAGTAGCTGTAGCCCGCAGAGATTTATTTTTGCTGTTACAACAAATTTTATGCTGTCGTAACAAAGTTTGCTTGGGTAAAAAAATAGATAATGCGACCGAGTTTTTTTGTTCAGAAATAAATTTGTTGATTTAACAAATGTTTTTTATCCGAAGAGAAAAAAACTTTGTTATGGCAGGATAAAATTTGCTGTAGCAACAAAGAAACTATCTCTTTTCACAGTGTGAATTCTATGTAAATTCTTATATACATTTATGTACATCTTCGTCTTCTAAGGATATTATATCGAGTATTACGCCACTCGATAATTTTCATAACTTTTTCGTTTTAAGAGTCAAACAAATTTGAAAAACATTATTTTATATTTATGTCGATGACAAATTTTTCTTTATAAAATTAAACTTTTAAAAATGAAAGGGTAATAACTAATAATAATGTACTAAATATTTTTGATGTAAACGAGAATTTTGTTTTACTAATAATGTGATCATAATTTATAATTAATTAGTACTTGAAAGTTTGAGAGAAAATTAATCAATGCCAAACTAACTTTTGGTTATTAATTTTGATCTTAACTTGAATGCCCGTTATTCGCTCACTCTTTGAGATAAAAATTTATGTGGCTAATAATTTTTGAAATTTATTCAAAGGCACGAAAAATTGTTGACAAAAATCTTGAAAAGTGTAAAATTTATTAAAAGTGTTGGGCGATTTAACCAAAATTTGACGATAATTTTAATATACTTTTTAATCAAAAACATCTTTATAAATTGTAAAACTTTGCGACTTTGTAAAATTTGTAGAATGCTTTAGTAAACTTCATATAATATAAAGTTACAAATATCCTGAGGGATTAAAATGAGTAAAATTTTTAGTTATAATTTAATTTGGAAAGTAAGCATCCGACCAAGGAGATGAGTGCAATATAAAATATATTAACTTAAATTATATTAAGGTAAAATTTTGTGATCACAGATTTTCAATCAGATCGAACCATACTTGGGGAGTAATAACGAATTCTTATTTTTTTATTTATTCAAACGAAAGGGTGACACCACGAAAAATAAGTACAACGCACATCTTATGAAAATTACATGTAGCTTAATATGCGATAATTGCTTTTATTTAATTTAATGGCGGGAAATTATGCATAATGACTAAACAGAGTTTAATTGAATTATTAAACCCGTAATGTAACGGCGATTAAGTTTAATCGTTAATTAAGAGTATTACATGGTGAGACAAAGTTATTTTTGATCGTTACTATACCTATATATAATTTGTCTTTGCACCCCATAACTATTATACCATATACAGGGCCGTGGCGTGGTATTGAGGCACCTGGAGCAAATATGCAATTTGGCGCCCCAATGAGCTATGAAAAAATGCGAGCAAAAGAGCGCCACAGCCAAATTTTTTTTCTGGTAATATTAATAATGTTAATAATACAAAAACCCATTGTGCTTACATTTTTTTCAATTTTTTATATTTTTTTCTTAAATCCTTTTCATACGGTCGTAATTACAATTATAGAATTGACAAGTTTTGATAGGTGTTTTCCATTCTATCGGCCACCAGTGTACCTACCAAATTTTTATTTTACAAACATTGTATTTATCTTTTTTTAGAATCAATGATCTATTCAGCTATTATTAAACTTGTTAACTTATTCTTGACTTAAAAGAAAAACAGCGATAAGTAGGTAATAAAACAAGGAAAAAGTTATAGGCATCTATTTATTTTCATGTGTTTTACATGTATATTAACGCACAATAAAATTAATTCTTCTGGCTTTCAACTCTGAAAACTGTTTGATTAAATTGTCGTAATTAAGTGAGTCAGCAATCTCGCTTTCAATCGAAATAACTGACAAATTCACCAGTCTGTCTTGTGTCATACTTGTGCGCAAGTAATTCTTTATAATTTTCAATTTGGAAAAACTTCGCTCACCTGAAGCCACAGTGACCGGCAAAGTTAACAAAATTCGCAGCGCTATAAACAAATTGGGAAAACTGTCGACCAAACTATTTTTATAACAAAAATTTAAAATTTGTAGAGGCTGCATTTTTGAATCTACCAAAGTTGTAAAATTAATTATCTCTTCTGCTAGTTCCGTACCATCAATATCGGCGTCCTTACCATCTGTCAAATACATTTGTAAATCAATACAAAATTTCAGTACTTCACTTTTGTTCTGGTCTTTTAGATCATGAATTTGGTACAGAAACTGGAACTGATCACTATGTTCTTTGAGTTGATGAAACCTTTCTTCTATTGAGTTGATCGCAACAACTTTCGTAGAGTACGGTAGTACATAGATGGCGAAAACTGACGACCTGCTTGGTTTTTTGGGAAATTCATGTCAGTCACTTGCTCAGGTCCCTTTTTAATTAAAAAGAGTTTCATATCATCTAAGATAGTTGCCGTCCACGTGCCTGGATCGTTTGAAATTTGAATTTTACTTTTTTTTTGAGGGGGTTCCACAACTTTGTCACTATCATCTGTATCCGATTCTGGTGTTTGAGCTACAACCAAGACATCACAGAGGAATTCAGAATCAAGCCTAGGTCGACTTGGTCCTGCTTGTTCTGTGCAACTGATGTTCAAAGATTGTGGTGATTCTGATCCTAGTAATAATTGTTCCGATTCCGAATCATCGTCGGCAGAATCCAATAATAGTTCAGAACAGAAATCTGCTTCACTATTGGTCACACCATCATCCTCCGTTTCCGTTGACGCCGACGCCAATTTGAGCAATTTTAGCAATGCCCCACTTTGCCTTTTCTTTTCTTTTCCCTTTCCTTTGCTTTCTTCAGTTTCCTGTATTCACACCCAGACTTTTTTTGCTTGGGTGGCGGCATGGTTATGTTTTACCACAAATTCCAAATAAAACTACAAAACTTAGACTAATTTACTTACGGTATAGAGAGGCCACGACCACTAGGACTACTTTACTTAATTGCCTCTTTAATCTCTGAGCTCAAGGTATATGACCCTTCGTGCAGTCATACCAACCGTCAGATTTTAACTGTGTCCAATCCTGATCCGCCTTTTCTAATCCGTACTTTATTTAAATTCAAACATACTATTTATAATAAAATAAATGTGGTGCGCCTGCTGAAAGTTTAAAGAAAGGCAGGCCCTCTCAATCAAAACAAAACTACTAACGAGCCAGATTTGTGATAAGGATATGTCGCTAGTCAAGACTGTCGTCTCGGCGCCCGCGGGGTAGATTGAAGACGGGAGGGGGAGGGAAAGCAAAGCAGTCTGAGATTCTGAGAAAAGCCATGCCGCCCACCGCAAAATAAGTAGAACTATTGATACGCGCCTAGTGAATTCCTCTGCGCGCCCCACGCCCCTAAAATATTTGGACTTCGGTATTTTTCTGTCAGTTTTGTAAATGCGCTAGTAAATTAAAATTTTTTTTTTTTAATTTGGCGTTTGGCGCCCTTTACATGGCGCCCTGGAGCAGTCGCTCCTTTGATCCGTGCCACGCCACGGCCCTGACCATATATTATAATAGATTACTAACGAGAAGGAAACATATTTTTTAATTTTCCCAAAAATAGAAATTTCTTTCTGTTAATGCCCAACAGATTGAAATATATTTCGGTCAATTAATTTCTTGTTTGCTAGAAATTATCTTACATGTTTTATATTTTTTTCAATATCACACTTATCAGTTGGGGTTTCAGAGTTACGAGTTAATTATTTAATTTTAGAAAATGTTGCTCTTTTAACCAATATAATTTCTGTTTAGATTTTCGAAATTTTACAATACAAAATCATTATACAATCATAAAAAGGCATATCATATTAAAATATTGGAACTTGCCTAATAATTTCCTTAAAATTACGCAAATTGATTTACCAAATAATGCTAATAACTAGAGCACGGATTCTAGGCAATTTGCCTTTTTGTCATTTACTTAGGCAATTCAATATTATTTGTATCGAAATGCCGTTCAAGAGATTTTGAACATTTTGAGCCCTAGTTTATTTTGCCTAAATGCCTATTTTCGATGTTAGTGACCTAAAATAGATTTTTAATGTCTAAAACGCCTAGAAACGATAATAAATTTATTTTCCATGTTGCTAAAAGTAAAAATAATTAGATTTTATCTCTTTTAAACTTTAATAAAAATTTGGAATAAAAGGCACTGTACTCCCCCCTATATACTATTTACTATAGACTATAATACTATTTTATTATAAAATAGTTATAGTTAAAGTTAACTTTACTTTGTGATTGTTTTGTATTTTGAATTTTTAGATTTTATATTTTATTTATTTTAAAACATTGACTGCCGAGCTGTAATGTATTTGATTAATTAATTTCTATGTTGGCCCATGTAACTCCTTAAATTCAGACACTTTGATACGATTATGGCCTAATAAGCCGAAACGCGTCATCGATAAGGATCAAATAAAATAGACGAGTATAGTGCCTTTTATTCCAAATTTTTATTAAATATTCAACTCGTAATTAGAGAAAAACATTCGTTTAACTTTTTTATTATTTAAGGTTTGTGCCAAGTCTGTTGAGCTGGCCCAATATTATTTTTGTGTATAAATTGTAAAAACCGATATAACCGGGTGATAAATCAATGCTCATGCACTTTAAGATTTAAAGCAAAAGTATTAAAAAACTGGAAACTTTTGGTATGCAATGGTGAAGCTATCGATTCAGACAAAATCCAGAAATTAGGAGTTCTTCGTTTAAATTTTGTCCTATAACTTCATGTGACGTAGAACGATCACTTTCGGCTTATAAATCCGTACTAACGGAAAAACAAACATGTTTAACTTTAGAACAATATTTAGTTTGCTACGCTAATTCAAAATTTGATGTTTGAGAATTTCTGGTAGATTTTAGTTTTGTAAGTTTTTATAATAAAAAATATATAGCCTAAAATGCCAAAATTTTTAATTATTGCGCCTATTTCGATGATTTTTTTAGCCTAAAATTGTGCCTTTTTTATCGTTTTTTACAACCTAAAATCCGTGCTCTACTAATAACATGTCGTTTTATCGACCATGCCATTATAGGACACTTCCCTCTACATCAAACGTTAATTCAATATTTATGAGGGAATTGATAGCAATTTTGTTTTAACAATTTGCTACGGAAGAGGAGGGGGAGGGTTAAGGGGAGATAGTTAGAAACTATCGATAATAGTGGAAAAGCTGCGATGGCTCCCATCTCTAATATCAATATCAATTAATAAATTCTAGCCGTGTACAACACACACGTGTAATTTATAATTCAAATGTTAAGTAGTAATTATGTCTAAATAAAATGCGCTTATATAGAATTTTATTTACCAACCTAGTGGTAGGTATTTGTTCTGGAAACACGCGACAAAGTTGAACCGTAAGAAATCAATTCGTGCCTTGCACTAAAATAAAACAAACTCAAAACCTGAAACGTGTTTTGTATTATAGTAAAGCGTGGCACTGTAATTAACCTGATTATGATTCGGATTAAATTTTCTTCGTAAGAAAATGTGAAGCTAAGCTCATTAGCCGTTTAATTTAAAACAATTTTAAGGTACGAGTATTTTAAAACGTGCGGTCTAAGTAATTAATTAATTACGATGTATTTAGTTAAATAAATTGGTTGTTTTCATAAACACGGCCAACACTAATGCGTCCTTGCGAATCTATATTTTGACGCCGCAAATAACGCGGGTGGTATAAAAATAACTTACGGATAGCCTACAAGTGGCCATATACCGTGGGAATATACGTATTTTTAATTTGCATTTTCAGTTTCAATTAAGAATATTTTGCAAAAATTTCAAAGCCGAACTTCTAATTTACCAAGTCCAATCAAGTTCTGCAGTATTATAATTTAATATGTAAATTTACATGACCGAATCGATAGCATTACAGAGGTTTGCCATGTAAATTTACACTTTAACAGTGTAATTTAACATTCACATAATACTATTATCCGAAGGTAAAAGTTAAAAATATCAAACCAAATAGTATTTATAGCTAACTTGTTTCAAAAATGGTGAGCAAGAGTCGTGGAGACGTCTTGCAGGAATAAAATAAAATTTTAATGCAAAATATGAAACAATTCACAAACGTTTGCCATATTTTAAATTAATTGAATTCAAATGAAAGATTTGAGAGCAACTTCGTTCATATTACATACATTCGGGACGTTCTGTAAGAAGATAAAAAATTATGTTAAAGATTACAAGTTAGAGTTAGCGGGGTTTTATTTATATTCTTTATGAAAAATTTGATAACTTAAAAAAAAGATTAAATACCAATACATGAGAACTTTCAATACTTCAGAACTTTTTATTTGCAAAACATCCTTCAATAAAAGAATATCTTTGCAAAATTATAAGCAATTTATCACTAAGAATTTCGATTAGTATACTCAAAGTTAATAGATAAAATAACTGTACAATAATATATAACACTAATAATTTAGCTTGTCAAACTTACCCCTTATGTATTAATTGCGTAATATTAGATCAGCAAATTGCGTAACAAAAGCACGTCTATAATTCACGTACACGTCACCTAGAGATAGAGATGGGGTTAATGGGAAAGCAAAAGAGGATATATGTTCAAAAATATATACTACCCATTTATATATTGCAGTGACCCATTTTTTTCGAAACTTTGACACCCTATATTTCGACGACGAAGACGTCAAAGATATAGGTAGTGAAAATACAATTGGCTTATATGTTTAAATACGCTTAAGATGATTCAGACATGTTCGATATTGAAAAATAGTCCTTTAAGTGGTACTTATTCAAAAGTGAAGTTCTTTTGCGATAAAATTCCGTTTCCTTTGTAAAATGTTGTACGTCTCATGTTCTACAAAAATTATTAATTACAAAAGGTTACAAAAACATTTTAAAGTCTTCAAATACAATAAGAAAAATTGTGTTCGGAATACGGTGACAAAATTTGATGAAATATCACGCCGAAAATGTAGAGACGAAGCATCCAACGATGTTTGAGGAGGGAAGTAAAGAATCGTCGATATTAAGAACGTTGATATTCACGTACTAAATAAATTTTAGAATATTGTATTATGGCGTTTTCATGGAAGTATGCCAACTGAAAAATATATTGAGCTCATTGAAAAAAAATTGCGAGAATTCGGTGTATCGCAGCTTGGAAAATATTGTGGATATTAATTAAATCTGATGAAACTGTAATAATATATCATTTTTAAACTAAGAATTTAAAAAACCGCTATCCTTGATACGATAAAATATTTTTATCTCGCACTTATAGGAGCAAGAACGGAAAAGACAAGAATTGCAATATGGATGGCTTATAATAACCAGACGCAAGAGTTCTAATTTTTGGCGTACTGATTTAAAAAATGCAATAATTTTTTTTTTAAGTAAAATATATCTTTGTTTTCGTTATTATTAATGAGCAACACAAGACACCGCATAAAGCAAAGATTTTTGTGAAATAAACAGAGGTAATTTTTACAGGAAATTTTTATTGTGTATTCAAATTTTTCTCGGATAGGTTTATCTTATTAATTTTATTATGAACATTAAGAAACAGCAGTAAGGTCGTTTGAGATTCCTAATTTTTTTAATTGAAGTTTTTTGATTGATGCAATCGGCCCTAAAAGTATTCATAAATTATTATTTAATTTTAAATTCGTACTACTCGTACGATTTCGATCTTGAATGAAACCCATATGCAATAAAATAAATAAAAATGCTTTTCTAAAAGTATTATAGCTAGCGATGGCTCCATGGATCCACTGTTTCTGATGCAAGCATTCGACGAAGTTAATAATTGTTATCGTCCTTACGATATCCTCTTTTTGTGTTGAATCAATTTTTATTAATATGAAAGTATACAATGTGTCTCTCTAATTTCGAGCTTTAGAGCAATGTTTGTCAACTTCTTGGTATAAATTTACATCAATAAACAACCCCGCTTTAACCTTTCCTTTGTTCGAGAAGCGCAACTTAACAAACTGCATAATTAATTTAACTTAGTGAATATGCAAGCTGATGTTTGGTATGTTGCGAATGCCAGCAAAAGAAGTATATTTATAATTAGAGTACGGACTTTTAAGCATAAAAAATCTTGAAAATAGCGCTTAAAATAGCACAAAAAAATGTCATTATATGCATAAAAATATGCATTAAACTTTAACATAATAATTAATAAGCACGTAAAAAAAAAAAATTAAAATTTTATTTCAATTAAAAAAAATTTTTTTTTTTGATTCGAAGTAAAAACATTTTTAATAACATTTTTTTGAAAAATAACACAATAAAAAAAGGCGTTCTACCTCGACACTATGGTAATTGGAGCGTTCTTAAATTTCACACTAAGGTTTTGTGGTAGTTCAAGCTTCATTTTTTCTTCACTAAAATTTCCATTGAAAATACCTAAGTTTTCATTATACCTCCTATTATATCGTAGATCATTAAATATCAATATCATTAAGTTTTGAAGCTACTATTTGCCGTCTTTTTATTTGTTTATAAACCCAAAACGTTTTGTCTACTAAACATTAAATTTACAGTAAGCAAAATAGAAATAAATGTAACTATTATGTATCTACTGCAATTTTTGTTAATTTATCGAAAATGTGCTAAAATAAGCACCAAAAATGCTTAAAACTAAATTTAAGCATAAAAGTATCAAAATAAGCATATAAGCATCAAAAAAATAGCGCCAAATGACTTATTTTTATCAGATTCATGGACATTATATCAATTACACTTCTGCTATCAATATTTCTGTATAGCAAAATTTCTAGAAATCCGTACTCTATTTATAATAAAGCGAAGGATTTATAAAACGTAGAAATCCATAGAATCCTTCTTAAACCGGCAGCATCCGACAACTACTTATTTTAAATGTTTAATTGCATAATATATATTTTTTTTTGTATGTAAATTAATATATTAACAACTAAAACGGTCAAAATTATTTGTTTCTTTTATTACCGCACAAAAACTTAATCTTAATAAAAACTTCAACTTTGCTGCTTCACCTTCTTCTTTATGATTATGGTCCTTTTGAAAATTAACAAGTAAATTGAGTACCTCTTACTTTATTCAATATCAAGTCGGATTTCTTTTAATACCTACCTGAGATACAGAAGTACTTGTATGTAGATTGACAATAGTACTGTATTATAACTTTCCAAGGAAGCAAAGTAGGTAATGAATTCTGATGCACAGAGAGAAATATGTGTTACACAATTGCGTCCTTTTTCTGCACAATTGTGTGGATTACTATAATACATATTATTTCTTCGGCAGCAGATAATTGCCTACTTTAGCTTTACGAAATCGATAACTGAAGAACTCACGGAAGTGCATAATGATTATTACAGGTCTCAAGTCTTATATGTACATAATAATATAAATGATTAAAAAAAACGACGTAAGCGACACTTATGAAGTTTTACGATTACGTTATTTTCACAGAATTTAAAACCGAGTTTTTTAAATAATAATTTGCTTAATAGTTTTGTAAGTTGCAGAAAACTCCGACGCCCATCAATATACTTAAATAATTAATTTTTAATTTTTTAGACGTTTACGTCGTTCAGCCGAGAACGCGTCGATATAAGGAAACGGTGTACCTTATATATGGCATATTAAAGCACATTTTTATTGATTTCTGCTTGCGTTTTCGACATACAAAAAAGTTATTGAAACGAAAGTTGAAGAAAATAATGAAGTCACATGTTTTGATTAAATTTTTTTTATTTTTAATAATGCTCGTCATAATTTAATAAATGGATAGATATACCTACTACTATACATATTATATCGGTACAGTTAACTTACCTATTCAGCTTTAAATTCGGTTCTGCTTTTAGAAAGAAAAATTTGCAGTTTTCTTTGGTTTATTTAAAAAATATTTTTAATAATCTTCGATCGATGGACATAACAAATTATACATCACCACTTAACTCGTAGCAAAGCGTTGTCTTATCCTTAAAAGAGAATTGCCTAATTTTCTTCGACTTTTCTCGATTATTTCCTCGTTTGCTGAAACTGTAAGCACCGCGGTCACCATGTATATTCGAATTATTAATAATTTCCATTTTATTTGTGCGTTTAAAATAGGTTTTATAAATTATCTTCAATCATTATCGATTTCATTGTTGTCATTAATAGGTTAAAGTTGTAAAGATTTCAAAATTGCAAATATTCGTGACAATCTTTCGTGTCGCAGAAAAAGCTACTACGGAAACTGTTTGACAGCGTTATATGTACTAATAGTCTGTTAACTTGTTATTAGGTTCCTACTATTAATAGTAAGCACAAAAACGTTTTAAAAGCGATACCAAAATAAATATTTTCGGTCCAATACACTTTTATAAAATATATATGTATAGGACATTAAAAATTTATACTGTTACAGGTTTACTTTTGTAAATACGTGAGTTCTAAAAATATTTTAAATCTGATTGATTTACGTAACCCAGTTCTTTTTTAGCTTTGTAATCATAATCAAGACCAATAACTAAATTAAGTAGAGACAAAATTTCTCGATAGCATTGTAATGATGCAACTAACTTTTTAAACTTCCCGCCGCCAATTCTTAATAATTATGAAAGTAGACTCTTGCGGCATGTAAATATGTACAAATTTCAATTGAATATCTGGAATTTAGTTCGTATAATATCATTATACGTACAATATAACGTGGAAATCGATTTTTAAAAAGTAATAATGAAAAAGTTAATTTTTCACATAACGTCGTAATGATAACATTCACGTAGTAATCATAATTATAACGCAATAATAATTATTGTATTTGTTAAAATAATAATTAGTTAATTGGATATTTTAATTTGCCAAAATAATAACGAAAACAAATAAAACATTGCTATTACGCACCACGTGTCTTTTCTTTCCCGCGCAAACATGAATCAGCTATACCAAAATTAAATAATTAATTTGTTTTGCTATATCTGCACTGCGCTATGTTGTATATTTTGCCAAAAAATATTTATAAAAATTGATCTAAATACTTTTTGGAATTAAAATTTAATTGTTTTTAATTTTTTTCCACTGTAAGTTGTCGCCGGCGGAAAAATTATCCGTTCGCCGGGTGAGTAGCCACGACTACAAAACTATTTATCACTTTTTCTGTTTTAAACGACAAAGTGGGTAGCAGAATATACCCCGACATACTATTTATTTACCTACTAATTATTTTTAAAATTGTTTTATTAAAATTTAAAATGAACTCCCGTTAAATTTAGTTGGTACAACCGGGCCTATAGCTTTCATTTAATTCGCTTGGTTAAATTTATATTGATTTTTCCAATAATTTTTAATAACTCCGCTTACAAACAATGTAATCAAATATTTATTATAGTCGTGATTTAAATTAAAATAATTTAGCGAAAAAAAAGTTTTTGCCACAATATTAGTATGTGGCTCCAATACCGTTGTCCGTCGGGAAATAAGTTCCCCAGGGTGACCGAATTAGTAGACATTGACATAATCGAAATTAACATTTGACGTTTCGAATTTGACAACTAATTTTCTCATGCTTTTCTAATTAATGTGTATGAAATAAGGAGCTATGTTCATCGTCGCGTGTAATGTAGTAATTTGCAGAGTTTCGTCCTAATAATTACCTTTTTTTTGGCTTAACAACCGAGTTACGTTTTATTGCGAAAATAATGGGAGAGATGATGAACCGCAAACCAAGTGATAAAGTTCATTGTGATAATAATTATGAATAATATTGTTATTAAATTTTCGTTGAAAGAAATAGTATAGATATTTAGTAGTGCGTTCGATTGTTTTGATTGAATAAACTAGAATCATTTATATTTATCTATCGCCGTTACGTAATAGCACATTTCCGCACAGTGCGGAAAGTGATTTACTTTCAGTATCGGTGTTGAAAGTTTATATTTATACACGTATTATTTGTCGCCTTGGCTGACGTTTCGCTTTGCAGGTATCACGCCCGTTCGGTAACGAATTACTTTCTACACTGATCACATAAACTATACTTTTATTTAAAAAATCAAAAAATAGTTTAGTTTAAAAAGTAAAGAAAATGTGTTTCAAAGTTTCGGGGAAATTTGTAAAAACCTGAACATTCACTTTCTCTCTTCCTCGTTGATGCAGATGCAGATGTTATACGATAAATAGAAGTTAAATATTTTTATTTTTTTTGTTAAAAACCTCACAACTCGCCGCAAAAAGTACCGCTTTCTTTCTAATAAAGCAATATACTAATTTTTACAGAAAATATTAGTATTTATCGCAATCAAAATTTCGCACACTGCCTGGGTTGCAAAAATGTTTTGGATTTTGCCTCTGTAAGTATAATTATGTAAAGCATACATTAAGTTAGGTTAGGGAGCGGAAAACCGCGGTTCTACTCGTGGTAACTCAGTAGTAAAGTAAAAGAGAGAGAAAAGGATTGATTCACCTCGGAGAATGGATCGTGAAGATTTTACAGAGCAGCAAGATAGCTAATATATTCCGAACGGAAAACTGATTGAAGTAATTATATTCTACTTTTCTTATAATTAATAATATATTAATAATATTTAAAAATAAGTACTTTAGGTGATCTAAATTTTAAATTTATAAAATGTTCGATATTTGTAATTTTAAAAATTCGTTAAACAATGAACTCTAATTCGCCATATTTTTTCTTATAAGCCTCTCGTGAATAATCCCTTCGTGTATAGAAATAAAGAACATTTTTCTACATATTTACAAATTAAAATAGGAACATTATTTTTTAATATTGTTAAATGTCAAGAGTGTAAACCTTTGATCATTAGAATGTATGTAAATTCGTTATATAGGTTGTTATTGTTTGGTGGGCTGAATGGCCGCCATACCGCTTGCACTTAGTGAAAGTACAATGGCACCCGTGGTTTCTATCACCCCCAGCCATTTGTATGATCATCTAGATTTTTCCCGAGTTTCTCATTTCTATAAAGACGACAATCATTACGAGCAGTGTAGCCAATTATTGGGTTTTTCATCCTATCCTTTTAGTTGCAAGACAATTTCTTGGCACTTTACTTTTAAGCACCTGCCCGATGCTTGAACGAATTTAAAAAAAAAACAGTAATTTTTTTAAATTTACGCCAGTAACAAATTTATATCATACAAACAAATTACATTTAAAGGTGTAAACGCCGAGAATCGAAATTAAATTAACTTGTCGACGTTTCGTTTGAAACAAAAATGTTTGTTTTATTCCAAAGCATCCTTATTAATTTTTTTACACTTTTCAATTACATATCAGCACCTCTCTGGTGTTCGTGTAAAACATTCGATAGAAAATTCAATGAGATTGAAATATGAAATAGGACAAAACTAGTCATATTGAAAGTTTCCGCTCGGTGATTACGGGAAGTTATAGAATTTAGTGTTATCCGTTTCATAATAACTTCTACAGTTTTAGGTATAGACATACGATTACTTTAAATTTTAATGTATAACTTATACCGCTTACGCTATAATAATCCATAAACGTAAACGATTGATTGATGAGCTGTGCAGTTTATAATTTGAACAAGTATAATATGCTTCATTTGCATTTCAGCAGGTTCGGCTTTTATACCTATAAACATATGAAACTTACATAATATGCGTGACGAGTGATTATTTAAGAAAATACCTTGGCAAGATGTGGGTATTATATGTCGCCAGAAGACGGTCACGATCTGTAAATATTTAAAGGTATAAGAGATGAAATTCCGAAGGCGTCTTTACTTTCGGTCCAAGATGAAAACTTTATGGTTCTTATTTCGCATTTATGTTTAGTTTAAAATGTTGCATTTGTGTTTTTCGGTTTCCTCAAAATGTGTTATGCTGACGATGACGTCAAGTCGAAACCGGTTTATTAAACCAACATAATCAGTCTAGAATAAGGGAAATTCATAATATAGAACTACTATGTATTTTTATTTGGTTATATCTGCATTTTAAGATACATATGTAAGTCTATTTAAGCGGCGTGTCGTGCATGTGTTTTCTTGAAATGTGGCAACTTTTAATTAACAAACTATGGTGTGAGCGGGTTAATTAGGAACAAATTTAACTCGGTTAAACATTTTAGCTTTATGGTTTAATTCGAAACTTAATGGGCCTGCAAACGATTGTAGCCAACAGAGTCAAGACGTTCGTTGGTATAGTGCTGGCTGTCTGAAGGTATATTATTAAATCAACGCAAGTTAATCAAGTTATATCAAATGTATTTTATTTGTTTAAGCATAACTCGGAGCGAAACTAATAATAAAGTTGTCAGAACAAAAAACAATTTAAATTTGTTATTAAAAAGTTTTGTATTTGATAATAAATGTCAAGAGCGATATGGGAACTGCGGTATGTGGGAATTTACTAAATATTTGTACAGAAAATAAGGGATCGCACAACCACAGCATTATCGTCGTAAGCCATTTCTGTGAAATTTATATCCAAATTTGCCTTGCGTATACAAAATATCCACACTTTATTACTTATTTAATATTTACTATAATATGCATAGTAGGTATGTATAAGGTAACAACTATGGCCAAAGAAAAAGCTTAACATTTTTACTTTGAGAAAAATTTGTTTTAAGGAAAACTTACGTCGTCTCGATTTTGCGAAAATTAATTTTCCCTTTTATTTAAATATTTGAAAGAAATTTAATGCAGGGGCGGACTAGTAATGCGAATACGTTGTCATCTGTGACAGGCTTAGGCTCTCTATTGACCTGTTGACCTATTCCAGTTTAACCCTTCTTTGCTTTATCGGCCTGTCCGTGCTTCTTCTACTCGCAGGCTTATATTATTTATGTACTGTATCTTTGCAAGTCGACTTTCCTCCATTCGCTTTTATGTGTTCTTTCCATCTGCTCATGTTGTAGTTGTTCTGTGTGATACTATTATATTCTTCGCAGCTGATGTTACTATCAATTTAATGCAAATTCCTTCGTTACGTTTTGTCTGTTATTGTGCATCTTTTCGCAAGTGTGATGAATTTTCGTAATAAAAAATCACGAGACAGTAAGAAAGTGTTTATTTGAAAGCAAAAAATAATACTTGGATTTTTTTAATATTGAACTTCAAAGTCGTTGATTTTAGACAATAAAGAATTAGAATCTAGTCGAGAGAACACTTGTATGTGTTGTTATATTGTAAGCATCAATAAAAGTTACAATAAAAAAAACTTTTAGTTTCCGTTCAAAGTTTCTAATGAGAATCATTATTTTCAAAAGTAATATTACATCAGTCCTGTGCTCTTGTAACCGAGAGAACAAATTTTTTTAATTATTATAAAGCAATTTTAAAAATTTGAAAGAAACACCTGACACTTAATCACTCTTCTGAGTACATAACAAACAATTTTTAAAAAAATAAACAACTTTATTTTCAAAGACGTTGCGGTCTGAAGTTAAGAATAATTTAAAAAAATTGTAAAACGGCGATGTAATCTATTTATGTATGTATATATGTACAATGGATTGTGAGTTTTAAACTTCTCTTGCCTTTTTTTTTCTAAATACTCGTATTTCTTTACAAAATATTTTATTTTATCAAATACTTAATTTGCTAAAGACAAATTAACACAAACGCTCTAAGAACGAAGGAAGCTTTTCTACATGTAAAAGAGTGGAAAACCTTTCAAATTGAATAGATTGCAATACCTTTTTATTTGTGAATATATAATTTGAATCGCATGACTATTATCGATCTGCTTCCCTTTGTACTCGTTTTTTACGTGCATTTTCAGTTTCATTATTGCTTATTAATTTCCAAATAAAAATATTTATAAATTATATAATATTATATTCATTATTGTTAAATGGTTCTACAAATAATGTCGCTTGATACTCGTAGATTCGTAATATAGAATTGAAGTGATCGCAGTTAATAATTTTAATGTGTATACATCATACGAGTTATAACGTTTGAACCGAAGCTTTCAACTTGAATAAGATTTAATGTTCATAAATTACTGATTATACATAATTATTATTATGTGGCGAAGAACGCGAAAGCACACAAAGCTCTAACCAATAACATGCATTTATTTTGGTACTATGTAATACATAATATTATATATTGGAATAAATTAATAATCATTAAACCATTGTATGTATAGCCGGCTAAAATAATATTATATTATCTAAAAGATGAAAAAGCATTTTAACGTAACTTATTAAAGGTGCGGTTGAACGACAAGGAAAACGAAATTATTCTTCAATAATGTGATTTTATTTGGATAAATTTTTGGACATTTAAATAAACGGAAATTCGATAAGCAATTAATTAGGTTTAAAATTATGTACGCGTATTGGATAGCTTAACGAAAAATTATTTTAGATTTAATACTTAAAAATTGGCAGTTGTTTACGTTATGAAATTGTAAATATTTATATGCAAATTTAATCCAAAGAAATTATGAAGTTTAAAATTAATTTTTTATGTTGATTCAACAATTTTGCAGATTTATCACTTAACTTTGGAATTTTTTTCCAACGATATGAGATGATGCATTTCTACATCGAGAAATTTATTAATTACTTCAATCAAACTCTACAACACGCAATAAAATAATGACATCATGGTAATATGGCTCAGCTACCACAATGTAAACAAAGAATTCAATTTATTACCCAGGAGAATGAAGCGACTGCCAAACGTTTATTTATCGATTAATAAATTGTTTCGGCTTCTAAACTTCCGCAGGACATGTTCAGGTCCTAATAATTGTTCCAAATGTTTACAATGTAACTTTCTAAATTTCCACTTGGAAGTTTTGATAGCATTATAATTATAATTAAATTCACAAGCTTTCGCCAGTAGGTTATTACCTTCTCCAAGCTTTTTTAATTAAATTAATTGCATTTTTAGCTTAATTTAAGACTCGGGAAAAATTTGTTATTTTACTGCGTTTACTTAATTCATAAATTTTTAAATAATCATATACATTTTACTTTATTCGTGCGCACGTTTTCTTTCAAGTTCTCCATACCATATACCCCACGAATGCCATCGAAAAGCATCATCGATACTTGGTAATTGTAACTCAAGTCTATCTCGACATTTTTGGATCTCTTCGTTATCGATCATCCTGGCTATTATATCCTCACTTTAAACTTTATTGACTGTCGCTTGGAAAAGATCCGTCGTTGTCATATTAGAGCCAGAAATCCCTTTTTTTTTATCTAGTCTCTCTTAACTATAATAGAACTTGATCCTGGATAATTAATTGGAGTAGTTCCTATATGTGCGCGGTTGTTTCTCGTTAATTTCCTCTTCTTGATGGTTTTAACAAGTTTCGTTAATTTTCTTTCTACGCGATCTGTTTCTGTTACTATTATAAATAGTGGTTATCTCACTGTCACTAAGGTTTCACTAGAAAAGCTATAACGATTGAAATTGAAATAGTTATTTATGTGCCAAGCTTGTAAAGGATTCCGTCAAGTTGTATTACCATCTTCGTGCTTCGGAGGACAGGTAACCAGGATTACGGGCGTGCCCCAATCTGTTCCCAATCAAAGAGGCCGCCGTTTGTCCTACAGTGGACAGAAAAGGTTGAAGATGGAATGACGTCACACTTAACGTAATTGAACAAAATGCGGTAAACAGTAGCGGTCATGGAAATTGCATCGAAAATTATTTTTAAATTTTTTAAAATAGGACTTTTACAAGACGGAGGCTTTGCTGCGCTACGACTCAATAAATTCGAAGCAGATTTTATGAAGCAGTACGTTATTTTTTTAATTATTGAGTTCAGTCGGGTACTAAAAGTGAATAAAAATGTAAAAGTGTATGGTTTATAAAATAGATTACAAGCTATAAAGTGTTCCTTTTACAAAAATTGATTTATGTCTTTTTAGAAACTTTGCTAACTAATAGCAGACTAATACTCGAAAACTACAAAAGAGAGAGCATCTATATTCTATATATTATTTTGTAAATTGAATATAATAAATGAAATCGTAAATATCAATCCATAATTAATTAGAAAACTTAATAATATTCCTGAATGTTTAAAAAGATTGAATTTTTCTTCTCAAAAACCTTCTCGTGATTTAATTTTGTTTTTTCCCGATAAGAGAGCTAACGCGTAAAAGTCCACGTCATTGGTTTCTCCTATTATACACAATAATAATTTATCGAACTTAACAATAAATTAGGCAAATGAGGGTTAAATCAATATTTCGTGTTACGTCACAACTGCAACACGTTAATAAAATTATTAACACTTTTTATTTTAACTTAGCGTAGATATAAACACAGAGAACCTCAACTGTTATCTGAAATCTGCATTATTGATCAACCCTAACCGAGGTTAATGTAATTTTCCTTTCTTGTTGAAACTTGAATCGGTTCAATGTATGCATAATTTCCAACTTGAATTTTTTTTTTTAATAAATTGGTTATTTTCTACCTTTGCCGATTAATAATATTGTAGTTACTTTATTTATAATCTTTTGTTGAGTATATAATTATCAGCATAGCACCTAATAAATAATATTATACTGTAAAAAACGTACACCCAGTTTATTAAGATTATATTTGCACTAAAAATTGTGTAATTTCATGAATATGAATATCGGGTTATTATCAGTTAACTGATCCCACTAATTGAACTATTCCCTATAGACTTTTGGAAAGGGGAAACATCTAAAAAAAAATTCAAGGTGGATTATCCATTAGCTTTCGAAAAAACGGCATTTAAAAATCGAAATTTTACATGCATATTGGATAGGGATTAAACCAATATTTCTACACGAGTGTTCTGTTAGCGGTACGTGTGCTCAGATATAGATATATATAGATATACTTTTAGCCATTGAACTAGTATTTAACGAACAGAGTTTTATTATCTTGATTACATATCATTCTCCACGATTTTCTATTTGCTCACTTCTTTCTTCAGTTTTCAATCTCTATATCACTCAAATCCTTCATAACCGCATCCCACCATGTCGTTCTCGGCTTTTTCCTCTTTCTCTCCTTGTCCGGTCTCCATTGCATCACCACTTTTATTAGGTTTTTTTCTTCTCTTCGCATAACATCCCAGCTATCGCACTCTCTGTGCCTTGATAAACCTCACAATATCTTCATTTTACAGCTCTTTCTTTATCTCATCATTCCTTTTAGCTCTCAATCTGTTATCTTCTTGGACTTGGACTGTACATTTTGAGTTTTCCAGTAGGATGATTACCAGTTTTTCAGTGTGTACTTTTAGCCATTTTAGTATTAGGGAAGACAGTATTTTATATACCACAGGCAGTTTATTGCACTTGCCCACGTCATTCTTCTTGTGTATCGGGATTGGAAATCTTCTCCTTTCTCCATATTGTTTTTATGAGTTCGTAGGTTTTTAGTTGAAGGTGTTCACCATTTCCGTGTAACGTTTTACCCAAAATATTTTCTAAAATTGGTGGAAAATAAGTGGTCACTATAAGCTCATACAATTACCATCTGATTCTCTAAAATTCAACATTATTGTTGTGAAATTCCTTGTTAGAAGTACATTGTGTTGATGTAAATTAGCCTAAAAATGTAAAACTAACCGATTATTTTACATCTGAAGAGCATATCAGTTTATAGTGATCGCCCAATATTTACAAAAATAAATTATGTGTGAAGTTAACTGATAAGCGACGGTTTATTAAATTAAAATTTTTATTTCGGCATGGTTAATAATTTAATCTATAATAATTGTGTTGAGAACATACAATTTTTTTTTATGAAATTTATTGTGTGCAACTTTGTTTTATTTTCAATCAAACAAGGACCCGGGTGTTTTTAAAGCTCTCTTTAGCTGGACTCCGTGGAAAATTCTTGTTGAAACTTACACCACTAAGAAATTTTATCCTTAAAATTGAGGGCAATCCAGTGGCCAGTAATTTTACTGGTAAATTTACTCGGGAATGTTTTTACAGTGTATCTATATTCAACATACATTATTATGCCACTTAACTCTATATAAATAGGTACATACAGCCTTTGTTTTCTCGTTTACTTAAATAATATTTTTATCTACTTTTACAGATTTACTTTGTTAATAAATTAAGCCAACTTATTCCTAGAACAATATTTTGCATTTATAAATATACTCTGAATGCATATTTTTAAATGTCCTTGAAAAATTGATATCGGTAGACTTAATTATTAATTTTACTTATAAAAATGTTGGAATTCTTTCGTAAAATAATACAAAATATAAATAAAAAAGTAGATACTCAATGCTTTTAATGTGTCGGCATTTTAGCTCATGCACCTGCCGTTAAACATTGTATAATGCCCCCCTATTCAAATTAAAGTGGATAACCAAACCTTAGCAATGTACTATGTCCCATTCATGCGCGTCAATAATTAACACTGTGACGCCCATATTGCCTCGGACAGACGGTCAAACGAACGAGTTGCGGTGGAAACCATAATATATAAATCTAACAGTAGTTTATGTTGAGCATAATATAACTTTAGAATAAACTAAATTTTGGAATGCTTATCGAGCTCTATCTATTTATCTCTAACTTTCAAGTGGAACATTTATAAATGAAGCGGCTTTCTGCTACTGCAGATGTCAGTTTTCATCCTTTATATTTTCACGAAATGGTCAACATTTATTAGGCAAATTGTATGTCATGTTTTCCATTTTTTTTTACAAAAATAATACTTAAAAGAATATTGCTGTCTTTGTGTTTCTTTATTACAATGTAGGTTACGAGTAGTAGTGTACCTACTCGAACTGCTTTCTTTGGAAAAATCATTACCTTTGTGAATAAATTAGCGTATTTCATTAACGAAAAAACTCTTGGGCACAGCTTTCGTTGGGCAATCAAATCTGTTTCCTTTTTTTGACACATCATCATTACGCAGACGATTCGAACGTCTCAAAAGCGATATATTAAAATTAATTTAATAATGGCCGTGAAATTGTGTTAAAGGAAAACCACTAATGTCGTAGCGTGTTTTAACTGTTCAATTTTCATAAGTTTAGCTCTACACCGGATTTGAAGTTTGTATCTTAACAGACATAAAGCTATTCCGGCATGCATCATGTACCTATCATTAACAAAAATTAATTTCGATTTTGTAATAATTCACTCGAGGTTTAATTGTTACATAAATGAATAAAATTGCGTAAAAAAGGATTACGAAATTTTAGTCACGTTTTGGCAAACGACGAAGTCGGCTAATGGAATTTTTTAAAAGTAAGTAAACCTCCAAGTTTATATATTTGAATATTTAATTTTTAGGTAATACATATAAAAAATATATTATCCAGTTCGATATGTTTGTATTTCCACATTTTACTTTTTTGAGCAGATCCTGGCGCCTAGCGGTGGTGCTTCGAATTTCCACTTTCCAAGTTTCTATTTTGTTTCGAGTAAAATTTTACGAACCAAGTAGAGTGCGTTTGTCGTTGCTCTAGGCCAATTCCAACTTCCCACACAAATTTTGAACTTGATTCGGATGGAATTTTCATTTCCACACCAATATTTATATTAATTACGCGCAATCACTTTTTAATTTAAAGAAAAACTACCGATTTATCAGCCGGTATATCATAAATAATAAAATATAGGTATAGCGGTGTAGTACTACTATAAAGTATTTTGGGAAACGGTATGTTATTCCTACAAAGAAAAAGCGTAACCGTAAACAAAACAATAGTTTAGTTAATAATAATTTTGCGGTCGTCTGGGCAGTCGGGATCTAATAATATTCTGTTTTGTGACAGGTTGAGAAGAAGCTACTCGTTGGCACCGCTTTAGCAAATTCTCCGATCATGTCTGTCGTGCTCTAGAAATGTCCTGGTGTTCCTAAGCAGTACCTACATTTTCTAAACAAGCTAAAATTTCGATACAGTGTGGCATACGCGTTTTAATTTTTAATTAAGCAGATAGTACCATACCAATGTATAACAGTGGTAACAAACAAGTTGAAATAAAATATTTTGAATTGTGCGCACTATCAGGTTGCCGAAAAATGGGTGTGAATTTGTAAAATTTATTTTTTATTGTTTAATAATTTATTGTGAACGCAAAACGTATTGATGTGTGGCAGTATGACATGGCACACTTCAGCACATCCCATCAACACCATCAGCGCCAAATTCCTGGTACACCGCCCCCCGTTAGCGGTCTTGGCAGAAGGTAGGACAGGTAATGCCTTATTATCGTCAATAAAAATAACACATTTTTAATAAAATAAAAATAAATAAGAAAATCGACAGTTAAGTGCTTTTTAAAAGAAAATTTGGCTTAGCCCTCCGGTAGTCCGGAACAGCAGACACTTACTCCAAATAGGTATACATATAATAGGCTTAAGAAAACTTAATTGCCAAAAAAGGAGAAAACATCGTTTCGTATTGACTTCCCTGCTCTTCCTATGGACCAACGGTTAATTAAAAATAGTAACGACAAGCTACATATAGATGTATGTGGCCAAGTGTAAGCAAAAATGTATTATTTTTTTAAATTATAGTAGATACTATCTATAGTAAGTTATCCTAAGCAGTGAAAAATATGCTTTGTTTTTCTGCGATTTGAAACTGCTAGGCACAGGAACCATGACGAAATTCGCATGCGTCTAGACATTTCCAACCTTTCAAACTGCTGCAAAAACAAAGCTGTGAAGTGCAGAAATGAAATTTTTTGATTGTAGAAAAACATGTAGCAGCTTGAGATTTTCAAGAAAATTGAAAATAAAAGTCATCACGATTATTTGTAGTTTTATCTCCAACTTTATTCACCGATTATACGCAATAACGAGAAATGGTTCGGGATCGTTAGCACTTTCACATGTATCATTTCGATCATTATAACTGTCAAACTTATTAATCTGCGAGGAGAATTCTCTCCCAGCCTTTAATGGCATGCTAACGTACCTATGGATACATAATATACACGTCGCATATTTTCAACCGTATTTTGAACGCAATTAAGCTTGCGAGGTTTAGTCCAAGCTCCTCGTTTTCAACGGTTGTTTATTCTGGACTTTCGAGTAATTTTTCTAATTAATGGCTCGCAACAGTTTTCCAGTTTTTTTTTAGAGATTTCTACTTGGAGTCTTCGAAATAGAAAATTTCATATTCAATCTGGCGATCCACTGATTTCGCACTTATTTTCTTTTTTTAGTTTTTCCTACATTTTTATTACCGCTACGTTTATTTTTTGTTTTGCAATGAGACAACCTATATGCACTTATTTGCATAACTTTTTTTTTTAATTTGATTAATTAATTACTTGAAAATAAGTTGCGCCAGAAAAATGTGATCGAGTCACATGGCCAAAAACACAAATTTTTCCAAGCTCGGTGGTGTAGGCACCGCCTAGAACTAAGCAAAGGGGGCATTTCACTGCGTCATTGCATTGCAGTGAAAAGCTTCAAAAAGTTTGACGCAGTATTGTCCGATGAAAATACATATAGCTTAATAGCCCCCCGTATATTATGTATTTCTAAATTAAGTAGGTATGGACTTGGCTCACCTTATTAAAATGCAATTAAGTATTTTTCAGTAGAAATACAGACATGCCTGCTAAAACTTACTAGCGTTTCACTTATAAGTATATTTCACCCAACTTCACCTTATGGTTTATCATTAATTTTGGAAAACGAGAAGCACGAAGTCTTAAAAGTGGCCAACGAATATACAAATTGCATAAGAACATACTAAGAACTAAATTGGTCAGTAAATACTTAAGGATAACGCAAAGTCAAATACCATCAATTTTTGGTTAACAGCCAAAACTACAAAGTGTTTTTATCTTTTTTTAATTTGAGTGTGTATTTTTGAGTTATTTACCCTGCATTGCAAATAAGATAAAATAAAAACAAGACTTGGGAATGCAAAATTAAAATTTAACCCAAAGTACAAAATTATTAATTCGAAATAAATTTCAGTGGAATAAATAAACATATAAAGAAAAGCTAACGGAAATGCTTATTACGAACACGTTTTTTTTGCAATATTTTTATCAGAGTCAGATTTATTTATACCACCGGAAAATTTAAATAATATTGAAGTAAAAAGAGCATTATTATTTCATTCAAACCCATCGTCGGCGATTCAATCGCTAGTTACCATGGTTATTAGAATCATATTATATTTGCAAAAACTGTTTTCAATAGATCAGATCTGACAGTTATTATTGTTCGACAGATGCCGGATGTGACAGTTGTTTGACAGGTCGGAAACAGTTTAAGGGAAATTGTGGAAATTTGAATACTTATTGTAAATTAATCGTACGAATTACAGCGTAAAATGATAATATTAACGAATTGAGCAATTAAATATTCATCGAACCGAACACACACAATATGCGATAGTTGCGTATGCATTTTCTATTATTAATAATAAATTAGTGGGCGCTTGCCATTGTTAAATTTGTTAAACAAATGAATTTTAAATACATTATTACCAATATTCGCGATTTGCGTCGTCGGGACATTATGTCAAGATATCGGGATGTAATAATAATAATTATTATTATTATTATTACTATATTACGGTAGTACAGATCGCTAAGATTGTCAACTTGGGATAGGCGTTAAAAGGCGTCGGTGGCTGCGCATAGAAGTTTTCGTTGTGAGGGTAGGTTAAGGGGGTGGCGTTGTGATCGATGGGTTGGGAGCGGCAGTGTGTGGTGGTCGTTCGGGCCGATGGGAGGCCCGGCCGACATGCCAAGAGCCCGTGCCACCCTTATCGAAGCCGAAGCCAACAATCCACGTCGTAGACGTCTTCGTCGCAGGTATCGACGACAGCACAGCATCCCCCAGCACGGCCTCGCCTAAAAAGTCGCTTCTTGCTGCTGTCAGTGTTTTACCTCTTTTGCAAAAAAAAATTACTCGATCAATGCTTCATTTTTGCAAATGTGGTGAAATGTGAATAAAGTGCAGCCATTTTACCACCCAAATTATATTATGCTTATTATACGTTTTTTTTTCAAAAAAAATTTAACACAAAGCTTCTTGCGCGTACTTTGCATTGGTTTTTGTGTGCTTTTGAAAATGAAAGTTGCTGAATGTGCAGTCCCTTGTTTGAGATGCTTTATAATACAATTGTAAGACTTGTGCATTCAATGCAATAAGGAGGCTTAGCTTAATAAGAAAACCTTATGTTATGTAATACAAAAGATATAAGTCAATTTACTCCTAATCATAAAAATTATATACTATTCCAACTAATAAGCACATAATATTAAAATACTAATTTGAGTCAATTCGAAATTAGCACCGCAAAAAAATTATGTTGGTATAATATTCGATAAGCGACAGGGGCGTAGTCCGAACAAGCATTTTCACGAAAGAAAAATATCAAATTAATTAATTGAAATTAAGGTAGAAAATTCGAAATTAGGCATTCGATATAAGTTATTATGTCAAGTTCGATTACTGGACATACTGATTGCCTTGGGATTTATTAATTCCAGTTCTTGCACTCCAAATCCAGCTTTTTTTCTTCTTTTTTTCTACTCCATTTTTTGTCGGGTATTAGGGGGTAGGCTTAACGAATCTAATTGTAGCGGGACATAATCCCCAACTCTTCAAAATATACCCAATAAGGTACTCACTACGTGGTTTAATCATAGTGTCTCTCGTCAGCGCCGAGCGTGTAATATGTATTCTTTTGTTTTATCTCTACACGAGCTTACGTACCTGGCTTCGCCCGTAGGAAAGAATAAAGTATCCAAGCATTTAAACAATATCCATTATAATTTTCTAAGACTAAGCTGCTGCATTTGATCGACCACTTTTAATTCTTTCTTTAGGGTTTGAAGGTGATCTATATTATACCTTAAAATTTTAAGTTCCCGAACAATTTAGCATTTTTCTGTAGAAATAATTTTTATCAGGACCTCTCGAAGCCGGGTTCCTCCACTTTTCATTAAATGCTAAGAAAATAAGAGTGAACTTAATTTATTGTTTGCTTTACACAGATTTACAGTTTTAAATATCAAAATTAATAAATTAAATTTGGAAATCTTGAATACCACGTCTGCTTACTTACTACAAATACTTGCTCTCTCTTATTAACAAACTATGATTACAATCACTTTTATTTTATCGTATAGCCTTATTAATAAGATGTGTCCGGCTGCTTGGTCAGATACACTAAATAAAAATAAATTAAAACTCGTTATTTATTTAGGGCGGCAAATTCTATGTGCAACTCCGAGTTAACTAAATGGCCGAAATGAAAATCTTTTGGTGATCATACAGCGATGGCCGAGTCACCAAAAGGCAAATTTTTATACACTACATTTTCTTTTATGAGATTTTATTAAAGATTTTCTAGATTTCCTAATATTTTTTTCTTAAATTTTTTTTAATATTTCTTGGGATTTTCTAAAGATTGACCCGGATTTACTCAAATTTTCCTTCACTTGTACACCAGATTTCCTCAGCGATCCCCCCTCGTAATACAGCTGCAATAGCATTCTTTTTTGAGATTTTAAAATTTTGATATTATTTTTGTGATAATTGTGATAAGTTGTAACAAGGATAAATGAGCGCAGTTAGTCTCATTTAAAAGATATTTCATTAAACGTATTTTAACATCCTAACTATTGGAAAAACTGCATGTTTATTTAAAAATCATTGTTTGTAAAAAATTATAAAAAAATCGCTTATTTTCGTAAAAAGAAAAGATATTTCTTAGATTAAATAAATTATTACAATTAAATAAATTATTTATAAATTCATTTTAAAGGAAATTTAATATTCGACAATTTATTTCGTTATGACTTTCTTCTTAAATGAACGGTAAAGAAGTTAAGAGGTAAAATTGATCAAAAAACGTAAGGCAAAGAAAAGTTTCTTGAAAATATGTAATTTTACGAATTAACAAATACACAAAAAATTACTAGGAGCCTTCGATTTAACCTAATCAGTTTTTAGCTAGAACGAACGTTTTCGAGGTACTATGTACATGCAAAAAACCGCAGTATTCGTGTCTTTTTGCACACCTCATCTCAATCCTTAATAATCCTTTAGTCCTTTAGTAACAGACTAGTTCTTCTAGACTCTTCGCTGCCTAGTCTAAATCCAGTAATTTAAATTCGTATTTTTTGATTTAAAAATAACTAAAATGAAATAATAATATCGAAAAAATATTCGAAATGGCAAGTAATTTTTAAGAACTTTACTTTAGTAAAAGATATATTTAAAATAATATTCAATTTTAAAATGTTATTTTGGCAAAGTTTTAACAAGAAAATTGTAATTCGTTGTATCCATTTACTTAAAAGTTGCTGCAAGTTTCAAGTTGTAAATTTGGCAATTTATCGAAAAATTTCTCATGTAACTCACTATATTCGTATGATGGCTGTAAAGGGAAAAAATTTACTTAACATCTAACATGACCTAAATAGTTAAATCATTTTAGTTTTTGCTTTTGAAAAGTTGCGAATTATTACTTATTATACTTAATTTTTTTATTAATAATTTAGTTTTAATTTTAATAAAATTCCTGGAAGAGTATGTCTTATGTACCTACCTAACAATTTATTTTGGGAATTTATTTTGACAAATCTCTGAAATATTATAGAAGTCACACGTGATATGACAAATTACGAATGACGATATTCGAGATTTAAATTAGTCGACATTGCCATATAATATTTTCTAATTCGAACAACTTCAGAAAGTCATCTACCAAGGTATAGATAAAATAGATCTTTTGGGTTTAAAAATTTTTTTTACAAAAATTCATTGATTTGTCCTTACGATTTTTGTAGCAAACAATGCTTTAATTAGAATTAGGGAAAATGAAAACTTAAAACCAACAACATTAGCTTTCATATTTGATTGAGATATGATATTTTACAGTCTAATCGTTACGTATTAGTGAAAAAAGAAATGAAATCTTTTTTCACTTGAAGCTTAACTTTAATATCAAATTAAAAAACTTCAAGTTTTCTACAGCGGATTTAAACCGAACCAGGGGCAAATTTGTTAAGAAAGATCCCAAAAATCACAAAATCTTAAATCATCCTATACTCAAGATAGATAATATTAAAGTTGATAAAATTCTCAGTTAAAGTATATAAACATTATTGTTGTAATCAATCTACTTTTTTTTGCTCAAAAAGATGTTCAGTTTTTAATGCAAATATTTTATTAAAGAATCTATCAAATGAATAAAAGAAGAAAAAAAAATTGACGCTGGAAAATTGAATAAATCCAAGTACCCGATGAAGTTTTTCAAGAAAATAATAATTTCAATTTATTATGAATTAGTTCCTTACCTCAACTTCTCTCTTAGTCTATAGTCATCAGGAACTTGGGCGTGGAAATAACTAGGAAATTTGTTTTTACTTAAATCCGGTACTTTAAGTATCAGAAGAAAGATTTATTAAATACCTATCTATAGCTGATTGAAGTCTAGTAAGTATCAATAATTGATACTTCAGCTATAGATAGGTAAGTATTTAATAAATCTTTCTGCTGATACATAAAGTACCGGATTTAAGTAAAAACAAAACTTCCTAGTTATTTCGACGCACAAGTTCCTGTGATGACTATTATAGACTAAGAGAGAAGTTGAGGTATAAGGAACTAATTCATAATAAATTGAAAATATTATTTTCTTGAAAAATTTTATCGGGTACTTGGATTTTATTAAATTTTCCAGCGTCAATTTTTTATTTTCTTCTTTTATTCATTTGATAGATTCTTTAATTATTTAAACACAAATTTTGACACCGTCATAAGAAAAATTCGAGTAAAATCAATTGAAATTGATTATAGATAATATGAAATTGTATTATTATAAAAATTTAATTTGGTTTTTATATCTGTCGAAATGAAGAAATACAAAAAGTATGTGACGTCACTGCTCGAAAATAAACGACGGTGAGAAATTCAATTGGATATAAAAATGTGCCTTCTATCAAAAAAAAAACAATTTGTTTCATTAATAATAATATATTGCCTTTATTCTAATTGTTATTAAATTTGTTTGGTAATTCTTTCTTCGCCCTGTAGATAACTTGTTTTGGATGTAACATTTTTGCGCAGAATGGCAATCAATTATTTAAAAGAAGTAAGTTAGTTTTTGCAACGACACAGTTATTCATCAAAATAGGTAAAAAAAGTAGTTTACTTTATTTTGTTAAATTTTGGCACAAATTTTTGGCGCCAGAAAGACTGGAATTGTTGTATTGGAGTTGGGCCGATATTGCGAGTGCGCAAATTTATCATGGATACTGGGGATGCTTCGAGCAGGTCCAGCAGTCGCTTCTTCCGAGCGCGCTCCGTTCTGCCGTCCACAGTGCCGTTTTAATTTCCTGTTATTAATAAAAATAGGCCGAATTTATTATCTGCATAATTAATTTTACATTCTACCTAGTGTCGTAGGCTTCGAAGCAGTCGAAATTTTTCATTTCCTACATGAAATGTACATTAAAACGCCCCTGCTTACTTTTTTTTCTAACCAAAAACCAAAAGATAATAATTATATAGTTATGTTTTCGCATGGCCTTCTCTTAAAAACCACTCTTTCGAGTCTCTTTTATTGCCGTCAAAATAAGAAATAGTTTAATGATTAAAGAGGATAACCTCAAATTTTGCCATTATACAATAAGGAAGACTTTATAACGATATTATTACCAATTATTATAGAACATAAATATTTTTGTATGACGGTTCATTTTTTAAAATAATGTGCACAAAAACAATTACATCACAGCCAGCAATACTTTCTTCGATTCTTGTGGGAGTGAGACGGGGCACCCGGAATTTATTCCGGGTGCTCTGAAGAATTTGATAAATTTTTTGATTTTCAAGAGCGCTATGAAAGTCGACAAAAATGACGATGTTTGCAATGACCGAATATTTTGGGGAGTTTGCCCTTCCAAGGTAAATTAAAGTTTATAAAAACAAGAGTGTCTCCAGTGTTTCCCAAACTTGAAGCACTCGAAGGACCCCATGTTATTTTAAAACTATCGCGTGGGTCCTCGAGGTTGGTGAACCTCACTTTGGGAAACACTGAACCCTTCTAAAGAACGATAAATGTAATAATGTACACAGGTTGTCACCTCGTTGTGACAATGATTTCGTCGGAGTGTCCAATAATTTGACAAACATTTTCCCAGGTTAAATTAAGCAGACGATTAAAGAGAAAATTTATAAGTTACCGGAGAGTACAGAAGCTGCAAAACTAGACGAGTTACGCGTTGAGGAATGAAGTATTCTTAAAAATTGATTTTATATAATATTTATTATATAAACTAGCTACAGAAGTATACGGTGCCCCTTTAAGACACTTCCAGCCTACCGATAAAACCTGATACTTGAAACAATTCAATAATTACATTGAAAAGCATTCAAATTTAACGAAAACATTTTTGAAGCTTTAAAATAGTAATTTATGAAACTTGTTTTGAAAATCGCCAAGTTTTAAAAACATCTTTTTTTTGAGTTTGTAGAACTATTTGGAAACAATTATTACTCAGATTTGTTTTTATTTTCTAGGCAAAACTAAAATTAGTACCAGTCAGAATTCAGACGCGATTCTTCTTTGAATATGTAAATTAAAAATGTAACATAACCACAAACTCCACGACTAGCTGATGTTAAAGTTCATAATCGTCAAGCCAAATCAAAACTTTTACAAATAAGATACAGAAAGTATTAGTTAATTTCAATCTTCTTATTTAAATTAATGCTAAAACTTGCCACAATCAGTAGCGTTTCATAAGAAAAGAAGTAATGAGGGCAAATAGATTAAAATTTGTAAGACAAGGCTGAATTGTAAGCTGTTAAAAATGAAGGCCACGTAATATTATTTTTGGCTATATAACCGCAGTTTAGCAATTTTGTTGACCTCTGCTATTACAACTGCGGAAAATTGTGGGAATATAAATTATTTGACTCTCTAAGTTTGACATACTACGTCCCAGTTAGAATTGGCACGCAGTCCCGTTCCAAAATTTAGCGCCGATCAATTTAAAACTTTAGTCAAGACGCACGTAAATAATGTACAAATTATTATATCTTGACGTAGGAGAAACTGCATAATGGTAGTATGGGTTATTCCCACTCCTATTAACAGAATTCAACGCCGATCAGCCGGAATTGCAACCCGGGATGTCCAATGACGATGACGCTTTCGATGTTCTCAAATAAGTCAATAAAATACTAGCGTCTATTAGAATAACACTTTATTTATATTTATACGGAAACATTCGAACAGGACTATTTGGCGCAGAATATTCGGCGAAACCTATTTGATCGCGACTTCTTGACGCCACCCGTTTCTGACGCGGAACAGATTCGGCGCAAAACCAAATAATAATTTCGATTGTTTTAAATTTTATTTAATAACAGAGATCCTTGCTTGGATGCAGTTGTCGGTAAGTGTCACGTTATCAAAAGGAATTTATTTTTTAGGCAATGGCAGCAGTTTTATCTACCGTCTTAAATTATTATTTGTCTTTGCGAGAATTTTCGATCTGTTTTTTTAAGTAAATAGGCTTGAAATTTTTAATTTTATATTTTGTTCTAAAATAACATAAAGTCCGCAGTTCCGCTATTTTCTCCGTCAAACTCCTTCGTTAAAATATTAAAGATTTTTCAATGAATTATTGACATCTCGTACTTAACTTTTATTAAACCTTATTACTAGTAATTTAATATTTTCTTGGAATAAGAACGGTAATTAGGGATCATTTTTCATATAAAATTTACAACAGAGTATAATTAAATTATATTATATAGGATTATTATAATCTAATATTTTTATTGACTTGAAAATGAGTCAAACGTGAGCCCGAAGGTTGATATTTCAACAAAAGGGTAAACAAATAGATAACCATCCTAACGATGTTGATTAATTTAAAATAAGTTATAGGTAGCTAAAGCTATAAATTTATAAGTTTATAAGTAGGTATATAACTAAGGATGCACGTGATGCTGCAATGCGGAACAGGATGTAGTATTTTCGTGTTTATCAATTTTAGTATAATAATATGGTGCATGCTTTCCACTTTTCCCAAAAAATAGTTTTCTGCGTTTCCATCAAAGAAACTTTAATTTCCACTATTTTCTTGCCATTCTAAAAATAAAACTACCCCTCGGTACAAATCTAGATTTATGTAATCTTTTTTTGAGTAAATCAAAAAATTTGAATTCCCATTTCTTTGTAATTCCACGCAACGACCTAAAATAATATCTACTTTTTGAAATAATCCTTATTGAAAAGCGAGCATGGACAGTGGCGCCTCGATGTCTGCAGCGGCGCGTCTGGATATACCAGTAGATGGCAATACATGGTTTCCTGCTTGTCAGGTCGATAGCAAAATTTCCGTTTTAATCAATTACAATACCATTTTATAAGCCATGTTTTTCTTTCGTCCTTTTTCTTGGTTTGGTCAGTTTAGTGTGCCTACATAATAGTGGTAGGTTCAATTAAGTATTTGAAAAATCAATGCAAAAAATATTTGCTAATTTTATATGGGCTGACTCTCTCGAGAGAGAGAGAACAGCTTCGACTGCTCTTGTATTTTTGTAACAATTGTAACATAAGAAAGCAAACAAAACCTACACTCGAGATTAGAATCTCGGATAATTAGGTTACCATGCGCCGCTTTGCCCACAGCGCTATGGAAGTATTTAAATTAATTTGGCTTCTCTTCAAACTCCATGTTCATACTACAACCTGTGATCGGTGTCTATTTTTATCTGATTTTCCAACATTTAACTTCAATATTTACATCTCTTATTAGATTGTTTATTCGTCGTGGAGGTGCAAGTTTTAAATTAAATTTAACATTGCAAGTCGATAGTTTTAATATCGATATGTCGAACTAAATTGATCGAACTCAGTCGCCCAGAAAAGTTCGGCTACGAATCGCTGAAAGTCACACACAAAGACTCCCAGCGGATAGCATAAGCTTTACTAATTTGTCTCCAATTGAATAACTTTAAACGCTTGATTAGAGATTTGGATAAAAATTATTTTTATTCGAATTGATCTTGCGATCAAAGCAAATAATTATTATAGCCGGACGATATGACAAACAAAATTTGTCGATATTGGTGAATAAATTTGTTTGCTTGGCCTGGCCAATTCATTTTTCTCGGTGTACTATTTATATAAATGTACCTCGATTTGGAATATTTCTAAAAATAATAAATACTGCTTTACAACTCGAGTCGAGAAAATTAAACGAAAATTTCTAAAAAAAGAAATACTAAACAAACAGCAATAATTAACAAACAGAACTTTGGGTTGTAATACTCGTATGCATTGTTGCCTGCATTGGAGGACAAGCGTGATGTTAACAGATAGTGTAGTGTACCTATCGATTTTACACTGGAAACTGATATACAAAACTTGGCAGCATGAAGGTTAATATGAATAATCCATAATTAGTCACTCTCAATAATTAATGCTCTTCATCAAGCTTACATGTTCTAAACAACAAGATTTTTAAGCAAGTCTATTTTTGTCCTGCCAAAATGTATACAGGTCTTTCCATTTTCAAATAATAGTCTCTAGAAATTATAAAATTAGTTTGCGAATTTTGTTATGTCTTGATAACAAACCTCGTCTAAGCTAAAGTTTTTCTAGCGAAAAAAGAAATATATGCAGCCCATGTGAAAATTAGCATGAAATTGTGCCATGCAGATGATATTATTAGTCGGAGGGTGAGTTAATGAATTTATTTTTATTTTGTTTTTGTAATAATTTTGAAATCATAAAAAACTTGCATACGACGAACGACATTTTGGTATTTTTTGGTCAACGGAACCTTGCCTGCGTAAGTAAGCACTTGACCCGTTTTCGTCCAACCAGGGTCGATGGTCCTTAGGTTAAGGATTGTAAAAAGTTCAACGACCGTTGAATCTTTTTTTTTCCACGACACAATAAATTGAGAATTGCTAACTTAGATTACTGTAAGAAAATATTAAGTAATTTCAATTTGAAATGTTTCCTCAAATTTTAAAAATAACTATTGCTCTTGCCAAATCATAAATGTTATTATTGATAAAAAAAGTTTACAAAATTTAGAGTAACCTGATCTCGCTAAAATGATATTCGTTTTCAAAATTCATAAGGATAATATTAATAGAACTGAACTCATTGTACATGTTTTGATTTTTCTGTTTAATTTTAACAAAAGTTAGTCCAGTTTATTAATATAATTAAATTTTTTACGCACAAAAGTTGTTTCGCCAATGCGGCACAAGAGTCGATTAATAAAATCTTATAATTTCTGATAAAATGTAATAATATTTATATTACTTTTCTCATAAAATGCATCCTCGCGAAGCGAAACTATAACGACGATTATTGATTCAAGATTATCGACAGAATTTGTTCATCGACAATCTGCCTCAAAGTTTGGATACAAGGCGGTCCTTCGTAACGATGACTCCTAGCAAATTGAACAGTTTGATAATAAATGAAATTGACATAAATCTACAGCAATGGCTTATACATTACATATTTTTTCAATAAAAAAGTGGATATTTAAACTTCCATTCATATTTCTGCAAAATTAATATTAAATTTAAAATTGAATTTACCGCAAAGACCGTAATTTTTGAGTTTTTTCTCACTTTCCGATTTTTTCTGCAGTAGCACACTTTTTTCAGCCGGAGAAAAACTATATTTTTATTATATTATATATTATTTGTGAGCGAATCCTAAAAAAAATCTAATCTTAGTATACGTTACAGGAACACCAATATTTGGTGATCCTGGATTAGAGTGCGTATTAGTATATCCAAATTTTTAAACCGCAATATCTCATGAACGATGCATGTATGTATGGCTACTAAGGGTTAAATATAATTTTAGGAAAAAATCGTAAAACACCTAATTTAGACTTTTCTCTCCCCGAGAACTTATATTTTTTTCGGGAAAAAAAATGCATTGTATTAAAGATCTAAAACTGAAAGGATCGCGGTAAGAAAATCATAATGTGATTGTTTAAAAAATGGATTTCGGCGTTGGCTTTATTCAAATCCAAAACCTCCTTCTATACAGGGTGTTAACTGCCAACTAGCACAAAACGAAGGAGGTGATTCTACGACTTGTTTTAAGAAAAAAAGTTCCTATTAACTTATTAACATGGGTCCGCAAACGCAAAGAAAATGTTTGTTCATTAATGAATCTTGTACGTTTCTGATGATCATAAAATGCCGTTTTTCTGGAAAACGGTGGCTCCTACAGCTTTTGACCAAGAGTACTTTTTTATGTAAAAACCTCTGATGCTTTTGAATTTGCTATCAAAACGCTAATTTTTCGAGTGACGTAAAAGTTACGGGGGTGAAACCCTTACGCAACCCTACAATCTCTACCACTGGCATATTTGAGAACATTGCTTTGGAGCCTTAAAAGTAGCTATTATTGATGTAAAAATCTGTACAAAAGCTGGAGCCTGTAGCCTTAACGGTTCTTGAGATATCGCAAAAAAAGTAAGAGAAAACAATTTTCTCACGTGACCCATGTTAACAGGAACTTTTTTTCTTAAAATAAGTCGTAGAATCACCTCCTTCGTTTTGTACTAGTTGGTAGTTAACACCCTGTATAAAAATTCATATTATTTTACCCTATTTTTAAAGGACGATTACAGCTCCTAAACACATAGCCCGATTACAGTCATAGCAGCTAAAAAAAATTAGGGGTCTCTTATTTTTGATGCTCTACCACATATCCAAAAATTATTCAAATCGGTGAGGGACACCGGAGATCCTTTGCTTGTAGGTAAGATGCAGAAATAAAATAAACATTTAATCATAGATTATTATAGATCGAATACACCAAAGATTAATCTGTTAAATTTCAATGCTCAGATACCTATAGAATTTTACGTATTGAAAAATGTAAATTATAGGATATACAACACACACATTTAAATTTCTCTTTGAAACCATTGTTTTAAAAAGTCAATAGCATATTATTTAAAAATAAAACACGCGCTGCAGTAAAACAGTATTTTTCTCGTTTTCCCTCAATCATCGCTTAGGCATTCTTTCTCTTGAACAAACTGAAACTTATTAATAAATATCCTTTGGGACAAATGGACGGACCAAGGAGAAATTGGGTATCGGAACAGGTCAGCGATGGATAAACTACCTCCAAAAAGAAGACCGGTCCATGTGAAATTGTAAACATCTCCAGAATGCCAATCCAATCGGATCCAAGAAAGCAGGAACTTGTAGAGAGGCAAATTTGAAATTTTCAATGCATCATAATTAATTTATTGTTGTTGTACCGAAATAAATGGTAAAAAGTTGCAAGAAAAATATAATATTTTTCGTATTACATCCATTGGGTCCTTTGGAAAGGTCTATTAATTTTCTCATTTCTTAGCTTACCTACATAATTGTTGGTACAATCTTACGTTATAAATTTTTAATTAACCATAATTTTTTATTGTACTACAGGTGAGTAGTTCGCTTTTATCCGGAAACGATCGGCACCATACGTTACCCCTTTTACTAACTAAATAACGACATTGTATCAGCACCCTTTTAATATATTACTATCGGTGTGTTTCTTTTATCCTTAAGTCTGCAAGTTCGCGAAAGTGTTCCTCATACGGGACTGCATATATGTGTGTACGGGGTGCAACTGGGGAGTTTTAAACGATTCGCCGATTGATATTTACGTTATAGGATTTATTTTTAAAACTTATATTTTTGTATATAGTTAAACAAAATCGATTTGTTAGCTTAAAATAGTTACTAAGAAGTTGCTTATCGATTCCGGTAATTTTATCTACATATATAACTGCGGCATTTTCTACCATCCAAACAACATTTTAGTTGTATTTAATTATTAGAGTAATTAAAAAATTATTTTTTTTTTAAATTAGAACCCACAATAATTTATTGTAAGTACATATAATATTTACGTACGAATATAAAGCACAAGCAACCACCAATCAATTTATGTGTTGTAGATACATCAAATACTTTACCTGCGTATAACTTTCTTCTTTGTATCGTATAAAACTGAAAATTATCCCAAAATAAACTCGGCGGTGTAACTTACAGAATTTAATTAATACTACAAAATAATTTTGCGGCTATACGCACACTCAAAATCTGCTTTGAAATTCGCAATACGTGACGAGATTTTTTTGAATTTCGAAAACCTACCCAATTCAGTGTGTAACAAAATTTTAATTTATTTTTATACTATTGCGTTGATCGAAGTCACCCAATTCTTAAAAATAACAAATTTTAATAACCTTGAACTTCAAATCCAAAAATGTTATTATTCCAAATAAAACAATTTCCAGTTTTTGTTTTGTGGCTGTAAATGTGTTAATATTTCATTTGTTTAATGGAAAAGTTTAAATATCATGTTAAAAAATTCGATTGCAATCGTTGGATGCAGCGTTTAGTTAGAAATTTAAAAGCGGAAATTCAAAATTACACCTTCACATGTTTTCGTTGTAGCGATATTTTTACCTGATACGAGCGCAATTTTCTTCCATTTTAACACCTAATTTTTAGATAACAAGAACTTGTTGCATTTCAGCACAAACTCGAGTTTTCGTTTTTAAAAATTTTAACAAAATATTCCCCATCTATAATATTTACGCATGGTATACCTTTACACTTTTATAATATCTACTGCTATATTTTCTATTGATTTTTAGTTTACACAATATATGCATTATAAATACAATACTATCTTGCATTAATTTCCAATACTGCAGTTATTTTTAGATTTTCATGTTTTCATTTTAATTAGTATAAAAACAATTATTTTTCGTTTTGATATGAAACAAAGCACTTGTTTAAAACTCCTGAAATTAATACCTCATCAGAGAGATAAGATAAAATAACCAATAGCAGGTATTTTCCATGTTTCCACATTTCGGTAGAAAATTCATGCTAATTATTCATTATCAAATTTTTTATAAATTCACGATTATCATCTTTTAAATGTTGTTATTTTGTCTTATAATGGAAAAGTTGTGAAGTGAATTTCGTGAAAATTATTTTTCATTAAAGTCGACGTAAAAATGTATTTTTACTTCTTAAGAGAAAATGCCGCAGTTATTTAAGTATAACTAAATCTATAGGTTCAGCTAAATAATAAAATATTAAAAAAAAAACGTAATGAAGTGTGGTGGCGTCGTATCGTGCAACCAAATATTCAATAACGACTCGACCTTTTTATAGTTAGCTTTTATAAAGCATTGTGATGTGATACGTGTGGCAAACCGTGTCCATGATTAAATGGTATGGTGTCATGATTTTTAAAATAAATTATGGTACCAAAGATGAACACCAATCATCCCTTACTTAGGGATATCCATGGCAGCGGTCGCTGGACTCTACGGTTTGGGAGATGAAGCTCGCTTACCTAGGTTTGTCGTAAAATCACTTCTATTTAATTAACAAATTACAAAATCGATTGTTATTATAAAATAAAAATCATAATAGATACTGTATTTTTAAAGTAATTATCATTTTATTTGATTAACCTAAAGGTTCTAAAAATAGAGTAAAACATCGCAATCCTACTTATATGTGTATACTTACTCAATTCTTACCTACTATACATCGATTTATATTTTTTACCGAAACAACAAATTTGAATTTGTATAACATCATCATCCTTAAATTAATGTTGAATTTCTCAAATTATATTGGTAACTAATAAAATATCTTACTCAACACTTTTTTACCCTAGACTGAAAATTATATTTTTACATCCTAGGGCGATAAAATACATTTGAATTCTAGGTTTTCTTAAAACCGAATTTTTCAGCTCTATTTTATTTTTAAATAATAAATAGTGAGAATCTAGTGATAGATATTTTAAATTAAAGTTGTCACAAATTTCGATTACCTTTTTATTTTTTACTTTAAGCGGGGGCTAATATTATAGACCACTAACGTAAATCGGACTAAACCGAGATTAAAAAATCTCACCGTCTCTTTCCGATGATTGGATACAAATCGTATACTAAAAAGGATCGATAAATTGAATGTACTACTCTGAATTATATCGGTTCAGACTTCAGAGAACGACGACTTTTATAAATGTATACCAGGGACACGCCTTACATCCAAACAAATTAAGGAAATAATATGGCAAATGAGATTTTTTAAAGATTCCTGCTCCCCATTGTAGGTATAACTGATAAAGAATCAAAATTGCATCAATATCCGCGTCCGGAGATACCCAAACCTCGATATTTTGCTTCATACACTACGTATAATTATGTTAAAAAAGCGGTTTAGAAAGTATTATGATCGTTTTTGAAAAATTATTCGCCTTCATATATGGTCCAAATAATATATTATTTGGACCATTAAAAGGACACTACCCTCTACATTATCTAGAACAAGATCGCAAATTTTAAATTTGATATCCGAATAAGCAGCCAATAAAAAATATTATACAAATAATACGCGTAAATAATTTAAAACATTGCTAATAGCTATACATGTCAATTTGCGGGTCGATAAAATGTACGAGGCTTCCAAGGTATTGTGATAAAACACGTGGACTTGATTCGGTTGTATTTATTTATTATTTTTATCCTGCATATTTATTTTAACATAACTAATTGCAAAAATATACAAGGTGTGTAAATATCATTGCTTTTTCAAACAAAATACTTACTAAAAATTAATAGGTAAACATCTCTCGAGCCAATTTTTTTTAATAAAGCTACTCGTAAAAAGATTGGATTATAACTTTTAACAAAACAATAAAATATTTGAATTATATAACATCGAATAAAATTTGGAATTTTATGTATAAATAAACATTTATCATTCGAACGCATAGAAGGTAACACTTTTACGCCTATTAGGATGTAAAATAAAACTGACTATTATGAATAAAACTGAAAAAACAAATAAGCATATTATTATATTATTATAATAAAACATATGAATTATTTTCATAAATACAATTAAAAAACAACTGCTTTCATAAATGTAATGAACTTATTTCGTAGATACAATTAAATTTGTAATTTTCGAGTTGGAGCCGCTTTACGGATGTTTCTAATGAGTGAAATTATTGTTATAAGGATTATTTTGTATTTAGAATGATTTAGCAGGAGATCATTTAATTAGAGGCATCAGGTGGTTGAGGATCATTTGTGGTTGCGATCATTTGCACCGGGATCATTTGCTGTAGGCTGTAGGGATTATTGACGCCTGGAACAATTGGGGGAGGGGATCATTTGTCGTGGAATCAAATCTCCATAATATGTATAGATCAACTTACATCTGTAATAGGATCTCCTTTGGAAATAAACTTAAAATACAGTAAAACTCTATAGTCCGTGTTATGGTTGAACCATTTGGACCAAAGATGCTGCTTCAGCTACTTTTTGGATAAGTATTGTGGAAGGAGCATTTATTTTTTGATAGATTTCATGTTCTAAAATTCACGTTTTTACTTTTTTGAAAATTTTAATAGTAATAGTTCTGAATTTCAAAGGAGGCTAAGCCTCCCCTGACAAGCCGCCGCTAGTATTTAGTATGTATTTGTAAAATAATCATTTTCGGTTGTTTATTAAATTTTTGCAAATAATACTATTTCGGTGCATCTTGGGTGCAATATTAACGTTGTTTAAAGTGTAGAAAACAAAAGTTTTAACAAAAAAAAAACAATTTTATAAATTTCATCACAAATTGGAAAAGTCTTACCTTTAAAACGGTTTTTAAATTTTGCTTTCTACACATTAAATAAACTTAATATTAATTGGTAATAGTTACCGTAGATGTTCCGTTGTAGTAGATGTGATTGCTTCTCATCTGACATTTCAATAAATTTAAACGTTTAAAAATTTCATTCCGAGATAACATTCTAGAATTACCATTTTGCCAAAAATAAACGTGTCAACATTGTAAATTGTTTATGTAGCAGTCAATTTTTGCCACTGGTTACCATGATTACCCAAAATGCTTTCACCGCATTATCGATGTCACCACAGTCACACCTACAACATAAAACTTTTTAATTTTAAACACTAAATAGATAGAATCTGGCTTGAAGGGTCCTCACTTATTTATTCTAAAAAATCAGTAGTTTCGGTACTGTGGAAAAAATTCAAAACAATATTACTTATTATGCATAAGTATTATTTAAATGTTTAGGGTCTGAGAAACTTCCGTTATCGGTTTTTCTCTTATTTTATCTTTTTTTAAACCAAAAAATTTGTGTTTTGGTATCCTAACTTTAAAGTCAAGAGAAAAGTTCGATATATTTGGGAAGAATGATAATAAGTTAATGTTTCAATAATCTTATACCCAATAAACTTGGATGTTATTCAATAAGGCGGATATAAAAGTTGTGTCAATCGAGGGTTTAAAACTTCCATCCCAAAAAATCAAAGCTTCCACTATTAAGAATTCGTTTTTATTTTTGTATTTCATGGTAGACAGAAAGTTTGTGTATATAATATGCGGACTTGTTTGGAAAAAAATTTTTTATATAAATGATTATATGATTATTATAATTTATTGTATGCAAAACTTTTGCGTCGGACGACAAACTGAAAGAGTAAAGCAGTAACTTTTACCGGCAATAATTATTTTATTTTGACCAACTGACAAACTCAATTAGAAAATAGTTTATTGAGAAACTGTTACGCAGATGAATATGTTGAGTAGAATTAAGACGTAATGTAATTTCCACTATAGTTTTCTCTTAACTCTTTAAAGAGTTCAAAAATAAAACTTTCTGTTTAACGTGAATTCCGAACCACAGCTCGAGTGTATGAATTAGATCTTTATATACTAGGTCTATCAAATTTTCCATAATCTCGATGTAGTGGGGAGTGAGGGATACCCTGTAGCATATATCCATTAAAAATGCTTAGTTACTTATACACAAAAATTAATGAAAGTACACAATTGTGTAATTTTTCTGCACAATTGTGTGGATTAATAACACATATTTCTCTGTGTGTACATATTAAGTAGTTGCAGTAATAATAACAATTATCTTCTTCTAATTTCGGTAATTAATAATTTATAATGTTACCACTTTTAGAAGAACCGTCAAGATTAATTGTTAGTATATTATTGTTATTGTTTCGGTGAATTATTTTTAATTTGCAATACAAATTGTTCTTTTTATTTTGCTTAAACTTGACAATCAAATTGGTGGTTTGAAAGGAGAGTCGGGGTGCGTGTGCAAAATAATTTAGGTGGGTACACTTTAATAAGCGAGTTTAACTTTCCGACATCAATCAAAGGTTTCTTGAAATATTAGTTACACGTTATTATCAATAAGATGATTTCTGATTAATTAATGGTTTGTTGGTAGCATTGCATTTCTGCGGTGGCTATCCTGCGATCAGCTGTTGCAGTGCGGGAGTTGGCTATTGATCGTTCCTGCAGCTTCAGGCGCTCCTCTTCTAATCGATGATTACTAACAGGACTATCCCTACTCCTTATAACGATTCATGGCTGCCAACTTACTGCAGATAATTTACTATTAAAATTCACACTCTGCGATTTCCTCAAGATGCTAGAATCTCGGGCAACAATTTTTAAAATGTTACGGTTTACCTACTAGCGTCGACGTAAAATTTAAAATAATATTTTATTGTAGTGCATATTTGTCGTCGTACATTGTACATTGTTCTTTTTTTTTGCAAAAAAAAAATTTATTTCGATATTATTTAAAAATCGATTTGGTCGTGTAGACTTAAACGCTTTGTGTGTCGTGTAATAACTATTAAAACTGTATAGAAATTTAAAAAGATTTTCGACTTGGCATGCTGAAAAAATTTTGCGTTTATGGTGTAATGTGGTTATACGTCATGTTGGTAATCTTGATGCAGGCGTCGGGACGGCGACGGCGCTGAAGAAGCTAGTGCCCCGCCGGGCGCAGTCTGTGTATGATCGCGGCGGAGTGCGAGTGTAGGCCCTATTCGTCCGGCATGGGGCCCGAGGGGGGAGGTGCGGCTCCCCTCTCGTGATCCGCCAACATTTCCCGCTTTGAGCTCGTGGAGAAATGGGGGCTGACCCCTGTCCTCAAGCCGAGGCAGGACCCACGGCCTCCCGATGGTGCCAGGTAGGACCACTCCCGAATAATTCGGATGCTGCGGCCCCCCTAGCCGTTCGGTTCATCTTAAAAAATAATTCAAAACATACGCCCCCTTATCGAGTATATTATCTACGTTTAATGTAGAAAACAAATTTTAAACCTACAAAATAATTGTCGCAAGTCAGATGAATCGCCGTGCGAAAATGTTATTGAGTCGAGCACAAAAATTAATTTTCAATAAAAATAGAAATCCTTTTTTTACTCATAGTTTGTTATATGTTATGTATTATTGTTTGTCCGTTTTCTTTTATCTTTGCCCATTTGACCGCATCATTATTTCACGTCTGATCACCATCACGCTTAATTTATTTTCGCCAACTTTTAACGAATTTAATAAATTATCTTCGACAAATAAATTAATTGTCTAGAATAAAATGTGTAAAATGGTAAATTTACTCTTTTTAATTTATCGTAAATTGTTAATTATTAGGATACTTTTTTGCTTTACACTCGAGTCGGTGTTAAAATGGCGTCCAAAATTGCAACACATATTCATTCGAAAAATTTTTAACTCTCGAGACACGAAAAATGATACTCTAATTTTTACGATGTACTTTTGGGCATTTTTGCTACCGTTTCGATAGACGAGAAACATGATTAAGATAGCGCACCCATAGTACGATAAAAAAATTTTATTAATTAAATTTGATGGATTTTTCAAAAAAGTTAAGAACTCGAATAACTCTCGCGATAGCTGCAACAATCGATTTCAATATAAATTTAGTTTTATTGTGATACTTGGAGATTCGCCTTTACAGTCTAATTTTAAATACTTCATTTTACAAGAGGGTTTGATTTCTATTATGGGTATGTAGCTGATCAATGTTTCCCTTTTAGTTTCACGTGATCCAATTATAGACTTCTCTTTTAGCGAAACCATTCGAGATGAAAATAAATTTGTATTATCCTTAAAGCGTTCATATTTTTAAAGATTATCGAATCTATTTTGATAAATAACACGAGTATATTTTTATGTCTTTAAATTTCAGAAAGCAAAAATTAAGTACTTCACTTGAAATTGTTTATATTGCAGAAGAATCTTTTGGCGTGCTTCCAAGCTCCGCAGTGCCGTTCTAACACTTCGTTATATTGTCGTATTGCACCACCTACCCGTTTATTTAAATAGTAATAACCCTTATTTTATCGCTCGATGAATTTCAAAATAAACTAATACAATAAGTTTTCTATTCTTGCATTTATTTATTTCGTTCTGATGTTTTTCGTATTTCGAAAATTATTTTTTAATTTTAAAATTTCATTCGTTCTACTTTTTTTTAAATTTTTAAAATTCTCACAAGTTGAGAGTAGCAAAATCGATCGTTTCAAATGCAATGGTGAAAACAAAAATCTATTATCGTCTCTTGTTTTCGAGTTTTCAACTTTTCAATGCAATTACCTAAAATCGATAATATAAAGAGGAAAAACGTAAAAAATTAAAACTAGAAAACTTAATAAGGGCAATAATAATGAAAATAAATTAAAAATTCAACTTCAAATCTAATTTTTCTCTTTTCAGTAAAATTATTTTTAAAATGCTTTGTAAAAATTGAAATATTTTCAATAACCTTCAAGTTACAACATAATTTTCTTAAGGATATTAACCTCGACCGCTTCATTTTATATTCAAGAAAGTAGTGTATACGAAGAAAATCGGGTTGTCCTTTTTTGGTCAGGCATTTTTTAAAAATATAATTAAAAATATATCGTACTATATGGAATCTAAGGACTCAGATAAGAGGATTGGCGTCGAGTTTTCGTGTACATAATATCCAAATTTTATTTATTTACGAGTTACGACTTTATTTGACGATTTTAGATAAATATTATAATAATTTAAATTGAAAACAATTTAAAACTACTCACCCGAAGTTTAAATATAATTTTCGATAAACCAAGTAGTTTTGGAAAATCTAAAAATAAATTGGTGTGCATTTATCTTGATCGGTCTCTATATCATAGATACATATTATGCAGTCTTTTCCTATGAAAAAGTTCTGATGTTTGACTCCGGTTGAAGTAACAACATTGCTATTGCTTATAAAAGATTGATTTTTGAACCAAAAATAGAGGTAGTTTTTAGTTTTCGATGTAGAGTTTTCTTTGTCGCAAAAGTGATCTACAGCACTCTCTTACTTTTTATTTGAAATTTTGTTGTCTACACTTTAAATACCTAATGTCTATTGCGTCTGACATGCACTGAAAATGAGCTATGTACGAGAACTTAATAAATGGCAATAAAGGGTCAAAAGAGGGATCAAGTTTGAAAGCTTACAGCTTGGGTCTTATTATAGCTCTAAAGTTATTTTATACATAGAATTAGAGATAATCGAGTCTAGCTTCACTTACCTGTAGACCACTTTACGTCAGATGATCAGAAAAAATCTCCAAATCGAAAATTGAAAATTACATTTTTTCAGACAAAAATGCTGGGTCTGCTAGAATGGCTATATCTCGAAAACTAAATACACAAGAACAATAATTTTTTTATACTTTCGCCTAGAATTTTATTCGTTTTAATTAAATGTACAGAAAACAGCCAAATTAAATTTTTATGTAAAAAAAATAATCAAAGTTAAGTGAGGAAGTGTTGGTTTTATTTAAAAAAACGCAACATATTGGTAAGAACGAATTTGTCAATTTTTTTTCCACCGAAGTGATTGAAATCTCACTCGACTTTGGTTATTGCTCTCTCTAAAGATTGATGTTTCGTTTTTCTACAAACTAAAAATTACTAGTTTTAAGACAATTTCTTTTAATAGAAATTAATTTAAAACAGGATTTCAAGGAAAGGTGTGCTAATAGTATGTATTGTGTAACTAAACAAAACTCTAGAATATTAAATATTTTTAGTTTAGTTTTTAGTTTAGCTTTGTCGATATTATTATTTTCTATTTTTGAAAAATATTCAGTTTTTCCATATAAAAATTCCATTTAAGTACATCATCTTACAAAAAAATACCTTAAAATACCTCGAAACTTGACCGTTTTTTTTTAGCTTATCTAGTTTTTACTTTCTTATCTTCCACGATCTCTTACAAAAATTTGTACGCAACAAATATGCATTGTTAAATGCCATAAAAAAATTCCTATAAATTCCTTAAAAATTCCTTCAATTTTCTTCCGAAAGAACAACAAAATCCTTAAATAACCACCCCCTCGTTAAATAGTAAAGTAAATTTACTAATATTTAGTACAAACTAAAGATTAAGCGCTCTATGTTGTGTCTCGATGCCCCATTAGCTACATTATACCTTCACCCATGATACAATAAATTACATTAAATTATTTGTACAATTACAATTAAATTTATTGTATCATGCCTTCACCTAATAGGTTAAATTAATAAATTAACATTTTCGAAATCGAGTGCTAGAAAAACAAATATAATTTTGCAAACGTTGCTTAATTGTAGTATTACATGGTATTGGGAAAAAGTTATTGCCGTTTTAACAATTAATATTATTTTTCGATATTATTTTAGGATTTTGCGTTCTAATGTTTTGTTATTTTAATTATGATTTTTTTTATTTTTCAAGATTCTTGATTAATCTTGCCCGATGAGATCTTATTAGATCGAAACAATAGTAAGTTATCGTTTTCCATTTATAATTAATTTTCATTCATTCTAATTTCCTTATTAATTTCAGAAATGTTTCTAGTCCTCTTGATATCTATCAAGACGACAAAAATAGGGTTTACAATAGAACGATATTCGAACAGGATTTCATTAATTCCTTATTCTTTCGACAAAAAAAAGACAAAATTGTGCAGAAAATGTTTTTTTTTTTCAGAAATGGGATCTTGCAGCATTTATTGTGTACAATTTTGATATTCTTCCCAGTGCCGGATTTAGCTTAATATTGATTTTAGGTAACATTTAAGTTATAAAAAAAATTTAAATATTTGTAATGCGTGAAGCTATGGTTCAAAACTTGAATACACACTCAAAATATATTGTTTATTATTTAAACAATAAATTTTATGTTAAATAAATATCCTACTGCCCAGACTTACATTTAGATATAAAATGTATTTTATGTAATACATAAATAAAAAATTAAATAAGATATTGGAAAATGCTAAGAAAAACAAAGCATCGGTATTATTATACTCGATTAATAATAATAATAATTGATTCTTAGGTTCTCTTTAGCAGGTCGCGTTCGATCTGGCGCTGGAGTCTTTCAAACGTTCGGTTTGTGAAAATATGCTGATTTTAAACTAAGCGGTCTGTGGTTCTGTGCTATTTATCGGTTGGCATTTGAACATTTGTTAAGGTGGTAAAATAAAATAAATATAGAAACAAATTGTAATAATTTTGACTTAATTATGCAGCACAAGCGGTACAAACCGAATGGAACTTCAGACTGAACGCGACCTTAGTAAATTCGGAAAAAATGTTGTATTTAAAGAAACATTTTTTAATCTAAAAATTCAAATTTTAATAAAAATTGCTATCCAAGGAAATAAAAAATAGAAAGAAAGTTTTGTTCTAATCTGATAGCAAATATTTAAATCCTCAATTGTACAATGTAATAGTAATGGCGATGCCGCTTCTAAGTCATCGTACACTGTACAACCTTTTTTGTTTTCGAATATCCACTACATCACCAAAAGTTGTTTGTCTGTTTGTTGTCTAAATTTTTTTCCAATCTTAAAGAAACAAAGAAATGAAATTGTTCACTCTCGCATAGTTGGCTTGAATGTTGGAATGTGTTAGTCTTAAAATTTTCAAAATATATTTCTGGGAAGGAACCATATTATTATTGTTAGGTGCTACAAAACGCAGATGAATCCGATTTCAAAAATTGAGTATAAGTTGTATTCTTGATTTTCGACTTTTTATTATAATTCATTTTCGAAGATGTGTTGTTAGTTTAGCCTGATTGCGGGTAAATCGTAAAACCTGTCCGGTTTTTAAAAGTTTGCAAAAGTTATTCTCGCAAAGTTTATTCAAATTTGGCGATTCATGAATTTCTAAGGTTATAAATTTTATTTTGTGTTTATACAAAGTTCTATGTATAAGCATTTCAGAACCACGTGTATCGTATCGATTATTTTAAACGAATACTATTTTGATTTGTTTTCTTCTCGAAAAGTGGAAACTTTACCATTCGAAATTGCGAAGTATTATATTGTGAATTGTATACTACGTCATATGGGTTAACCTTTTGTGCATATTCTCAATTTGCCCAAAAATCGACTTTGCACGCGCACGCCGCAATTATTGCCGTCGTTACACAATAATCGTGTAAATTTGGTTAATTATGTTCCGCCTACCGTTGATTATAAATTTCGGAAGGATGCGCAACCTTCTATAAGTTGTTCCTCTTGTGTGTGTGTGTGCGTGTGTGTCATATCTATTTATTATATTTAGTACGTATTTAAAAAAATGCTCTTTAGACTGTCGTTTACACGGTCAACTAACCCGAAAGAAGGTTGCGCATCTTTCCGAAACGAAAATGAATGATTTCGATTATAAATTATTATTATTATTATTAGCTATTGTATATTTTACTACGGTAAACATACACAAAAACTCTCGACACCAACGTGAAATTATCCACGTGAGTATACCATTGACTTGGACTGGGCGATCAATAAATATACGACGGCTCTCCTTTTGTGAATTCACAAATAATAATATGAATGTGCAATAAAAATGAAATTCTGCACATACTTTTTGGATGACGTCGCTAATATTATTAAACGTGCTTAATGAACTAGAAGAGAGTGTGTGTTATTTTTAAATTATATGATGATGAGGTACACGTACGCTCTCCAAAAGAAAGTTATTTTTGTCACACCTATCTACTACCTACTACGTAAATACAGAAATAAAATCGACCTTGAGATAGGCCTTTGGTTTTTCGGCAAGGTCTCCACATGTTTTTCGTTCTCAATTTTTCTGTGTTACTTTGCCAATTTCAACATTTACATCATCAACTATATTTCTTCTTCGATAAACTCAATTTTTCTAAATAGCCAACGCGTCAGTTCTTATGCAATCCTCATCTCACGAACAAAAACTTGCAAACTTAAAACAAATGTTAGGTTATGTCGAAATTTCATGTTAACTCGGGTGCATTTAAATGAAATAAAATGTATACGATGGATCTGTGAATTGAAGAAGTAGTATAACCGTCGGATCCGAGATCCAAATATAAACCGAATGTTTTTGATTCGGTGCAGAGGGATTTGACCATTGGTTCCGCAATATTACAGTATTGCATTTGCAATTTCTTGAGCAGACCTATTTATAGGAACTGCCAATTATATTTTTTCGCACAAATCAATTTATAAAAGTAATATCGATGTGGCGACCAAAAAGACAGGACCATAAAAATGTAAGTGCATAAGCTGATATAGTTCCGTTTTGTTAAATATATACTATGTTGCCGACGATGCCAAATTACTTTTTGAACCTTTGAACAATAAAATTACGAAAACATCAGATTTTTCGCGTTGATAAATTATTATGACGTCAATTTTGTATCTCGTTCATCCCAGGAGTGTGATGCAATCGAATCGTGGATATGGTGACGTCAACTGCGGAAGTAGGTCGGTTGTCAGGACAGAGACCCCAAAGCTTCTTCCTCTTCCATATAATATCACGAGAACCTTTCTATCGCTAATATTATTATTATTAATAATAATTCTGGATATATTTAGTTTCAAAATCGAGTGTAGTAGAGATGCGTTTCGAACTGACAAACTATAAATAGAAATGTGTGGCTTTCTTCGGAGAAACAATGTTGAACCAGTTTTCTGTATTATAATATTATATCAATTCGAGAGACAATATACTATTGTGTTCTATTTAAAACTCTATAGGGTTTTCATTATAATTTGACAGCTTTTAATTTTTGAATAAATTCAGGAATTTATATTTTATATGCAAAGTTTTGAAAACAGAGGAATTTCCAAAATCACCCGATCGCACAAATAATAAATTAAGCTACACGTTAAAGTTTTTCGATATTTTTCTCGTAATTTTTGTGCAAACTTTTCCGTCTCTCCGATCCGTGCCAAAAGTGAATTTTTTATTATACCTTTTTTATTTTACTTCCAATGCGGGTGTTCCCATTCTCATATCCGCTATGTTGACGAAAATCTGCGTCAGCGGTTGAAAATATTATAACGACGATGTATAACATTTTGTCAACAGCGATGGTGTCGACTTGTTCGATAGCTTTCTACCCTTCAACAGATTAGTTGAAATAATTAACTATTTTTTATCTCAATATTGACGTGTCTTTTTAATATGCGCCAAATACCGGATCGTATAAATTTGCTTTCAAGTCGGTCATTTGTTGTATTGTTGCTGAAATAATAAATGATTTATAATGAAATAAATTTTAAGTCAATTAAAAATTTTAAATATTAAAAAATATTAATATGCGCAATATTATGTATTTATACATAATAATATTAAAGCGCAATAATATATTTTCTTATATTTTTATTTTGTTTTAAATGCTGTTAAAAAACTGAATTAAATTAAAAACAAATTAACATATAACCAACTTGAAATTGATTACGTGCTTGAAAAATGTTAAGAATTTTATCGATATAGCGTTTAGAATTCAAATATAACAATTATTCTGATATATGAGATATGAACAATAATTAAGATTTGCGTGTTTTATTCTATATTATTTTAGCTTTTAATTTAGCAAATGTAAGAGTTATTTTGAAAACTCAAAAACTTATGCTTTATACTATTACCTTTGAAAATTCCATATAAAAAAAATAGAGTGAGACGGTTATCGGCCTAGTAATTAGCACGATCAACTGATAACCTAAGGTAACCGATTCGAATTCGAAACCTAACTTATAGTGAAACGAATTTTTCAACTTAGTCAACTTTCACGAATACAATCAATTTTTGTTTATTGGTTGAAAATTTCGTCGTTTCAACAGCTTTGTTGTATATTATTACAGACAGATTTTAGTTCAGTGTAATGCGGGTAATTATGTCGTAAATTTTGAACCAAAATTTTTGTAAAAAAGTAGTTAAATTTTATCTTAGTTTGTCCGTCTTCTCGTTTTCAATCTTTAGTTCAGGCTAGCTAGGGGGTAAACACACCAAAAGTCTTCGGATCTAAGAGGTGAGAGGTGCAAGGAGGCACAAAGAAGTGGTCTCCCTTGTGCCTGCTTGTATCTCCTTCGTATCCTAGAACTTGGAGAAATTAGTCGGACCCAGAGTTTTACTCGAATAAAAACACGTGATATCCCGTTTGAATATCTCGAAAATTACCCACTGCAACAATATTATATACAATAAAATTGCCTTCTCAGGATATGTTTGACTGTAGATAATCTGGAATAGCATTTTGATTTTTGATCAATAATTCCACTTGGAATAAGTTGATTAAATAAATAATGCAATATTAAAAATTTCAGGTCGCTGCCCAAGCTCAGCAGCCAGGACGAGGACGGGCACACCCCCCACTCCCAGTTCACTGGTGTGGCCCATTTTGAGCCCATCCCGCACGACCACGACTTTTGTGAAAGGGTTGTTATAAACGTAAGTGATCCAGCTGTGCGTCGAGGAGGTGCATTCGGGTAATTCGAAATATGTGTTTTAGGTAAGCGGCCTCCGGTTCGAGACGCAGCTTAGAACTTTAAACCAATTTCCGGATACATTATTAGGCGATCCGGCCCGTCGTATTCGTTATTTCGATCCGTTGCGGAACGAATATTTTTTTGATCGCAATAGGCCTTGTTTCGACGCCATTCTGTATTATTACCAGAGCGGCGGTCGATTGCGAAGGCCAGTCAACGTGCCATTAGATGTATTTTCTGAAGAAATTAAGTTTTACGAATTGGGTGAGCTGGCTATTAATAAATTTCGAGAAGATGAAGGCTTTATTAAAGAAGAAGAAAAACCGTTACCGTCTCACGAATTTCAGCGCAACGTATGGTTATTATTTGAGTATCCCGAGTCTTCTCAAGCAGCGCGCGTGGTCGCTATCATATCCGTATTTGTTATTTTACTGTCCATTGTCATATTTTGTCTGGAAACGTTGCCCGAATTTAAACATTACAAAGTGTTCAACACAACGGCTAACCGCACAAAAATCGAAGAGGACGAAGTGCCCGACATCACGGATCCATTCTTTCTCATCGAGACCATATGCATTATTTGGTTTACGTTCGAGCTGACCGTGCGCTTTCTCGCGTGTCCAAATAAACTCAACTTCTTCCGAGACGTAATGAATATGATAGATATCATCGCCATCATTCCTTATTTCATCACGTTGGCTACGGTGGTAGCGGAGGAGGAGGACACGTTAAATCTACCGCGAGCTCCTGTCTCTCCACAAGACAAAAGTACGAACCAGGCCATGTCGTTGGCCATCCTCCGTGTAATTAGGCTCGTCCGCGTCTTCCGAATATTTAAACTCAGCCGACACAGTAAAGGACTACAAATTCTCGGACGCACGCTCAAGGCTAGTATGCGCGAATTGGGCCTACTGATATTCTTCCTTTTCATCGGTAAGTTTCTATATCAATCATCTCGAGCACATAGTACATACTTACATACATATTTTTTGTTTTTTTATTTTAAATTTTATTATTACTTTCGTTCGATTGACGAATACATAATTAACGATTCGTCAAAGTATCTTCAGCATTCCACAAGATTGGCAATGATCGACACGACATCTTATTATTATTATTATTATTATTATTATAAGTTGTTGTATGCATAGCCGATAAGCCAACTCGACCCAATTACGAAAGTATTATCATCATCATCGGTCTTCCTAATTTCATTTTATTTCTTTTTTTTTTTTGTTATTTTGTTTACGTCATTAACATTGCATCGTAATGTGTAATTAATTATTAGTTATTGTTGGGTCCTAAACCAAGGTCATTCCTGTGACTCAGCCGCGAGTATGTCGTATGTTACAGGAGTCGTGCTCTTCTCCAGTACCGTATACTTTGCCGAGGCCGGATCCGAGCAATCTTTCTTCAAGTCAATCCCCGATGCATTTTGGTGGGCTGTAGTCACAATGACCACCGTGGGCTACGGCGATATGAGGTACGATGTCCATAATCCGACCACTCACCCCTCCTCCTCCTTGCAGGTGTCGTGCTGTTCTCGAGCGCCGTCTACTTCGCCGAGGCGGGCTCCGAGCAGTCCTTCTTTAAATCCATCCCAGACGCGTTCTGGTGGGCCGTGGTCACCATGACAACCGTGGGCTACGGCGACATGACGTATGATGTACACACATAATTCAGATTTAGTTGCCTCCACCGTAGCTTACACGTAGAGAGCGGGATTGCCGCTGCCGCCACCAGAAAATTCTTTGATCCGGGGTCTGCTCGCCTTTGTCGACAACTGCGCTCCGACACCTTAATTGTCACTGTGCCGCTATGTCGTGCCCCTCGATGTTGCTGCTTGTCACTGTTCTACTTTTACCGAGCTAAGGAACAAAGAATTTTCTAATAGAATGCCGAAAGCTTTAACCTTCTCTTGCATGCATTACCCTTATCAGTTGTTGTGTGCCGAAGCAATTTTTCTAATTCCACACCCATCCCGCTAACTTATGCTTTATTTGCTGCTTGTGTTTGTGTTGCTTCTTTGCAATGATTGCATGGTGACCGCGAAGGCAAAGTTCGTTTAATTAATTCAAGTTATTCGTAGGCCCGTTGGAGTATGGGGAAAGATCGTCGGGTCGTTGTGCGCTATCGCCGGTGTGCTGACCATTGCCTTACCTGTGCCCGTCATCGTTTCGAATTTCAACTATTTTTACCATCGAGAAACGGATCAAGAAGAAATGCAATCGCAAAACTTTAATCATGTTACGAGCTGCCCATACTTGCCAGGCACGCTTGGGCAGCACATGAAGAAGAGTTCGTTGAGCGAGTCATCGTCTGACCTCGTAGAACTTGAAGAGGGTTTACTTGTTACCCGCGATCAATTGGCGCGAAAACAAAATTGCAATCCACGCCATAATAACAACATTAACGCCATGAGCATCGAGACTGACGTCTGACTACGAGGTACCTACCATAATCACAATACTACTACTTCTTGTTGTTTTTTCATGTTTTATATTTTATTATTTTTAATAAATTTTATATTTTCGCGATTATGATCTTCATTATTTACGTGACGTCTATCGTACATGCCGAACACTCGAAAGTTACGATTAGGATGTCAGAAAAGATATAAAGGTCAAGGCATAAAGAACAGACGGCCTGGCGTCGTTCCCGGGTTACTATGACGACGCATACCGTTACGTCCTACCCTGCACTGTTCTTGCTGGCGTTCGATATACGAGATAAACCCTCCCTGACCCTGGACCATACTGCGTCACACTGCTATTCCGCCCCATCCATGTATATTAAAATGCATTTCGTTTTCCGACACTCATTTTATATTCCGCAACACAAAACATCAAAAAAGTACTTCAGCTATATAATATACTAGATATACTTACTACATGTAGGCTATTAGAATCGACCTCCAAACGTCCAATGTTTTATTAAAATGGTTCTTTAACTTTCTCAACTTCTGTTTCAGAGCCAAATACAAAGACGCAGAGACCACGCGAGAAATATGTCCCTTTTGTCCATTTATACAATTAATTCCTCACCTTCTTTTGTCAATAAAAAAGCTCCACTTTGATCGTTCATTTAAATCTTAAACATTTAGTTGTTATGGTATTTCAAAGCAGCCAATAAAGATCGACACTTTTATTTTGGCCCCGTCTCCAAAATAAAACTGTCGATTTTTATTGGATGGTTTGTTTAAAATTAAAGGTTAAGTGCATTTAAATTTTAAATAATAATTATCTCCCCTCCGGCATCGCCTTCCACTCTAACCAGAAGACTGTAATGTAAACCTAATAACAGTATAAATGCTTTTATTGAAGAACAATTAATTAAATTTCATTGGGAAAGTATACTCCGTTACTATAAAATAAATCATTGATTATATAAACTAGCTGAGAGTTGTTGTAAGAAAAGACGAAAACCTATGAGTCCAAGTTGGGTTATATTAAAGTTTTTCTATTTGCTTCTCATAAACCAACTCGGCCATAAAATAAAATTTTCGTACTGTATTTCCCCATGGAATACGCCACCGTTGATTATAAATTTGGGAAAAAACGCTAGTCGCGATAAATTTTATGTCATAATTTATTCAAAAAAATTAAATGGTCTTGTTAATATGTTTTTTGCACAAATATCTTTCCCAAATTTAAAACCAACAATACCTACATTGTAATCTTTTCATTAAGAATATTATACCGAAACAAGATCCGAAACTATAAATTGCGCTCTCGTCAAGTCTTCGGCTTGAACGCAGAGCTCAAGAAATACATTTTATACCAGGTAGCTTTACGAAGTGGTTCGCGATACCGTCATACCATTTATGTACTAGTTATGGCAAGTTTCGTTCGGTTGGATTTTTTGAATTACAAGTTAAACAAAAATGTATTATATTTTTAGTTATGTTTGGCATTCTTATCCAATTAACGCTACGTAAATTGGTACAGCATAATTAAGAAAAGTTAAAGTGCATCGAAACTTATGTGTGGGTTCAGAACGATACAAAAATTAATGATTCTGAACCCCCACATAAGTTTCAGTGTATTTTAACTTTTTTTAATTATGTTTTTGTGTTAATTGAATGAATAAAATACGAGTTAAGTGCGAAAAGAACAAAAAAATAAAAATGTTTAACCTTAAATTATAGAATGGAACGTATTTGGAAAAACTTTTAAAAATGTCACCAATAACGATTAGAGACTGTCTATGTTAACGAGTAAAGTTCAATTTCCTATCAATGCCAATGTGTTGATTCTTTAAAAGTTGTGCCGTGAACCATTTCGCTATAGCTCGCCAGAATTTTCACAGAAAATTAATTAATTTCGAAATTCGAAATTAAATCGACTGCTCAAAAATTAATAGTTTCCTGTAACATAAGATGAGATCGCGTAAAATATTTCAAATGTGCCTGTACTTCGCTAAATTTTTATAAATTTTCAATGATGATACCTATTACATCAGGTGCGTACTTCTACTTGTATAATATTTAAATTTATATATTTAAATATTTTTTAATTCCATGTACTGGATGGACCTACAAAATATATTTATTTGTTTTAGTTTCGTAGCCGTCTGTACAGGGTGGGCAAAGTTTGGTTATTAAATTTAGAAAATAGCATATCTACTAAAATATATCTGAGCTTTCGAATCTCTGCTCAAACAGATTCGGGTTATCATTTTTTGTTTTCAGTTCGTTTTTGGAATTATTGAGATTTTCAAAAACTCAAATTTTCTCAGCAACCGGTTGCTTTTTTAACGCACTTTATCTTCTCCATTACAATTAATGCCCGCTCGAGTTAATCTCGATATCCACTTGTATCTATGGGCTCTTTAACTAAGTATATAGCTCGGCTTTCTTCGTTGTTCATTTTTATGTCAATATATTTGGCAATTAATAGCAAAATAAATAAAATTTAAAAAATAGTACATTGCATATCGAGGGAATAAAAGATGATAACCCGAAGTTGAATAATCTATAGTTGGCCCAAAAATATAAAAAAATTTGCCCATCCTGATGTCGCATACCTATAGCTGATTGTTAGTGATTAGCAAAAAAATGCAACTAGGTATTAATATAGTATTCGGCATGTTGAAGCTAATTGATTAAAAACTATAGTTGTGTTGTGTTTACTTTAGACTAAACAATTATTTTAATATCTAATGAATGACGTGTAAGTAACTAAAATGTAATTTTTGTTTTAGTGACGGATGCGCTGCGCCCATCTCGGCCGCCCTGTCGTCGTCATCGCGCTCCACCGTCCCTAATGCCAAAGTGTGTGCGCGCAGTGCTCCGAACGCTCTCCGAACTGCTGCGATATTATCCAATTTACAGTACTTTCTTTTCTACTACGGTTGTTTTTGGGTGAGATATCCTGCCAAAAAACCATCGCACGATAGCGATGAACGAATGCTGTGTAGTGCTCACACCGAACTTTCTTAGTTCAGCACTGTTTTAAGTGCTTGTATTTTTGGGCTGTGTGAAGCTTACCTAGAGTTGGATTAGCTTTAGCCCTTGTTACTACGTATCCACCCACCGTTATGCCGCGTGCGACCGCCGCGTCCCGACCCCGCTGCTTCCGGCTTGTAGCTCCTTCGTTCGACATATCATATAGGCAAGCGATCGTGGCCAATTATCTGCGATGTTCGGGACATTTTCACCGGCCGGGCCCGCAACTAGCCACGACCGGCATACGCAATATTTAAAAAATATACATCTACTTAAATAAATCGAATTTGAAGCTACGTACTAAAATAATAATCATTACTGTGTAGATAAATCAATAATCAAAAGCCACACACACCGGACAGTGATTTGTTTATTTGTATCAAGCCGGCATTAATCGTGTACGTTAATGTTATTGTTGTTTGGTTCGCGGGGCTTCGGGCAGCGTGGGGTCCGGCCCCCCTCGCACCCTTGCCCCACCCTACACCACTGTGCGTATCCAACGCCGCTCATTGTCATTTATTTGTGAAATCAGTATGAATCTAGTCATGTTTGTTACAATTTAAAATATTTTATAAATGTTGATTAATATACGACATTCCTATTTCACTTGATTTATTGCTACAGTTTATTTCCTTTCAGCAACAGCTATACTATTTACTATTATTATTCTTATCGTTACAGACTTTTCTTTTATTTATTTATTTATTTATTATTATTATTTAAGATGTCGTTTAAATGTTAAAACTTATTCGGGCATTTTGAGATGCAAAGGTGTCAAATTTACTAAAATAAAATAAATTTATAATTATAAGTTTTAATACGAATTTATAAATTCAATTCAAAATGTCTAAAAACTAGCACGCTGCCGATGTAGTGAAATCAAATGAACTTGTATAGATTTTTGTTATGTAATTTTTGTTATATAAAATTTATTAAAAACTTTAAACCAATTTCTACCATATATTTAACTTTCATACGATCGTGTCGATTGCGTTTTATTTATTTATCTGCAACTTTCCAATTATTCGACACTTTTGCATTTCAAAACGGATTGCAACCACACTTTTGTTTTGGAATAGCATACTTACGCCATCTGTCTGTTTAGTCTTTCGCACCTCTTCCTTCTATTTGTCTTCCTACAGGGCGCTCCGCTTTCGTTGGCTCTACATGAAGATTTCGATTATTATTACAAGAATGGAAGAATGCCATAAAATGTAAAAGGAGAACCGATTTTTAATTAAGTATAAATTATACCTACTCTATTTTTTAATTGCACCAAAACGAAAATTTTCCAAAACTTAAATTTGCTGATTGCTACTTAAATATTTATTCGTTTAAAAAACAATATGTATGTACATATTTTTACTCAAATTTATAGGGTAACTGGAAAGCCTGGATAATTTAAAATTTTATTTTTGTCGCTTTGTTTTGCAAAAGTTCCCAAAGCGGTATAGTAGAGGTTCCGCAAGTATAAAAAATTATTCTATAAAGCTGCCCGATTAATAATTTCAGCAATGTACAGTAGCGGCAAAATAAAAAGTTTTATGGGGGCAAGAAGGGTAACCGATCTTGAGATTAAGGGATCTGGGTTGTAAAATTCATTGATTTTAGGTATAGTTTATTAAACCTTAATAATTACGAATTGTTCGTAACAGATGTCCGGTAGCAAGAAATAATATAACGGAAGGTAATAAATAGAAAATATTAGTATAGTTTTTCGTTAAGAAAGAAAAAGTTTCATTTATAATAAGTGAGAAAATAGGATATAATATTATCTCTGAGTAAGTAGATCTTTCGAAACCAAAAAGAATAAGCAGAACAAACTTCGGCTCGGGATCGTATTTTTCGTAAACTGGCAGTAAATATCGACGTCAATATTAGCATAGAAACTGTGTTGAGCATATATAGCTTGGAAGAATTCGAATTACACGCTCATATTGGTGATAAAAAACCACGTTAGACGAAGATAATAAACCAAAACCGTTTAACAGTTTCAAGGGACAGCTAGCTGAAGGGATTTCAAGCTAAATGCAGTCGATTTGGTGTAGGGATAAAATTTCAAAATATTCCGAGACAATAACTATAATACGATATTTTAACTGTAAAAAAATACTGTGAAAAAATAACAACAGAGATTTTATAATTTAAATATAAAATGAGTATATGTCTATGGAGATTCATTTAAGTCCCAAATCATGGCTGAAAAATTATGAAAATATTCACGAAAATGCAGTTCATTATTTATAACCTTTATGATTTAATTGTTAAAGATCGACTAAAAATGATTATGGATTGAAAACTAAAAAATCTTATTGCTTGTTTCTACCCCAGTAGTAATAATAGATTAATAGAGGTAAAAGTTTGTCAAGAGAAGTTGTTGAAGAGTTGAAGAGAGAAGAGAATAAGACAATTGATGTCACACATTTAATTTGGTGAAAAGACACCAAATATTTCTCATAAACAACCTAGTTTTCTTTTTTAGTTTTTTTTTTCTGATTACCTGACGCAGAATTGGTCTACAGATAATGAGTAGAGTCAATTATCTCTAATTCTATGTATAAAAATTACCTTTTGACGCTTTTTTGCGTTTTATTGAATTTTTGTAAAAAATAAAACAGAAAAAAACAACATTGAAAACCGAAAACTGCGTTTTCTTGGCCAAAAATCGATAAAACTCGAAATGCTGTATCTCGAAAACTAGATAGAGTAGATTAATAATTTTTTCATACTTGCACGTAAAATTGTATTTAGTACTTTAATTTTGAGAAAACCTATTTTGGGTATATTATAAGATGAACAAGAAACGACCAATTTAAATTTTGTGATTTTTGCGATCTTCCTTGACGAGTGAAAAGGATTTAACCCTGTTCCAGGTTAAATCTGTTGCAGAATGTGTAACGCATTTTATCTGATACCAAAGTAAATTTAAATCAAGTAATAAATAATTTATAAAAACAGCAAATTTAATGTAAAGCATGTAAATTTCAATTTTTATTGTGACAGGCATAATTTCTCAGTGCCTACATCGCAAAATCTTCTAAAACACTGTATTTTTAAGTAAAAATAATGAAAAGCATAAAAATCCAATATGTCGACCATAATAATAAAAATGCAAATTTAATGATCAAGATTCATATTATATTGAAGTTTTATATTATAATATTTTGTTATTTTTAGTAAAAATTGGAAGCTAGAATGCATTACAATAAATTAATTTACTATTTTTACACAATTATTAATGCAGTATGCATAATATAAAAATTGTATTTTTACCGTAAAGGAAACGGAACTTTATTATATTTACATGTATGTAAATTTGTCTATACTACCTCATAACTTCAGTATCAACGCACCAATTTTTATACACTTTCACCTACTAAATCCATAGGAGGTTTTAGTACTAAAAATGATTTTTTAGATTATTGGTTGAAAATGTAATACCAATCTAAAATTCAGTACCAAATGGACCAATCAAGTTGCATATCTTATTAATCAAAAAACCGAAATTTTAAATCGGTAACCATTGCACAATGCAAATCTGTTCAAGTCGATCGGCTCCGGATGAAGGTTGCAAACATGCTTAACAAATATTTTTTTTTGTTCCGACGTTCTTCAGAGATGTTTTTAACAATGGCGTGGGTTCAGAGAACTTTTGAATGCAAACGACCACCAGGGATAAAAAAGACTATTAATTGTGTGAAATGTATAATTTAAAAAAAATGTATTGATAATAAATTAACAACTTTTTACAATAATTTTATCACCATCTTGAACAGAATAAAAACCCAACTCTTTTCCTTCATCATTCAGTTCTATTTCTATGTCAGATTCTATTCCGCTTATGTACGTCAGTGTTGGTCGCGATTCTATATTAAAAATTCTTTGAGCCAACATAATCAATTTCTGAATTAAAATTGATGGAGGTAACTTCTTAGTTATAATGCGGTTTTGATGAACAAAGTTAATCTCAATTAAGGTAACTTTTATAAGTTTAGATTGCACTATTAATTCCGACTCTTCGGGAGTACCGTATTCTAAAACAAAATTGATATAAGTAGTGCTGTACAATACTAAAAAGAAAACTAACTTTGTATTAATTCGTCGTAACGATTATGTCGAGCAATGAAGCTTATGCGATCCTTTAAATTTGATCTTGCAGAGAGCCATTCTAAACCATACTTCTTTATATAATCATATTCTGCCCCCTTTCTTTCTTCAGGTTTAATCACAGCTCCATTGAATATCTAAAATTGTATTACTCAATATTAGATGCCTTTAGACACCCCAGTCGCGTCCGATTAGAATGTCACATTTATGACAAAATAATTTTCACCACTGGTTACAATTACAAGAAATTCGTTTCAATATTCCTGTCGATATAATCAGAAAAAGACAAAATGTGCCTTTTGTTTACCAATTTAAATAAAGTCAACTTGTTTTTGGGGTATTTTTTACAATTTTCTGCCTACACCCCCGCTGTACAGGACGAATCCTCGACGACCAACGATATTTTATTATTTAGGAACAAATTAAAATAAGTTCCAGCTTTTAACTACAAAGTGCCAACAGAAATCACAATTTGATGGCCAGAAAACTCGACTAGCATAACATCTCACACAAGGTAAGACACTCACCACGTAATGGATATTAGTAAATAAATTTTAATATTAAATAATACCTTCAAATTTCCAATTCGAGCTATTATAAGTTGAATACAAGTTGCGTAAGTTTCGGTATCCATTATGGGATTTTTTAAAAACCTTAAATCTTCAAATTTGGGTAGTTTGTTAAGTTCCCCTAATGATTCCCACTAAAATATAAATAAATATGCAAAAATTAATTTAAAAAGGCAACTTACATCTTCTATTAAATTATGAGAAATAACTGCTTTCTTAAGATTTTTAAAAATGTTGTCTCGACATTCAAATTTAATTTTTTTGATGCCCGTGTTTTCCAAATTGAGATGTTCTAAAGTTTCTATAGAAGACAGCTTACAGACTTCGTTCCAATCGTTTAACTTGTTATCTTCTAAATCGAGTAATTTGAGTGATGAGAAGTTATCTTTGCAACATTCCGTGAAGTTTATTTTGTTGTGTGGCACACGAAGCTCTTCTAAATTTAAAAATATTTGACCCAATTTTTTAACCGTGTCCCACTGGAGGCGCATCGAGCCACAAATTAAGAATCTCAATTGTTCAAATTTGAAAGCTTCATAATCGTCTGGAAAATTTAGCAAATTCTCGCTGACGTTCAGCCATTCCAGATGTTTTAATTGTTTGCAAACATCGAAAATTTGCAACCAACTCGTAAGTAAATTTTTCGATATGTCCAATTCCATTACATTTGAACATAATGTAGTCAATTCTCCAATGGAACTTACGTTTTGCAGGCGTAAATTTATGATTTGCAAATTATTAAAGTCACTGCAAAATTAATAATATGTGAAAGTTACAACATAATTACAGTGGTGTACCGCTGGTAACCGAACATCACTGTACATCTAAACAATGTATACGAGATCAATAATTTACCTCTGTCGATCTGTAACTTTTTCAAAACCAATTAATTGAACAAACGGTGCATTAATGCTTTGTTGTATATTGAGTAACTGCTGTTCCATAATTTTAGCTGAAGCTTCGTCATCTCGTTGACCGTACCTGGAAGTAATTGCGCTGACGGCCGACTGACCACTCTGTACTTTTTCTGGTCTTACAAATGAACCTGACGATACATAACTAAAACATGTTATTAAAATCAATATCCTAATTAACAAATCAACCAACCTTGTTGTGAAATATTGAACTCCGTTCAAACTCCCATTATGTCTACCCCTTGTTTCGTCATCCCAATCGATTCCATACCAAATATCGCTGTAACCTTCCACCAATCCCACGTACTTGACAACACCAAAGTGTCCCAGCCATTCTATTCTATCACCAACTTGAACACTTTTAATCAAAACCATTTCATCTTTCAATGAAGACACCCAGAAGTTAGGTTAAATTTTCAATTTTAAACGCGAAAAATTTATGTTTTGACACTAAAACTTTGAAGTACCGACAAGTTATATTTATTATCGTCTAGCGTTGCAATTAAAATTATAACAAACCTACTTTGCAATAAGTTCGTTTTATTATTTTAGGTGGTTAATTTCTCAAATAGTTGTGACGTTTATTTTTAAGGTGGAATCAGTCAGCTGTTTTTAACCTGTTAGGTGCTTTTTGTCAGCGGGTAAATGGGGGAGTTCTGTAAAGGGTAGTAAATTAGTTCTGTAAAAAATATCTGAAGATAGTAATCATTACACGAAAGTAAAATAATTTTCTTATGTAATGTAAACTTACATTAACAGAAACGAGCCACGCTACGCCACTGGTAAATCTAACTAATCTAGCATAAGCGTTTTAACTTACGTCTTAACATTGAGATATGACGTTCTTACGTTGAATTTTAGAAATCAAGAAACAACTGCAAAAAAAACAAAGAGATCGATCAAAGGCACAAGCAATCTGTGGTGACGTTTCGTGTTTGGACGCATCATCAGATCATATTTAAAGAAATATAAAAATACTGAATTATTGTATTCCTATTGTCTGGTTGTTTAATATGGACGCGAACAGGCGCGGATCTAGACTTTTGGCAACGGGGGGGGTCACAGGTAGTGGATATTCATTAGGCCTGAATAAATATGCGCGGTCGTCAGACCGCGTCAGCAAATTGCGCCGCAGGCTATATTTTTATTATCCTAGAAGCACTTATGTGAAAAGTTAGGATTTTCATGAATATTATTAGTTTTTTTTAAATTTAAATATTAAATTAAATATAAACACTTTTTACACTTTAGAGAAGATTTTATTTAACCGCAATTATGGCTTCAAGGGGGGGGGGGTCATGACCCCATGACCCGGATCCGCCACTGGACGCGAAACTATTATTTTGTGTTCTTGAGCTCTTCTGCTAAGTGTATTTTACCCTTACTTCCTATATGAAAGCATTTCCAACTGGACATCACAGATACACCCTGTAACCTGTACGTTACTATCACCAGTGCCGTTCTAAAGGTATATCTAACAGGTTTAGTATAAATAGATCCGAGTAATAATTTAAAATTTATATTAAGTAGATACAATAGCAAGTTTCTAAAATAAATATAATATGTATGATATTTTACAATTAAATGGATTTAATAAAAAGGAAGCACAAACAAATATGGGATTACTTCGAGTAAAAATAATTTTAAAATGATTTGTCGATTGATAAATCAAAATAATTGGCATATCGATGTAGCAGTTACATCTTGTCGGATTGATAAAAATTGATAAATTTGATAAATAAAAATTTGTTAAAAATTTCAAAATTTGTGGCTTTACTTATTAGGAATACATAAAGAAAAGGAGGTATTTTTCATTAAATATCTCCTGCAAGTTCTGCTATCCTGATACCCAAACGTTATAAATTCACTTATAAAAATGCATCTTTTATTGGTTATTGCTGAATAAAAATAAGTGTAAAGTTCATTTAATAAACTTCAAATTTTGTGGCTTTACTTATTAGGAATACATAAAGAAAAGGAGGTATTTTTCATTAAATATCTCCTGCAAGTTCTGCTATCCTGATACCCAAACGTTATAAATTCACTTATAAAAATGCATCTTTTATTGGTTATTGCTGAATAAAAAGTGTAAAGTTCATTTAATAAACTTCAAATTTTGTGGCTTTACTTATTAGGAATACATAAAGAAAAGGAGGTATTTTTAGTTGAATTTCTCCTGCAAGTTCTGCTATCCTAATACCCAAACGTTACAAATTCACTTATAAAAATGCATCTTTTATTGGTTATTGCTGAATTAAAAGTGTAAGGTTCATTTAAAAATTATCAAATTTTGTGGCTTTGCTTATTAGGAATACATAGAGAAAAGAAGGAAATTTTAGTTTTATTTCTCCTGCAAGTGCTGCTATCCTGATACGCAAACGTTTCAAATTCACTTATAAAAATGCATCTCTTATTGGTTTTTGCTGAATTAAAAGTGCAAAGTTCATTTAAAAAATTTTCAAATTTTGTGGGTTTGCTTATTAGGAATACATAAACAGAAGGAGGTATTTTTAGTTTTACTTATCCTGCAAGTTCTGCTATCCTGATACCCAGAAGTTTCAAATTCACTTATAAAAATGCATCTGTTATTGGTTATTGCTGAATTAAAAGTGTAAGGTTCATTTAAAAAATTTCAAATTGTGTGGCTTTACTTATTAAGAATAGGTACATAAAGAAAAGGAGGTATTTTTAGTTTTTATTCTCCACTAAGTTCTGCTGTCCTGATACTCAAAAACAAATTTTGAACTGAATAAGGGGCAAGTGGAAGAAGGGATTAGGTTACAAATACATAGTATTAATGATTTATTATAAAAAATTTCGGAAAGAAATATACATTTCTCGTCATGGCGTACCCAGTGGGGGAAGGGAGGGGCAGCTGCCCCTCCCTGGATCCTTCCTGTCTCCCATAAATTTAGCTGGTTAATTATGTGCCTATGCCAAGATAATTATTTATCAACAGAAAATTCCTGTTTTGCCCCCCCCCCTAGGCCAAAAGCTGGGTACGCCCATGCTTCTCCTGTAATTTTATTTTATTTTAGGGCTAAATTCCATAATATATTTTTACTCGTAGACATCGCCGATATTAATTTAACATATTAATGAGATAAATAGGATTTAGTAAAATTAATAACTGGCATTTTTTAAGTAAAACAATTTTAAGATTTGATTTTAATGTTTGAAATCTGAGCAACTCTTTAAACACTTATTCATAATTTGTAGGTTTAGCAAACGCTTGTAGATTATGGATCAAACACAGTTAGTTAAAATATTTTATAATAATACATCAATCCAGTATGAATGCATTCGCTGTTTGAATGATAAAAGTAACGCGATCTGTTTACAGGGACGGATCAAGGTATTTCAGCCTCAGCGCCGGGTGTAGATTTGGTAAATGGCGCCTTTAATACTAATAATATCATATTAAATATTATTATCAAAGAAAAAATGGAGTACTTTGAAATCACAATGCACATTTATGCACAATTACAAAACGCTCATTTTTGGTGCCTTCTATACTTCGGTTCTGGGTGCGGCGCGCGGCTACATTGTACCCATGATTTATCCGGCCCTGTCTGTTTGTCAAGAAGAGTACATAAACCTACGCGAATTGATGGACATTATTAAAATATTCCATCACTCGGTATATTTAGTTAGAGCCAGTTTCATAATAAAATATTAAAGAAAGCCAGTTAGAAGGTTAAATTTATACCGAGGTCATTTACGGGGAATTACACGTGTAAGTATTCCTTCCATACCCTTTGCATGTTGACGTTGTGATCCCGAACGGCCAATAGCAAGCCATTGTTCAAGGACCGTTTTAGCTTCACGTGACTTGTTGCATTAGATTCCACCGTCAATCTTAACATTAAAGTCGTGTAATGAACCATTGGTTCCGTTTCTTATTTTTATTAACGCCTAGTACAGACGGGAACATCGAAAATTTAAAATTTTTACCCAATTAAGAGGTGCATTTCGATTAAATGAAGGTATGGAAATCGTGGCGGCCGGTAGTTTGAAGTTTATTTCGTTACTGTGGAAATATTTTGTAACTTTCAAAATGGCGGAAGTAAAAAATGGAACCATGGTAAGTCGGTTTTCTCTCGATTATAGTTTGTGTTGTGTAACAATAACTCATAGGAGAAATAAATTCAGATTAACCCTCTGTGGGACGGGTGAAATCTGTGTATACCAGTGTATACCACAACTGGTATTCAGATTGCACCTGTCCGGCGGAGGGTTCGAGTCCGCATTCAGCACTCGTATTGAAATCGCCGGAGTTAAAGTAACGTGCGCGCATTGTCTTAAAATAACGGTTGAATAAAAAATTCAAATTATGTTGAACATAATTATCATTTATTTATATAAGAGCAATCGAAAACAGCTTACTTAAAGATATTTACAAAAATACGAAGCTAAACTTTTATATTTATAAAACATAATTCTTTTAAAATACTTCAACTTTCATTTATAATAATAATAATCTATTCTTATAATTAAAAACATTGCGCTGAATTAAAATCCAAATATTTGCAACTAATACTTAATTTACATGTTATTTACACACATTAGGATGGGGAACGTCCGACTACGACGGCACGTTGCGGCAATCCAGCCATTGCACGTCGTCGTCAAAACGCTCCACTCTAACTTTTTGTCTATAATGGTACTCTTTTAGATACGATTTCAGACATTTAGGCAGCTGAAGTTGATTAATATCGTCGTAATGTAATCGATCGACAATTACCGATCGACACAGATGCTGCAAGGAGAAGGAGAAATTTCTGTGTAGGGGCCACGTCAGTACGGGTTCGAAGAACATACAACTGCCAGGATCTTTGTAATGTTCGATTAACCCGCAAACCGTGTCGGACGTGTAAACACCGGGATCGTGAGCATCGAAACTGAATTTGTGATTCCATTGCTCGATCCTTGCATGCAGAGACCGATTGTATTTCCGAAACGATACACTAAACAAAAATTCTTCTTGTGCCGAATCCCTCAGCAAGAACGTTCCTTCAGTTTTTCCGTCGAGAAGGCGTTCTGCTTCGTATCGATCCATTTTACCTAAACACAAATTGCCAATTAGATATTTTTGAATTTATCACTAAAAACATTATTTCTTACCCCAATAAAAACTACAATTGGTGATTGCTAGAAGGTCAGGTACCAAGCAGTGAATGAAATCAACTTGCGTATGGCAACCCGCGATCGTATCCAGCGGACAAGATCGCAGGGTGATACGATTTTGAAAAAAGGCACGTAAAGAGTCGACGCTCAAGTCTGGCGGACATACAAGCTGTAAACGTCTCGGAGCTTGACCGCCTTCCGTTTCCGAATCGGTGTATAATAATTGTACCCGACGAACCGGCCTAAAATTGGCCGGCGCTTCCACACCTTGCTCGATCTCTCGCGCTCTTTGGATGCGTGCGGCTTCGTCGCAATCTTCGTGTATCCAGCCCAACTGGATCCTAAAAGCGAAAAAGTTAGAATTTGAAATCTGAAAGTTGCAAATCTTACCACTGTTTTCTAACAATTGGGACGCTAAGTACAATGTTTCCGCTACTGTTGCTGTAAATTCCGCGGTTTAAAACCTCGGGCAACGGTTCAGCTTCGTTACTGACCGCCTGTTGTTCTGGTTCGGTACTGGGTCCCGCAACTACCGGATCAAACACTACAACAGGTGCGGCGGCGGCACCTTCGCACTCCTCATCCGATGCGACACTTTGATTGTCACACACGGGTGGAACTGTTTCTTGCTCTATCTTTGGCACAACATTATCACTGGTACTGGCACCCTCGTTAGTTTCCTCGCTACGTTTATAGCAGGTGCATTGACAACACGACTGTGTTTCGTCATTCTTTGGTTCTTTTTTTGAACAATTGAACTTCATCGTCCACCTGGATCCTTTTTTGTTACTAGCGATGCTCGCTTCTTTTTTAACCTTCCTAGTGCTGGTGAAATTTAGTACGCGACTTTTACGTAACAAACTAAAACTGGGAAAGCTATATCTCGACTTGCGTTCTTTGGGAATTTCGCTGATGGTCGTCTGCTTTGGCTGATCTTTATTTTCCGACGTGTCCAAATTTTCGCATTTGCATTTATCGGTATTGGATGAACAACTGGCGCTCGCATCCATTGCACATTTAGAAAAAATACGAGCGATCGCAAAGACCGAATGTTCCCAGGGTTTTAACGAAATCTCAACTTTACATTGTCTGGACAGCAATCTAAAACAAAAAGAAAATTTTAATTAGCCGGTCATTTATAATTAACACCGCAGTATAGGTTGATCAAAAATTTATTTGGATTGAATGTCAAAACTTCCTACCGTTTTTCATAAAAAAGTTCTTAGAAATTACCTGGCACTTTCAAACGATGCTTTTTTTGTTCTTAATTCTCTTGGGGGGGTTATTGTACTTTATTTTGACCAAAACTTAAGAGTTTCGGTTTATTAGATCATCAACGGTACATCCCGTCAAAGTCATTCGATTATGTTAAGAAAAAAATTCTTATCTTTTAATATAAAAAAATTATTATGCTTAGAACCTATGGATTCGGTCCCCCAAGAGGGGGGGGGGGATAAAAAAATAGAAATTTATAAAAATAGAATCTAAAATATAATACAAAATTGCAGTAAATTTAGAAATTGTAACCCCTTTATATTTATTTATGCCGGCCTCTTTCACGTTCGGAAGCCAAATTATAAGATTTACGATAAGACAAGTTCTGTTATCAACTTCAAATAAGGATAATGTGGATCGTGCAATTTATACTGCCTCAATTCCATATTAGCAATGTAATTTGTATACCATTTCAAAAAACTTATTTTAACACATAAAAATCGTTTTTACAGAAATATTTATTAAACATTTTTTGTTGAAAATTTCATTCCCTTCATTTTTGTTGCTATGCATTTTTCTATTTCGTCACACCATTTCCGAGTTACAGTGGCTTAAAAAAGGCTCTGTAAAATACAAAAAACATTTATGATCTGTATCTCGGAAACGGTACAAAATAAAAAAATTTATATGAACAAAAATGTAGGGAATGAAATTTACAAAAAAAATAAATACTTATTCATTTTTCTATTTTGTTGTACCGTTTCTGATACAGAAGATAGAGATTTTTTGAATTATACCGAGTCTTTTTAAAGTTGCTGTACTCGGAAATGGTGCAACGAAATAGAAAAATGTATATAAACAAAAATGAAGAGAAGGAAATTTGCAACAAAAAATGTCAAATAAATATTGCTGGAAAAGGTACAAATGACGCTGCTAAGGCTGTGCCAATAATTTTGTGAGCCATTGTATATATATTACCTGACAGTCCAATGAAAAAAAAATTACCATTCCGCTAGTGTTTGCCCCGTGTAATACCTACACAGAACAAAATTGAAATTTATTGTCGTTCCAGTGACCTTCAAATCGAACGGGAAAAATAAAAATGCTGAACAAGGATAAGTAGATAATTTCCTTTGGCAACAAAACGAAAGTTTTTAACAATAATAATAATAAGCATACGTCACTCGAGAATTAATTAGAAATAGTAGGTACACAATACGAATAAATTGGCAATAACAATAATAATTTAAGGTCGAATAAATTTTAGTAACTTACGATAAAATAAGGTTGAACTAGCAGAAGTTTGTAACATGAATGAAGTGGGCAAATTCATTGATTAGACTGAACCAAGAAGGAAAAGTTATTACTCACCACGGTATTAATAAAAATAATAACAAACAGGTCTCAACTTGTTGGCGATAGAGAGATTATTGTAAACACGAGTACATTCATCTTCAAAAGTGGACCCTATTTATTAGGCACATAAGATTAACCTCAAAACACGGACACTTTTATTCGGAAAGGAAATTCGGACGAGGAATTTTAAACGATCACTTGACATTCTTGCGATGATTTATAATTTTAAACAAAAGCGCATCAACTATAAATTACCATATAAGCAAAATTAAAATCCGACAGTAATGCATAATGCAAGAGAGAAACTCGCAATATCCGATTACAATCTTCGAATTATCGTTTCGTAGATTTTACTCCTATTATTATCTTGATTACAATGTAATGTTAAAAAGGTAAACAAATTAATTAAAATCCAGAAAAAAAAACCATTACGTCATACGTACATTGGATATGACCCTTACGCCGATGTGAAGAAATTTTCGACCACCCGCTTCCTGCACTTGTAACAAACACTCCAAATAACGTCAACTTGTACAATCAAATTTTTAATTAAATTGATTGCAGGTATTGAAAAAGTCAGCACAATAATAATATTGCACCTGACACACACACCGCCATTACGATTTTACACACCAAATTAGAATGAGAAAGTAGATCGCTACAAATTTCTATTATTTTTATGGGCGTGCCAGAAATCAAGATTTTGTTTACAGCAATCTCGGATGGACACTTTTATGATGCTGCAAAAAAATTTCTAGGGGGCGCCACGATGCCGTATTTCATATGTGTATTTTGTATTATGAAGTCTAGAAGACATGTTGTGCTTTCTGTTAAAAAATTATTTGATATAAAATGATCGTAGCTATTAAAACCTAATTAGAATACTGAAATAGTCCAGGCAAAAAAATTAACTTACATTTATGTCATTCTAGTTCTAGTGGGTAAGTTTATTTATTTTGTTTAATTGAAACCGAACACCCTGTATCTGACATTGAAGAAATGGGATGCGCATTCTACCGTTTAATCGGTGAACTGGCTCCAACAGTAATATGGTAAATTAATGAGATAACGTAATAATTTTAGGTTATGTTGGAAGCACGTCCTATTATTTAGTAAATTTCATCATTTCATTATTTATTTATTTATAAAATGCCGGTTAGTTCCACGTGAATGCCATTAGTCTAAGCGAACGTAACTAATTTACATTATTTTTAGTGCGATAACGTAGATTTGGAGGAACTGGACATTGACATGGAAGAGTTAGAATCTCGTCTTTATAGCCAAATTTATCATTCCATGACCGAAAATACCGACGAGAACTCTGTCGTTTGTGTAGATCCACCAACGCACGATAATTTTAGTAAGGATAAACCACCGCAGGACACTTTGAAAAATGTCGATATGGAGTTGACAGCCAAGTCAAACGATTTGACCTCGAATTTTTTGAATGTGTCTCGGGACAACCACGTCGATTCTTTTCAGCAGGAACAAGCAGAGTACATAAGCATCGAAACGAATGCACCACGTAAACGTAAGAACGAAAAGCAGTTGCGAAGAAAAGAAATTAGAAGACTGAAAAGACAGCGAGCGAGAGATAAAAGAAGGAGTGCTCAAAGAGAATTTCAGAGATCGTTTAATATACCAAAGCAGCTTGTGGTTGTAGACGAAATTGTAGTAATTTCCGATGACGAAGTGTTTGAAGTGCCTTTAAATGAAACTAATGAAGAAGGTCCTTCTAAGCGTTTTAAAAGTGACGAAGCTACAGTTGAGGTTGGGAACGATCAATATTCTGATGACGAAAACGACGTCATTCTCGTTGAAGTGCCTAATGTTGTCATAACGATTGACGATGAAAAAGAACAGATTGAAAGTTCGGAATCTGATTCAGAAAGTGAATCTGAACCTGACCTCGATGAAACTCTGCCAATTGCCGACTTGCAAGCTTCGGTGGAAAGTCCAATTTCACCACAAGCTGTGGTTGTAAAAAGCAAGAGTATATTGCCGAAAGTTCCTAGTGGTGATTTCGAAGAAGCAGAATTGTTAAGCATTCCTGAATCAAATTCCAATGATTTTTTAGAAAATATCAATTTGAATCGTCCTGACGTTTTAGATAACGAATTGGATTTATCTACAGCTAATGCAGGAGACGTTTCATATATTTGCGACTACGACTCGCAAAGTAGCACAAATTCCAGTGAATCTGCTTCTCCTACATCGAAAACAAATTTTTTATTTAATACGCCGCAGAGGGAATTAAATTTAGACAGTTTTACTAGCTACATGGCGTCTAAATCGGCGTTCACTCCTGATGCACCAGGCGACAATACTACAGCATTAAGGACGCCGAAATCAACTAAGCAGTCTCGCATCTCGATTAACGACTTCGACACTAGCTCCGAGAGTGAATATGACTATGTGGTTAAAAAATTTAGAAACAGCGAATCAGATGCTCAGGATGTACCTTTAGAAACCGGCAATGCAAATGACGTTCACCTGACACCTGAAGTAGATGTGTGGGCTGTTACTAGTGACGAAGAAGACGATCCAAACGAGGACATATCTATTGTGGAGTTACTGAATGTTGGTAGAGAAAATAAATTCAATAAATCGGTCGCAGTGAAGAAGGAACTTAACAAGAACGAAAACTTATCTATTATTGGTTCTGAAAATGAGGTAAATAAATCGATTACAGAGAAAAAGGAAGTTTGCAAGAAAACCGAAGTGGACAAGAAAGATAATAATAAGAGGGACAAAGAAGTTAAGAGAAGTTTGAATTTTTCCGACTTTTGGACAGAAGATATGGAGAAATTTTATCGTCAAAGTTGGGGACAAGAAAATTTTGATGTCGATGAAGTAAAGAAGACCATGCCAGGTGATTTTATGATGTTTCACGGCTATTCCATATCCCGTGGTCTAGAATCGAATTAAATGGCTTGATTAATTAAACAAAATTTTTAATTCTTCTGTTTTCATGTGGCAGACAATAATTAGAAGCTGAAATACATCATTTTCCAAGGGGTAAATATCTCTGCAAAGAAATTGTACACGGGACTCGGGAATTCCATTTCCCAGGACTTGCCTTGGATTTCCAAGTGTACACAAAGTTTTCGAGGTATTAACCCCTTTTCATTTTCCATAAACCCACTGATAATTTTTGAAATCAAATTTCGTTGATCAAGCAACAAAGGTTGGACCACTTGATAGGGAATGATCCTTTAGTTTAACACTAAATTTTATTTATTTTATCTGTTACAGATGATCGAAATAAGTGGAAAATTATAAATGCAGATCTAGATGACTTTTTTAAGACACCACAAGGGAAACGATGCCACTTGTGCAGAGATTTTGGCCACAGAGCTTATCGTTGCCCTAAAAAGAATTATCAGCCGTGTATTCTTTGCGGTTCGAAAAATCACTTGGAGAATAATTGTACTCGTAGTGTTTGCACCACGGTAAGTATTTTCTACTTCTCCTGATACCTCCACCTGTATATTGCATTTTGTTACAGTGTGGTCGTCCTAGCAGAAGCCAAACAAATTGGTGTATGCGCTGCAATTCGTTAAAGGAAGTGAAGTGCAAAATTTGCTATTTTCGTGGTCACGAAGAAAGTCGATGTCCTGACTTATGGCGCCGCTATCTGTTTACTGTACGTAATTTTCTTTATCTTTAAAATTAGATTGACCTTTCGTTTTTGTGTTAGACTACCGAAGGTCCGATACAGAAAATTCCTGATATCACCATAAAGCCATCGAAGGATATCTGGTGCTCTGGTTGTGCATCTTCCGGACACTACCAATTTGATTGCCGAAAGCGTTTCAATCCGTACTCTTCCACCAGCACTCGAATCCACGAATTTAAAGATATTTACAATTTTTCTACACCTCAAACCACAAAACTTGATACTCAGATAGATTCCAGCTTAACTAGCAAAGAGAACAACACCTGCAATGCCATAAATACTTTGAATAACGTGCGCCAACACGTAAAATTATCTGTAAAAGAATCTGAGAAATTAACCAGCCGTGAAGGTTTCGAGTTCTTGGCTCAAATCAATCGCTCGACCGGTTTAAAATTTAAAGTTATGACACAGAATTTTAAACACAGCACTCGAAAATACTTCTGCATCATAGAAGGTCATCAAAGTTTGATCACCGACGCTAAATTTGCGATAAAAAACTATTGCGGGGGAAAGAGCTTAAGTGAAGTTATTCACAGAAAATTAAATGAATTGGATAGACCGTACAAGAAATGGTATCATCACGGCAAGGCGCTTTATAAAAGTATACAAAAAGCCGAAAAGAGTAGTCTTCAAAAGAACCTGATATTGAAGCAGTGCAAACTGGGTGCGAAATACTCAGCGCTTAATATGATTTTGATTGGTAAGTTGATGATTTTAGATGGCCGTAAGCACATGGAAAATTTACGTAAATTTGATGCCGATCGTACGGGGAAATTATTGAGCAACGACGTACGCACATCGTATGATTACGTTTTTAATAAATGTGAGAGGTTGAAGGTGGATTATCGACGCTTGATTGACGATTTGCCTCGTTTTTCTTTTCAACATCGTAAAACAATGGTGAAAGGTACGTACAAGACCTGCCTGCTGTATTGCTCTAAACGTAAGATGTTCACCAAAATTAACAACCTAAACAAATTATGGAAAAATGTTCTCGATAGTAAATTTTCCGAAGATGTCGTAAACAGATTTTGTCAGTTCTGCTCCACCATCATTACCATTTCGCCCAAAAAAAATAACAAATCCTAATTGCCTGATTTTTCTTTTATTCTAATTTACATTTTCTTTCGTGTAAATTTTCTTGATTTAATTTGTAAATAAATTTTATAATTTTTGCAAATCAGATGTTTTAAACACTGAGTGTTTTGCAATGGAAAAATTAAGGTGTAAATAAAGAAGTTACGAATTTTCTTTGTTTAAGCGTTTTTCTTAGTGATCCTATTGGAATATACTTCGCATCGCTAGTCCGCCCTTGATGTCATAAATTGGCATGGAATAGGTAAATGTACAAAGTTGTGAAATGGAACACCAGGTGGCGCCTTGCGTTCTCACAGGTTTGTGTTTATGGAAACTTGATTGTGCCGACCAAATCTGACAGTTACGTGCGTGTTGTTGTAGTGGTTAGTTCTGTATTAAAGTGGTGGTTTTGTTGTTACAAAATGGCGTTCAATGGAGATGGATCGCACAATAATAAACGTCAAAGACTGGAAGCTGATCAAGGAAATGCACGTGTAAGCAATTCTCACTGTCACGATCATATTTTGTGTGAATAAAAGTAACATGATGGTGGATGCGGGCCGAACACTTTTCGGTGTCAAAAACGTCACTTGGCTTAATAATGTTTTTATTATTAACTGTCCTTACAACCCGTTATCGAATTCTTAATTAATATTCATTGATTACAGTCAGCCTAATCGAGTTTCAGACAAAAAATGTTTGCTCGCTTCCACTTGCATCCAAACGCATTGAATGTCTAATTGTTGGCGGGTTTCTACGTTTTTTTGAATAATCTGACGTTTATTTTCAAATTTGAAGTAATGTTGATGTTAAGTTTACCCGAGTTTGCGAATCGAGTTTTAAATTTTTTTTTATATTTGATTTGCAGTACCTAAACATTTCCAAGTGTCTACGTATTGACAGTACTCAAAATTTGAAATGGCAATTGTTTTAAGTCAAAAATATCAGTTTTGCAAGCTGCAACAGCGGTTCTCAACAGGTCCTTCAGCGAATGACCTCTCTCAAGTTCATTAAGGTTACCGCGTTGCTGGAAAATTTTTTAATAAGTTTTTGAAATTATAATGAACACCATTTTCACATAAGGCGATTTTAAAATACTACGGCCAATATAGAGTGTTTTTTTAATGTTAAATTTTTGATTGCGATTTTGATGTTCCAATCAGAAGCTGCCCTCGTAAGCAAAGAATCCAAGTTTGTCTTACCAAGTATATCATGAGAAACGGGTGATCAAACTAAGATGAAGACCTTGGTCAGCAGAAGGAAGAGAATGCATTAACATTTTAGTGCGGAAACATTTTAAGCGGGTCTGTGCCCTTAAAAGGGTCTATCCGATATAGATAGGATAAAATAATATGTAGGACCCAAGTTCTACGTGATCTACTAACTGTGATAAACGTTACATATAGTTAACCAAAAGAATCGTTCACCTAGCAAGATAACATGGCCAAACACTTTGCATCCGCTTAACAAAAATTTTCAGAAGTTTCAAAAAAATAATTTACATCACAGCAATGTAGGAATAAAACCACAGTTTTCCGCTTCATAGCCTGTCGGCAAATGATTTAATTATTTTTTGAGTTGGGCCAGCTATTTTTTAATAAATTAAAATTTTCCTTACGCTTATAATTTATGTAGTGTTCCATTTTTCCACGGTTAGTAGCTCGTTCAGGCTACCTTTTTCCCCTTCTCTTGATATTTTCTTCCAATCAGTTTAAGCTAAGTTTAGCTGAAATGAAGCTCGAGGAAGTTGTGCGACCACTTTTAGAGATTTCCACAACCGATTCGTTTTGCTTTTAAAGTCGTGGAACTTTAGTTTAGCTTAGACTTTTATTGTAAAATCATCTGATGGGTTCTCAGTTTTGCGATAAAAATAATGAGATAAATTCATTGCGATAGATGACTTTTGTACTCCCCTAGTAGACAGGGTTATCTCTACGTAATAATAATTTACCATAATATTAGCTTCGAGGTAACCAGGTTTCGTCATCTAACGATCTGGGTTTTCGTGAAAAATTAGGAAAAAAACTTTTTAATTTGTTATTTTTAAGATAGAAACATCAGAACTGAGCAAAGTGAACTGTAATTTCCAATTCACTATACGATTTAATTCTGCAGCCCACTCAAGATTTTCCGACAGGTATATTTCCAATAATGGTTGCAGGAAGAATCAAGTCGATCATCTATAAATGAAAATTATCTTCAAATAACTGGACGAATTTTACAAGAAAATAAATACAATACAATTCGGTAATGCAATACTTTTCCGCGATTTAGTCAACAGGTGTGAAACAGGATTATAGATAAAGAAAATACCAAAATCTAATTATATGACAATTATTAACACTGGGTTTGAAACCGTTAATTATCTGTAATCGCAGCTTCGAATTCTCTTAATGCATTAAATTTGTTCGTGTTAGGGGGAAGGGGAAGTTTCAGTTAGAGAAGGTAAGAAAACATTAATAAACATGTACTTATATTATAAAACGATGGGCAATCTCAAGCTAAAGTACACTGTTGGATTGTCTTAAGATTTCCTTTCGAAAAAGTTGATAAAGCAGGAAGAAAAAAGCTCATTTATAGTATTCTTAAAATTTCCAGGGATTCCCTAAGGTTTCTTTAATCTTCCTCTAATTTTGCTCTCGGAATTGAATCTAGAAATTGACTCTCACCGCTTCTCTGTCAAATATCTCAAAAATTCTGTGTACACTTGGATGGAATTTCATTGAAATGTTTGAAAATCTCAGGATCACTTAGAAATCGATAGAATTCCTCGAAAACCATTAAAATTTCTTCGAAATCGATGAAATCTCTTAGGCTTACATTTCTTGAAAAGCTCGAGAATTATTTGGAAATCATTGGAAATTTGAGAATTCTGGGGAAACCCTCTATAGTCTATAGCATTAACTTATTAAATTGTTTCCATTTGCTTGGCTTATATGAATCAAGGAATGAACTGAATTGATTCCATTGTGCCCGGTCTATCTCTAAAAGCGAGATTTTTAACGTAGATTTCTGATCCTCTGGTATACGTAAGCAAAATGTTCACATTTTTGTTCAATGTTCGAGAGAGGCTAAAACTCTTAAGGCGGGATCACACGAGTGGTGCATTGTACAAATGTTGGCCACATGTTGACAACATTTCTACAGTTACAGCGGTCCCAGGAAGTTGTAATTAAGACGGGACCTCGCGAATGGTGTATTTATCAAATTTTGACCACATGTTGACACTTACCACTTTTTGGGACCGCTATAGTTTCAGAAATGTTGTCAATACTTGGCCAACATTTGTACAATGCACCACTCGTGGGATCCCGCCTTTAGAGCCTCCTAACCATGTGGCAGATAGGGAAATGCTATTCCAAAAGACTGAGCCGATGGGAAATAAAATAATACTTGCTCCTTGAACAACAGCCTTAATAGGAAATAAAAAAAAACAAGACGCTCGAAGATTCACCCAATGACGTAGTTAGAAGTAACGAAGGGAGGGAGTTCCCTTTTCTTCTTGGGATAACAAGAACATTTTATGTTTTAAAATAACAAAAATATTTCAATAAAAAAAAATTTTCAAAAAAAAAAACTTTCGTTTTTCGTAATTTTCATAAGATAGTTCTGAAAAGAGTTATGATCAATTGTTTCCATTAAAAAGCGCCATATTGTTTTAAGCCGTTATCCATCCCACCTGCCTCAAATTCAAGCAAAACACCTATAAGGCATTTCATTACTTTATTACATAATTATAAGCTCAGGATTGTCATGTGGAAAATAGATGTTACATAAATTAACGACCTCTTCCAAACTGCGAAACGATGTCTGCACACATACGGAGTGATGTGCAAGTTTTACTCATTTGGCTGCCGATGGCATTAGTTATAATATTGCTTCGATCTGGATACCAACAAAATATGCTTGGAATGTTTTTGGGGTCAGCAATTTAAGGTGAATCGAAAGTTAACTGTTTTTAAAATTTCAAATATGGAAAATTCCATGTCCTTATTTTATCAACGCGTTACGCCAGGTACCAAAGAACTGAAAGCCATTCAACTGAACAAGAAGTAAGCTCTGTTCATATTTAATTGCAACGAACATACAATGTTATAGCGAAACACACTTAAAGATTTATGGAATAAATTTGTGAAAATTGTACACATTTTGTGTTTAATTATAATAAAGTTGTTATTTACATCCAGCAAAATCATCAAACTAACGTTCCTTGACGTTTATTGTACAATAAATTAAAATAAACGGTACTCAAAATTTTCTATCTTGATAAAGCACCTACAAAGTTGCTGCCCACCAATCCACTTATAATGGTTGCATTCAAAAATTAAATTCAACTAAATTGTCGTCTCTTCTTTTTTTGATATAAAAAGTTAATCTCTTTTTTGTAAACTTTTTTTTAATCCTCGTCCTCGCTCATCCGTGTAGTTGCGCAGCATTTCAGCTTTAAATACTCGCTGGTCACTTTTTTTAAAGAGAATCCCACCGCGTGTTTCCCGTCAAGAGTTTGTTTTCTTATTTTAATTGCTACACAAAAATTTGATTAAGCTAGTTTGGACGTATTCAAATTAACGTGGTTTGTAAGTTTTGATTTGAAATGAAGTGAAAAAAGTAACGAAACAAATGTGTAGAGAAGCTACACATGTTGTACAAATGAATCCTTTTAACAAGAATAAACGATTTGTCTTATTTTTGGCAGGAATACTATTTATTTCGGTCGGATTGAAATTTATAGACGGCTTCGACGATGGTAGGCCGGACGATGACCCACCAAGGCTAACCACACAGGATAGTGTATGCCACTTTTGCGAATCTTCCATTTTTCCATCGCGAATCGTTTTGGCAAAACGGATTTTTGGATGAGAATTTCGTCGCGAAGAATTGCGTATCAGTTTAGACGGATTTTTTATGCTATTTTTTGCTAACGGTGTTTCTCATCTCATTGTGTGGCTGAGTCAGCTTTGTATTTTGGATTTTCTCCAAGCAAATTGTATTTAAACATTTAAACGCCTCACTTGCCACAACGCCCAACGTCTTATTTATAAAGTATTATAGGTAGATGAAATTTTTAAATAGATTTGTGTGAGAGAAAAAATTTCAAAGCTAATATATTTTTTGCATGCCATGTTACGGCATTCGCTCAATAAATAGTTTTTCTTATGTGCTACGCCGGAATAATAATTGTTGTTTCTTTTGCGAATACTTTGTCGTTGAGTAATTGGCGGTGGAAAGTCAAACTCGGTCCAAATTGTTATTTTTTTGTATTGTTTTTCCTCATCGTTGGAAGTTGTCTGCGAGCAAAGAAATCGACAGAATCTGTTGGGTAAACAACATTTTAAACTTTTAAGCTTTTATTCAAATATTGTACGAAATATTTTTCCATTTATGGATTCGTCTTTTTACACGGCCCTCGAATCTCTTTTTATTGCCATTTTTTTTTCTTTGATATTATCATGTGCGGTAGGGTTCTTGTCTGAGAGCCATCCTTCATCTGATCTGTTTTTTTGGGATTTCACCCTTTCATAAAAACACTAATTTCTTGAAATTATCAGATTTGTAAATATGAAGTGGCTCTTATAAGAGTGTTTCGGTTCGATCGTTGATATCACCAATTTTATTTGCTTATTTTTGTATTTGAATGTTTTCCGTCATCTGATTTGGTAGAATTTTATGACCAGCACTCGATAATATTATGGTCAGCTCGAAATACATTTTTTTATTGGCGACATTTCTTTATGTCTAAACACTTGGTTGTGATAAATTTTCACTATACGAATTTACTTGGTTAGTACCCCCTTTTCACGACTCATCAATAAAATTAAAATAGATTTAAATGCTAAATTACTTTTAAGCACGTTACGTGACTTAATTATTTCGATTTTATGTTATCCCCGGGGAAGCTCTCCACATTATTTCTCGCAAGAAAGACACCTGCCAGTGTTAATTCGCTTATGGATAGATACTAACAATGTTGAATTCAATGATTTAGTTGCTATTTGCGGATTTGCAAAACTATACGCTAAACTAGATTAATTGATCATATCCATATATTTCTGAATAATTAATAATAACCTATTTGCATATGGAGATACTTTTTAATAGCTCTGAAACGATCGATTTGATACTTTTGCATACATTTCCAAGTATTTAATCATCAGAAATAATTAGACATTAAGAATTTATCATTGCAAATCTCCATGGTGCGCTCCCAGTATACTAATAAGCAGATCTATGTTTTTACATTCTGATGCACCTTCAAGTTTGAATATCAGGTGTGTTTAAAAAACCCAAGCCCGAGAAGAATATTATAACTTGTAGGCGTTTTGGAAACGCTCGGTGTACTTCAAAAATTGTTATCAGGTCTTTAATTTTGTAAATATCTCACGCTTTTCAACAACTAACAACGAAAATGTTCATTGAATTAATGAAATTTAAATAAATAATGTACATCGATGAAATTTTTTTCCAGTTAACACCAACGCATAATTACCTACACCCAGTAATAAATATTTCAAATAGTGTAATACTGTAATATTGATTATATAGCGCATGCAGTATTATTGTGTTGGTGTTTTGGCATTAAATAATATATAATAAAATACCTTAATAACTATAGTTAATACTTTTTTCACTGAACGCCGGGAAAATTTTTATTGGGTCTTTATAAGAGCGTAGAAAACACGAACCCTGGTAAAACACGAATCTAAGCTCTTTTCCGGTTTAATGAATTAATTAATACATTAACACTAAATTATCCGTATTTTTTGTGACACGTGCAGATGATGATCTCTAGACAAATGATATTTTAACATAGAATCGCCTGACGATGTCGTAGCACGACTAAAACGTTTGTGAAATATTGTGCTTGCACATAACTTATTAGCGTGTTGTGAAAAGTGCTACATTATATTTTAGTTCTGAAAATTACACTGTTTATTGCATTTTAGATGATTCTAAAATATAGATATCGCTATCGAATTTCACTAAAACATGAACTGCGAATCAATTGATAATTATTATAGTTAACAACAGAAAAGCACTTCCATTGTACTGTTAATGTACTTATCAATATGTACATATATTGTATTAATGCATTATATATTTCTAATTTCTGCGTTCCTGTATTATGAAGCGATTAACCGATTTTTGATGACTAAACACCTAAAGAGGTACAAATGCAAGAATTCATATTGGCTCCATTCGATCCTGTTTATAAGGAGGTCTTGCATTTCAAAGTTGGAATTGGTGGACGAGACGATAAATTTGAAGTTGTAGTATTAAAAGAATTAACAGACGAACTAATTTTTCATTTAACTCAGAATTGGAGTATTGTATCTCTAATTTTTTGATAAATCTAATTATTTATGATGCTATTTTATTCTGTGTAAAAATTTTATTATTGCCGTTTTAAATTTGAAATTGTGTAAAAGCTGCTCTTTATCTTTTTAAACTGCTGTAGTGTAAAATTTAGAAAAATGGAGATGGAATTTTTTGGATTTGTCTTCGTTAGAATTTCGCATGAAGATGGTTAGTGACAGTCGAGAAATATTAATAACGGCAAGCGGAAAAATAACATATAATTCGAAAGATGAAAAATGGAAAGGCACCAGAGAAGGTTGAAATAAGTGTAGAACTAATAGTTAAATATGGTAGAAGAAGAGTGCATAAACTACTGAAGATACATAGATGAATGAATATACGAGAGAGTTGATAGGGGCGATCGGTTCGGTTTTACTGATGAAACGGGCAATGGAAAAGATGCACGAGAACAACATCGAACTGCACGTGCTGTTCGTGGACTACCAACAGGCTTTCACCTCATATGAGGTGATGGAAGAAATGTATATCCCTGCAAAACTACTCCGATTGATAAGAATGACAAAATATGCATTAGAACAGCAGAGGCGACACAGAATGTTTTGATATAAATAATAAGAGTTGGACAGGGAAAAGCAACACAGTTTATATTGATTTTGGGAAAAGTATCGCCTTACGCAGATGACATTATTATGTCAAAAACATATAAGGGAATGATAAAAAGATTCAAGGAAAGAGAAAAAGTTAATCCAGATAATGTGTTATGCAGATGACGTGTTCCTAATGGTCGAAAACGAAGACGACCTACAGCGACTCCTGTTTCGACTCAATAATATATAAAAAAAACATTTAATATGCGGATATCAACTCCAAAAACAAAGTTAATGGTGATCTCAAAATATCCTGTACGCTGCAAGCTTATGATCGGCGAAGAAACGATTGACCAGGTCAGGAAATTCACATACTTTGGTGTGGATATAACCAACGACGGAAGTACCATTTCAGAGATACGCACACAAGCATCCCAATCGGCCATGATTTCGGGTTAATAAGCACATATCAATCGAAAGAAAAATAAGGATAAATGTAGGACCAGACCTGATCTACTCAGCAGAGACTAGGTCAACAACATCGAGAACGAAACAGACAATGAGGTCCACAGAAATACAAATACTGAGAGCGATAGCAGGACTATCGCTGTGGGATAGAGTGAAAAGTGAGTTAAACCGCAAGAGGTGTAAATACAAGACGTTGTCAGATGGGCCAGAGCGAGAAGACGGTTTTGGAGTGACCATGTAGAGAGCTTACACACTATCCTGGGACCAAAAGCGGTTGATAACGGCGATTACATCCAGAGAATACTTTGTTCGGTAATTTTTAACGGTCTGTGGGGAATAATTTCTCAGATTGTCGTAGTGGTACTTGGTTGCGGGTACCAAAATAAAAAAACAAAGCCAATTTAAAATACCAATGCAAAGATTTATCTTTCATCGAAATAATCGGGTTTGCACTTTTCTGAAAAAGAAGTTGTTTTGAAAAATTCTGAACAATTAAATTTAAAATTAATTAAAATTAAACTTTTGATAACCGGTTTAGCTTTTTTACAGCTGACAGGTTGACAGCTAGGACAGTTTAGTTAGCTTACGCCATTTGTTGTAATGAGTTTTCACTCGGTTTTCACAGTAGTAACGCGTTGTTTCTTTGTGTAGCGTTCCATGACTACTAATCTCAAGGGTGTCTTATTGAGACATTTTTTAAATTATGGGAGTAATACGTAACACAATGTGATATAATAAAATCTATTGTAAAGGAACATTCTATTCTTAATAAAATTATTGCGAAGCAGTATAAACAACGATAATTTAGTCTCTGATTATGTTCTTCAATCTGGCTTCTGAATTAAAACTAACAGTGAAAATTCAATGAGTAGGATAATGAATCAAATTTTATCAAGAAAGACTTACACGTGCCAGTGTTTTGGAAGCACCGATTTATACACTCAAGTGGAGATCTACTTGAACGAAAAAGGTTAAATTTGAAAGGAATTACAGGTTTATTTTGAAACCAATCCTTGAGTTTCTTTATCGCCGCAAATATAAATAGGATAATAGGATCGATACTAGCAAGATTAATTCAAATATAGTTTTGGCTTTGAGTGATGCTGGAGTGGAAAACTGATTTTGATGATTCGGCTAATATTTGTTAATTATTGAGGCTCTTTTTTTTAAACGAAAGTGTTTATGTTTTCTCGGTGATTGAAGGAGCTATCGACATGTCGAACCAGAGATTGATGAGTAAATAACCGCGCTGCGGGTAACACAATGATTCATTCATCGATGTTCTATACTGGGCGTAAGAGGGTTGATGATGAATGACTACACTAAAAAGTATAATGTTTTACAGCGAAGAAGCCATTGTATAATATGTATGTATATTATGCAAACTCTAGTATCTCGTTAGATCTGACATATTGGACGCCTACAGTGTGACGTGGTATCCAAACCACGAGAGCTTTTTATATTGAAATCGTCATCCTCTTGAATACTATGACAACATTACAATGAAATAATTAATTTGGTCAATTTTTCATGTTGCAAAATAGTTTTCACCTCGCGCGTGCCAAGAAAAAATGAAGCCATTCTGGTGTGAATTTCTTGTTTGTCGGCGTGTGCGCTATAAATTTCGAGACGGTCGAAATAATCAATTTTAAAAAATTTGTTTTGTCGTCATCGCTACTTTGATGTCGACCTACTTGTTCGCGGTGTTCAATAGGGTACACTTGACTAATGCTATTTAAAATTTAAATATTAAACAGGCCATTAAAAAAGAGCGTCTATTTTAAATGTACAACGTAAACTTGTGCGTTTATTTATAGTTTGTTTTTTTGAGATAATTAGTATTTGCTTTTTTACTATTTTCGTCTAACAATGGACTTCATTGCGATTTACATTATTTTTTTACGATTTACCTACTTTTTTATTTATATAATATATATTTTGCGATGTACTACGATGCATGTTGTGTAGTCGCGACAGTTGAGTGAGGATCCGTCAATACCGGTTGTTCGATCCAGAAATTTGTAATAATTAATTCTGTTTTAATATTTCAGAGTCACAATAGTGGATATGGAAATAATGACGAACCCCGAAGGAAACAACGACAGGATGACAGTAAACCCAATCACGTCCTACTTTTTACCATAATTAATCCAATGTATCCAATCACTGTGGTGAGTTTAATTTAATATTTTAATTTTAAAAGGCTTATCAATTAAGGATGTAAATTAGCTTTCCTTTATTATATTCAACCGGTTGTTGCATTTATCAAGGCTATATGGTCGTTCTTAAACACGAGTTTATACCTCATCCTTTGGGACGAAATACGGAACGGGTTCAAACAGCAGGAAGTTTTTATGACGAAGCTCGTGCTCAAATATTTAAAGTCTGTTACGTCGTGGTGTTTTTTTAATAATCAGATTTTATTTAAAATGCCCCTAGTATATATATATATTGTTATGTACACTAATTACATCTGGTTTCTATTTTTAATCCCCTTTTAGACAATAGCAGACATCAATAATTATGCAACACATGAAATATGAGCTGAAATTTTAATTGAAATTATTATTGATGTTATTGTTCATTATCTAATAATTTAAGCCGCACATTGCAAACATTTTAATGCTAAATCATTATTTATAAAACAATATTATTTATTTATCGTGCCTTTATTATTATCACTATCGTTTGTGGACAATTACTTCTCTTTATCTATTACCTTATCTCGACTTGCTATACATAGCTCATTCTATTTATCTTCCACACAGTTGACTACTTTTTTTGTACATACATCTCAGGCCAACTCTTTTCGCTTGCGAGAGTTACTGCAGAATTATTATTTATTGTCGTTCCCAAGTTGACAATGCACCCAGTAATTTTTCTTTTTGAAATTTGTTCTCGACAAATTTGATAATTTTATTTATTCAAAATCCATCTTTCCATTTCCTTCTTCAAATAGCTTAGAACATCGCTTTCCAAATTATCCAGTTTAATATATTTGGACGTTGAATTTTTCAATGAAACCAAACCAAATTTAAATTCTGCTGTTAATCTTGAATCCAATTTAAAGTGAATTAAATTAAAAAAAATTGAAATACCAATTTTGTAGTTTTCAATTTCACAACTTTCCTATTCTTGTATTTCCTATTGTTATTTTTCCATATTATTATTTTTAATTTACTCTCATTTCAAACGTTGTTTCCACCTAATTATCAAATATCTTATATCTTTCGATGTTTTTATTTTGATTTACATTTCTTTTCTTCTGATATTAATCTGCAGGTTTGAAGGCAAAACTCCGTGTAGTATTGGGATCCATCGTATATAACATATTATAATGCAAAACCGTATAAAAATTACAAACGATAAATTTAAATTTTTAAATTTGAATACGGTTTTGGGGATAATCTAGAATAATCTGTCTAGATCCCGGTATTCCACTAAACCCTAAAATTACGTTTGATACAAATTATACTGTTGTTTTGAGGAATAAAAAATTAAAATCACAAATATTCTTAATTTTCTTTGAATTTTCAATGTGTAATTTTATCGAGCTTGTTATCGAAATATCTGGATTACTCTTTGAACATTCGATAGATAATACATTATTTTCTATGCTCTCACAATTGGCTCAGGAATTATTGTTTTCTGGTCTACCAATATTCATTAATCTTTATATGAGCCATTTAGTTTGACACTGGTGGTGTGAGTATACTTTTTGTTTCGAGATATTTTAAGATTCCATTTGAATTTATTAAAATTGCATTTGGCAGCTAACATTCTGTTAACACATTCTAAGAAAATTTTAACCGGTCAACTATTTAATTGTTTTAATAACATCGCAAGTATACAAAAATATGTACAATTATGTGTATACTTGGGGGGGGGGGGGCTGAAATTTTGTCATTATTATATTACATAACACATTTACGAGGAATGTTGCTATTTTTAAATGTTGAAATTTGTTTTTCGTCGGATGATAAATCGGGAATCTGTATCTTTTAGCCAATATGCAAGAGATTTGCATATGACCGATATCGATATGTTCTGAAATATTTTTGGAATACTACCCTGTATGAAGTTGGTATAAAATATACAAACGTTTTAATAATAAAAAATTATTGTTCGGGGGATAATCATAAATTGTAAATCATACGCTCCAGTAGTGTCACCTAGGCCGGACAAATTTATATTAATTCTTGTTTTATGAAAATGCCTAAACGTAGTCTTAAATGAAATATTGCAACAAGCGGTTTTTTTTTGTTGACGTAATTTTGTAATTTAGGTTGACAATAATTATTATTAACATATTTTTTCATGTGTTATGGTTATAGTTATTCCCGTGTGAAATTATTGTATCGCTAGGGGCAATTTTTAATTTTTCTAACATGCAAAAAAATTGAAACTTATATATTTTTCATTTGTTGTAAATATTTTCATTTGGAGCTTTGTAATTGTTAATTACTATAATGCAAATTATAATATTATATTATTGAGCCTTTCGGTTAATAATTTGTCAAATAAATGTCTCAGATCTGACAACTTAGAAATAATTAGAGAAAATCATCAACACTGCGATTGTAATAGCATTGGCTGACAACTGATTGCATTAATTCTAATTGTAAGTGCTGAAGAGTTAACCTGTGTTCTACACTCAGAATAATAACTAAATATCTATTATTAGTTACTACATTATTTTAGTGGTCTCGTGGTGTTTTAAGTTAACTTCTTCTACTAATATTTGAATTTTAACTGGTGAAATTTGATGAAAGTAACATGATAATTTGACAATGGCTTGTCACTCATATTGGCAGTATGATCGTTCGTAAGGTAATCCGTCGAAATGTTTTCATTTGTGCTTTCATCTTCATTGACGAAGACAACATTTCAGCTATTTTTTACACTTGATAATAATATTAGTAGTTTGTAATGGTATAATTCAAAACTGAAAAAAATGTTTTGAAAGGTTTTCTGTTCTGTTCTAATGCATGCAATTTTGGTGCTTTCGCATTATTCTGCTGTATATTTTATTACAGCTCTCCGCGAGTACTTCCGTAATAAATTCGTCTTGCTGTAATCAGGCAAATTGCACTGATATAATGATAGTTCGTAGTTAAGGATTGCCCTCAGGCTGCGCGCCCGGAGCAATCATTCTTTCAGGGCTATTATAACCGAGTAAAACATCGTAACTTTTTCTATCTTAAATTGAAAACTTTTTGCTTTTTATTGCGAAACAAACGAAATTTATTAGATTGTTGCTAGGTTCTAAAATTTATGTGATTCCTTGCCGAACTGTAGTAATAAACTGATAAAATTCACACAGGAGAAAAACCATTTTCAATTTTTAAAAGCAAAGTTATGACGGTTTCGGCATTTTCTCGTACGTTTCAGTGACGCATAGAGAAATTTAAAAAAATTGTTTTTGATAAATTTTCAAAAAATGTCCCGTGATATAAATCTTCTGTCGCATAAATGCCATCATTAGAACGATAATAAATTTAAAATTCGAGACGCGATGCGCAAGGTTGAATTAAGGAGTTAATTCCCGGACTCTTTCCGACTCTTTCTACGTCCCCATGATTTTTCGGTTAATTAGTGGACGTTTTTGAATTCTGTTCAGAGCGTTTTAAAAGCGCCCTTATAATGCGACTATTACTATCGTATTTTAATTAGTTTTCCAAGTCTGCATTGAGACCATGAATGAAAGGTAAAACTTAAATTAATGTTAGCAATGTTCAAACGGATTACAGAAAATAATAAATATTATAGAAATATAAGTTATGTATCCTGTTTTATAGGCATTGCCTACAAGAAGAGACTCGAACAACATTGTTTGTCGAAATGAATAAATTTAATATTTAAAACCAATATGTTTTACATAATGCGAAAATAATGGACACACATTATATTGTATTATTACTATATTTCACGCAAAATATGTGTTGAACCATTTATCATGAACTATTTTAAATTGAATTCTCTGCATGTAACCATTATTTAATACCCGTACTTATAGTCGATACTTGACTCGATCCCACACTTGAGAAAAACAAAAGTATGAAATCGACCAATCATAATTTCGATTTGAGTATCGATCGTGCGTAGTATCGACATATAAGTACCAGCTATAATTTACGTAATACAATCAATTGACTTTACTTTTGTTTTGTTTCAGGAAGTATTACATACGATATGCCAACCAAGTGGAAATGTTCTCAGAATAGTAATATTTAAAAAAAATGGCGTACAAGCTATGGTAGAATATCCTTTTTTAAACAATGCGAAAATATTATTTAAATTACGAAAATAAAAGTCTCGGCTAGGATTATCTTTCAAAAACAAAGCGACAACAAAGCTTTTTGTTACTTTTTTCGTAATATGAATAATTTTTTGAACAAAACTTTTTACGATCTTTCCTTAATTTGTCCCACATTCGACTGCATAGACGCGGCGGTTAGAGCGAAAGAAACCTTACATGGAGCAGATATTTATTCCGGATGTTGTACATTGAAAATAGATTTCGCAAAGGTAAGTGATTTACATTTTTATCCGAGGCGCCCGTCCGTCTCCCCTTTGAATCGCAAATCTCAACCAAGCAGCTTAATAATTTAATATGCTCTCGAGTGCTGCAAAAATAACCCACTTTTCAACTTTTTTAAAAGTTCAACGCCCATTGTAAGCTTGCATTTATATCATGAGTAATAATGCAAAAAACAAACCAACTTTTTTGTAAAAAGTCTGCGTTTGCCCGAGATTGCTTAAGCTCTACAAATTCTTGGCAGTGGATTATTTGTTTGTTGATCAACACCGGTATTTGTGCATTTTTTGTGCATAAGCGTTCGTTGACAAATTTGTGGCTACATTTTTTGGCCGCTTTTGCACCATAATTCAAATTTAGTGTTGACAATTCTTTGGGTCGACTATAGGCGTGTCTCGATTCTCGACTTGGCCTGCCAATTTAGAATTTCAATATATACTAATGTAATATCTGGTGCTATTAGGCAATGTCAGCTTGTATATCAAAAAAGCTATACTGGAAGATTTTCAAAATAAACTATACATTTCCTCGGGGAAATTTCTGTAATCCGTCACTGCTTTTCCAGTTTTATCGACATTTCGTTGATGTATTGTGCCGTTCGTCTTTCTCGTCACATTTTCAGAAGAATCTATTAGGGGCGTTTTACGCACTCGTTTTATTGCCCGTTCTGATTTTTTTGATGATCGCAAGACAAATATTGGCGAGAAAGAATCGTGAAATTGTCCTGGATATTGCAATCGTAAAACGTTATCGACGGAATAGTTTCGATTAAAAAAGTAGGTGTCATGTTTTGAAGACCAGCCGAAGTTATGAAATGTTGACCTTTCTCAAGGACAGCAAATGGACGGCGAGAGTGCGTTGGACTTGCCAATGGAGATGCGATCAAGCTTATTATAAAATATCGCCTACGTTTTATTTTTATATTTTTTTCGCAAAAATTTAATTTCGTATCTAAACTTTAAATTAACTTATCTTTCGTGCGGAACCGTTTTTAAACGTTAAATTAATGTCCTGTAAACGCTGAAATTGTCATTTTTCAGTTTTTACAGTTGTGGAAATAATTTTGTTTTTATCAAGTCACCCGAATAAAATTTTGATGAAAAATTTCACGAACGAGAGCATACATTTTTTATTAGTTTGTGTAAAAGATTTTGTTCACCCCTTTTTTTCCGTGTATAATTTGATTTCGTTCCTAAGCCTGCTCGTGGGGCTCGAGTAATTAATTTTGCACATTTCGCAGCTCGTGAACGCTGCACAACAAAAATGCGATTATGAATTACAAGTATCTACATTTTCTGTACATTAAGCTCGTTAAACACAAAAAATAAATCAACAGTTACTTTTTTTTTACATAAAGATTGACTGAATTTATAGCGATGCTTACTAATAGATTTATGAGCAAACGACGTTGAATTAGTAACGTGACAAGAAGTAGGAAACAGAGGCGGATCATATCGACATTTTATTGGGAAAAAAATTTAAACAGCCTTCTTTTTTTTGAGTAAATCATCTCGAGGTATGAGAGGGATTAGCGACAGAGTATACCATAGACAAAGATTTGGCATAATTTTCTACAATTTGACCCCACGTTGGGTGCCGAGCATCAATTGTTTTTTGATGAAATCAATATCGTAGCGAACTTTAGACTTCTGCCTAGTGAAAAAAAAAATTAATAACAACAATGAATTGGATTTCTCTTCTAAATAGAGATAATTTAATTGCGTTAAATCGAACGCCTTCTACATAAAACGGCGAAGTCGTATAAAATATAATTAGGCCGAGAAACAATAATACTCCCGATAAATTGCTCTTGAAGTTGTAGCAAAGGAAACTCTAAACGAATAATAGGCGAAAGTAGTTGTCGAAGGTGGTAAATCTTATGTACTCAAAACTCGAGCAGAACTAACGCAAAACAATTAAACTCGACCCTATTAAAACAATTAGATATAAGTGCAATTATTTTCTTTAAGGCGAAAAGAAATAATGCTTAGTACAGGACATGTGAATACCCTCCCTTTTCGAGCAAACCGCTATGACAAATAAGTTGAAGGGACTACCAAGAAATTTAGAAAATGAAAGGATCGGATACTTCCTTCTTCACGACACTCCCAATTGTTCTTGTTCAGCCTAGTGCCGAAAAAACGAGATTTTTTATCTACTTTATCTCGGTAGCAGTGTGCTCTGCTTGATCTATAAACAGCGCCGCAGGTTATTATTTGAAAATATTTTCATCGAACATATTATTTCTTAGAAAATGATAATATAGAAGAGAGAAAAATGTTGGATGCTGAATTTGATTAGTAATTAAAAATAAAACTACAACTAATAGAGTTTTCAGCTGGTAAGTTGAGTGCGCACTAAGTTCACATTTGACCAATAATAGTAATTAGTAAAGTGCAGTCAAATGTGAACTTAGTGCGCACTCAACTTAACAGCTAAAAACGCTATAAATTATTCGATGTAATTACCAACATAATTACATGAAACAAGAAATAATTAGCTTATCCGCTTCATTAATCAGAATTAAAAATTAAAATTCAAATTGACCCGGCTAAATCTCGAGGTTTTGTATGTAATTAATGACATTGTACAAGAGGGATCGCCCATACGAAATAAATGTTAAATACTTGGTCAAATAAATTTGAGAAACTCGAGAGCTGAGTGGTTGTGATGCCGACGGTTAAGGTTCGATTTCGACGAGTTTACTGAATCTTAGCGGGATCGGTACTTTAACCTCAAATAGCAATAAATTGTAAGGTTATGCGAAACAAAATTTAAGATATTGCGTGCGCACGTCGCTTTCCTCCCATTGGACGGATTAGCAGGCTGCGACTAATGGTAATGCTTGGTTTAAATCATACTTAAAATGTCGACAAATAATGGCGCAATTTTTATTTTAAACAAATTTAACTGCACACCGTATGCTTCAGCATGGATTTATTCGGGTCAATCACTCGTGAATTGGATTTTATAACCATCATTTAAATAAACTTCTCATTGCTTTAATTATTTAATCGAAATGTTATTGGTTTTAAAGTTATAAAAGTAAACCGTTGGAAATTAATTGGTTTAGCGTGAAATTTATTCTCTTATTTGTTTTATTCAAGTTTTCCTATATAGACATGGCAAAAAAATTGATATTTATTTACCAAAAGTTTGATTCAATTTGCATTCGTGATGTTCGAAGGAGGATTAATTTGAAGTTCTGCAACTGTGTCCCTGTGCTTTGGGAATGGAATTTGAAAGTGCTACAATTAAAACTAACAAATGGAGATGGTCGATGAATGGGCGAAGAGAATATAACAAATTTGTTCATAAATTTTTTAGACAGAAGGCCAATGTAGTTATCTTGTTGATGATAAATCTCGACAAACCGTAAGAATTCAATACCAGGCGATTTAATTTTCTTTCGAAGAAAATCAATCCTAATGTATCTGAACGAAAAAAGGTTGATGTGTTTTTTTGTATGAAAATTGTGGTGAAAATAAACCTCGAGCACTTTTTAATTGACACGATGGAATGCCAACATAAGATTTAAATGCGTCCTTTGATTTATATGTTTGTTACAAATCGGATTAAGATGGAAGAAACTGAATTTGATATTTTTGCAATTAGTACCGATTCGTAACGGTTTACCTTTGAACATGTCATCTAACGTCTCGAAATAGAAACCTTAAAATTGGGCGAAGAAAATGCGATTATTTAATTGGTTCGAAACAAATTTAAATTTGGAGGATTGTGCAGCAGTTGAATCATCGACTAATTTGAATGCCAACCTACCTCTTCATTGTAGCTTCCACGACGGCATACGTTGGCAGAGGTTCTAAAAGGTGCCGTAAAATTTTAATTTTTCAAATTATTTAAAGCCCTCGTCCCATTTTACATCATCCCTCGTTCGTTTTGTTCAGATGAAATCGTGGAAAGGAAACTTGAAACGTTTTAATAATTTAATGCTACATTTCCCAGGGAGAATAACTCATCGTGTAATAAAGTAAATCATTTCATTTTTTTCTAGGAAAAATGTTGGCGAAGAAATATTCAAAGCACTTGCGGAAGAATATGTTTTGTTAGACGTGATGTATGACTAAGCTCTTAAGGTTTTCATATTTTGTTTGGTGGTGTGTGTTGTTCGATAAGAATGACCGAGTACACATACATCTCCTCGGCCAATGCTTTAAGCTTAATGTTTGGTTTTGTGAAAAACTGGGTCGTCACGTCGTAATTTTCGGTAGTTAGGAGTGTATTTTAACGATTTTTCACTTACACGTACTATACGTATTTTTTTGTTGCAAAACGAGTTATCCTGTTACTCCGGCATCGTTAAATTTTCTAAAAAGTATCCAACTACGCCTTTTCCCCCTTTTTCGCTCTCTCGCTTAAATTTAATTACTCGTTTCGACTAATTTTAATGTCCTTGTATCAATCATTAGCTTTTGTTTTAGGGTTCAGGTGCACATCGTCTCGGTATATTATGATCTTTGAGTAGCTACGAAATGGAATTCTCAAAAAATGCTCTTGAAGTTTGTTAAATTGATGTCGGTCATCTTTTATTTTTAGATTCTATTTTAAAATTTTATTGAATTGTTGTTTTGCTTCCTGCTTCTCTAATTGAATTTAGGTTTATTTATTATTAAGACCAATCGATTTTCAAAACTCAATGAAACATGTTTATTTTTCATAAGTCGGAGAACTTATCGGAGTGCTGGAATGCTTTTTAAGAGTTTCAATTCTTTTGTAACTGGAGATGGAGTTGAGAAATTAAATCTGGGATAAGTAAAACATGTAAGAAGATTTGACAGAATAGAAATCACGATTACATAAGTGAAGAATTGCACAATTGGGCCCACGTTGGATGACAGGTGTAAGTATGTGTATGAAGTTTTAACTAACTTCTGAAGAAGAGATCGTGTAAAGAGCGCATATTCTTTTTCGATGGTAAAATTAGTAATGCAGGAGATGCTATTTGCGACGAAGTTTAATGACCACCTTGTATACTTTTTTAACAATAGCTACCGGACAAAACGGTGAAAGCGAGGTTTATTGTAGAAGAAATATGAATTTAACGAGTATAACAAGCGTAATAATAATTCGTTTAGCCGTTTCAGATTTAATAAACCTAAAATCTGTCGGTGCAAATATTCAAACTTAAAATATAAACTAAAATTCGTTTTAATCGCTCGCTGCATAGTTATGAAAGTAAGTTTACTGTATGTAACGTTCGTGGTTTAGCGGTGGATCCGCAAATAATTATTTTCTCGACACAACGAAGTTTATTGTTTCTAAAGATCACTATACCCTGAAATGGTTTAACAATGTTAAAGAACCGACTGGACAATTTGCCGGATGGAGTGTAAGATTGCAAGAATTTATCCGGGAATTGAGCTAGTAAACTTAATATTGTTCAGATACTTTGTGTCGTTAGTCGTTAATTTTACGACGATCGGTTAACTTTCACTTGAACCAGAAGATCACGAGAAGTCTGTAGGGGAAGTTTTTACGGAAAAAAATCAGAAAGTACCGATCTTATTTTGAGTCTAAAACTTAAACTTACCGACAATTTCATTTTCTTGGATGCCTTGGCGGTTTTTTTATTTATAAAGTAATTTTTAAATGTTTTTGACCTTTGTTAGTCTGAGAATCATAAATTATCGAAAACTATGCGAATACGTAGTATTATTGTTGTTATTTGTGGTTTGCTTTGGCAATTTTGATCAACACCCTATTAAATAGTTCGATTTATTTGCAACAGCTGTTCTTTGCGAGGCCAGCTTCGTTATTATTTGACTATTCGCGTGATTGTCACATTTTTGGCTTTCGTGCCGGATGGTTTTTATGCGAAGATATTCTACAATCGAACGACTGCAATGCAACTTGGTAGGTATTTGCTAATTGTTGATGTAAAAAATAAAGAATCGGTGTGACTGTTGGAACAAAACTCATAACGTGAAAAATTAGTGTTTACAGCATCCAAAACATTTATCTTGGTGAATCATGAAATGTTATGATTGTAACTCACTATAATTAATGCCGGGCTATAAACCTAATGTATAAATCTCTTCCAAGAGCCAAGTGACTAGAAAGATTGTATAAAGTGCATGTGTATCGTGCACTACGATATCACTCTCGACTCGAGAGAAAGGTTTGGTTATTTGAGAATTTGCTAGACAATTTAGAAATTTCCATGCAAACCTTATCATTGCCTTGTCCCTTTAAAGCTTGTTTAATAGTAGAAAATTGGATTCATCAGGAATTGAACGCGTGCCAAATCGAGTTCCTTATAGATATAAACATAAATATTGACCGTTTAAGATAAAGATCTATTCGTGATGGTGGTCTTTTATTTTAATTTTGCAACCTATTCCAAACTGCAGCTCCAAAAAGTTGCGAGAGCGGTTTAAGCCGGCATGGGTTGAGTAATACGCAATTTTGACCATGTAATCGTTTCGCTTTCACGTTTAATATTTTTTTAATATCTAAATTAAAAATTAATAGTGCACCGGTCGTCGGAAGACAAAGAAGAATTACATTTTGTTACTTAATGAGTGCCAAACTTTGGCAAGGCTTAGCGAGCGTGAAGTATGTCGTTCGCTGTTTTAATTGGCATGAAGAGTGAAAACGACGTTGGTTTCTGGATTTATTTTTGCGACAGGAATTTGGGATCGTCATTGATGCAATTTGCAATTTACGCTATGCATTTTTATTTAGGAATATAAAAATACCATTTAAATAATTGCCCATTAAGTTTTATAAATTGCTTTTGGAATGTAATTAGGAGGAATTAGATATATACTTTAGTATGCGTTAGGTAATACAAATGTAATTTTAACAAATTTGTAGTTGTGTTTGCTCAACTAAATAATTCACTTTGACTTCTTTATTTTCTCGGGCGCCTGTGGTAACTTATCGATTATCGAAATTATTAATATTTTCTGATTATTATAATTTTATTACTTTCACAGCCCGAAAAACTAAACGTGCACAAAAACGACTCCGAAAGCTGGGACTATACGATTTCTATGGGTAAGTGCAATAACTATAAATACAGTCGACTCTCGTTTATACGATGCGATCTCGCTTTACGATAAGCGAGAGTCGAATTTTGTACTCAATGTCGTAGTATATTAGCGTTACCATTAAGTTCTTAATATACAGATTTTGGTGACACGTAAATATATGTCCAATATAACTCCAACACAATGCATTTATAAAATTTACATCAAATTTACTAAAAATCGTAACCCACCCCATTAAACATATTATGCTTACATAACCTAACACTTGCTTGACTATTAAGATGTATCGTCAATTTTTGTCTTGTTGTGGCGGAGGGGGGGGGGCGCGAAAAGTTATCGTCTACTTAATCAACGCAAATTAAACGGCCAAGTCGTAAATGCGGTTAGCTCAATTATCCTGACATTCGTTAATGACAATCGGTTACCAATTTAACGCCACGGTCATAAATTGTCACAATTGTGCAAATTCCCCGCAAAATCGTGGTTGATCCGTTTGTTACTCGAGTTTTCTTCATCATTTTAAGAGCCTAGTATATTATTCAATATAGGACAGTCGAACTGACGGTAAACTTGAACAAACTATGAAGCGGTGTGATTAATTGCTCCAATGTCATTATATTTAACAAGAAAGTTGTCATTCGCCTCTTGAAAATTTGCACATTGTGCGTTTTTCGCAGTTACTTTGCTAAACTTATTATGCTTTGTTGAGGAGCTCTTTTATTTTTTGCATGAATATCTATCAACATAACGAGAGTCTTAATGACGTTCTAAACTTTTTCTAATCGGCTGATGATCGATTATATCAACGACGTTTTTCTTTCCCGTAAAAATTGCTCAACTACGTCGCTTTTTTGACGTGCTTTCCCTGGATTATAGTAATTAAGAAAAATTAGTGTTTTATATTATGCAATCTTTTTTTTTTTATCTCAAAGAATAATTAATTTTTATTAATTGCCCTTCTCATTGGTAAGTTTATTTGTATTCAACCAATGGATGGTACATTACCACTGTGTAGCTTGTGTTTGTTATTTATTTGACAAAAAATAACATAGTTATAGGTAGAGGGACCGTACAAGTCCACGGTACATGTAAACATGTAATCCTGCATGACAGGATTGTGGAGGAACAGCATTAATTTATTTAGTAACTAGCAGATCGAAAAAATTCTTATACTCTTTCAGACTATTTTGTAGAAAATTTAATTTCTTAAAACATTGTTCCTATGAATATTTATCGTATTTGTTACGGTTATCTGGGCGTTTCTTATATAAAAAAAAAACTAGCAGATCTTAGCCAATAAATACAGTGGAACTCCATTGGTTGCCGCATAATTTTAGGTTAGCAATAGAACTTAAATCAAATAGTTACCGAAGAACAGAAAGAGAAATTGAGTTTTAAATACCTAGATCATTTCTTTTTATAATAACGGTCGAATGATGTGGAAACTATATTCTGCGAGGTCGCTAACGGGATGACATGGAGAGTTGCAAATAGTGGCGTTAACCTTAGAATTAGTAGCAGAACGTTGAGTTAAAATTTAATCTATAAACTTTGAGTTTTTTTAAATTAAGATTAATTATTTATTTATTTCTTACGCTTCTACTTCCGGTCGTAAAAAAAGCTATATAGATACACTTCACGAGAGAACGCAATCGAATGATGACTGCTTTTCTCTTCCTTAATAATATAATATTTTTACATTCTTTTGCGACAATCCAACGTTTATATATTTCGTCCTTTTAGCTCCGCCTCGCACGTTTTAGGGATCATGACCAAAGGAAACACCTCCCGATTTCATTTTAAGAATAAAATTTTCATATTTTTAAGAATATTAAAAGATTAGTTATTTTTTCATGTTAATAAATACATTAAAATGCTGTAAAGGAGAACTCGGTTGTCGTTAAATAAGTTAAACTGAAGGTAACAAATTAAACATTCATGAACTTCATTTGAATTTTAATGGAAGACCAATATAATTTGTTAACTAACTGATATAAATCCGGAGGCGAATGAGTAGTACTTCTACTGCAGTTTCAAATAGCTTCATTCATATAAAAATAAACAAACAAAATTTTTATCGCTGGAGGTATGGGAAGTAAGTGAGTAGAAATTTACTTAAATGACACAAAGTTTTCGTTGTTTTGATATTAACAAATATGGTGTTTAAAACATTGCGATCCTTTGCAGAGTTCAAATAAATTATCGTCTGCTTGTTAATTGAAGGAAAGATTCGCTTCTTTTGAACAACACGATAAATAATGTAAAAACGAAAACTAGTTTGCTATTTGCACTGTCAAAACCAGGAAAAGGTTGCTGCTATTGGATTCACTCGTCCAAGTTAACGGATAAATTATCCAAACGGAAGTTTGGATAATTTTGGAGGAAAATTTTGGAGGAATTTTGGAGGAAAATCTTCAATCGTACGCTTGGAAAACTGATACGAATGTATCTTGACAAAAAATAATTATTTTCACCCTTCTTTACGTCCTTGTCATGTAATATACTATTATCCATTTCTAGAAGCCCAGTTTCTATTTAGTGTTTCTCTTTGAGTCATGAACGTCTCATAGTATTTGCCATAACGACATCCAAGATGGCGGCGAAATAGCGGTTAATTTTTGTTTTTCTTATGGGCGCCCGCCATTTTGCATTTTTTGTCCTTACGATTACGTATGGTCTACAACGTGATGGTCTATTATTATATTTATGCCGAAATTTCAAGTTATTCATCCGTGTGAAGAGTGCTCTAGAAACAAAATCGATACTTTTGTTTCAAACAAAATTTTGACAGTTTAATTTAATTTTGAGTCTCGAAGTTTGTGCTTCTACTAATTTTACCATATAAATACGATTTTCAAGTGAAGAAGAGTATCCTGCTGGATACGCTGGAAGTTGATTATGCTTTGCATTTCATAAAAAACCCGAGATAGGTTGACAGTGACCAGAGGACAAAATACAAGCACTTGATTCGATCATCTTGCCGAAGCTGTTATCCGCGACTGGTGCACTTGACAAATACGCCAATAATAATTGTGCATTGTTTCTTAATCATTCAACTTCAAAAATTATAATTAACTTGCAACTTTAATTCTTCATTTTCGTTTATATGAAAATTTTATTTTCATATAATTTTCCCATTTTTCGGGTTATATCCCATTTTCAAGTGTTATTTCAAAATAAAATACAGTAAATCGTAAGCTGCTTACGTTTTAAAACGTAATTATCATTAAAAAGAATTTTAGTAGTTTGTCATAATGATTAACGAATTCTATTACGTCGGCAAAAAACAAACTAAATAAGAAAAAGTTTGCTATGGATTTTACGCATTTCCTTGATACGTGTGACAACAAAGTAGTGACGCGCATAACTGTATTTACGAGATTTCAATGAATTTATTCCAATCGTCAAAATCAAACTAATGATTTTCATTGGATATTTTGAAGGAATTAATCGACAAAATTTTACTTTATAACTATAAGGAATCTTTTAAATTAATATTGATTTGTTTTATTTTGGATAAATAATGTTATCTATATAGGCGATGATATTGGGCCCAACGATGAATCATCCTATACCGAATATTTTCGTATGTCTTCAAGTTTGATTCGAATTCCGTTTTTGTGTGTATCGATATAAAGTAATAACATTTTTTTATCATTTCATTTTAGAGCATTTTTTGCACATCTCATACATTCAAATTTAATTTAGGTTTTTAATATTTCCAGTTGCGCTCTTTAAGCAGTTTTCGCTTCGTTTTAAATAAATTAAAATAATTTCAATACTTTTTCCTTCCGGTTTTTTCTTTTAGCATTTTCTTTGTAATAAAATCGGGCGCGACTTCTGGATTTTATTTTTTACCCTTTACAAAATTGTTTTTAGTCTTGATAATTTTTCTTTCCGGTGTTTGATTAAGGCCTTTCGCTTATTCGCTTAAGATGCTTTCACGCAACATAAAGCGCGCGCTTTTGAAAAATGGTCCAATGGAAACTGAACCATTATTTACAGAAAATTTCGTCAATTATTAATAATTTTATTCATATAATGCTGCGTTATTGTGTAGATTTTCTTCCTTCGCACCATCAATTTGTAGAGCAAGTTCTTTGAAATTGGTTATTCGCGCATAAATTCTTCTTTTATTTAAATGTACATTTTGTTCTTTGTGCGCTCGTCAAGTCGCTGCGCCCACCACTAAAAATGGAAAACTCTTTCCCGACTCGCCCGTTTTTCGTGTACAAGAAGTTTATTATTATAACATCTTGAGTAATTTTCGAAAACTTTTATGAACATTAATCATGGGGAAAAATTAGGCTTTCGTAAGTTATCCGGTTTTGAAAAATAGCATGTCGAAAAAATAAATAAACTTTCTATATTTATATATTTTTGCGCGTTATGTGCGATCGCATTGTTTGTTATATTTACAACTGTCAGATGGGAATGTTATTTTTGAAACTTAATCCGGCTTCTGTAATGCTTGCGTGCTTAAACGAATTTTTGCCGGTTTGAAAGCCTTTTATTTATTTCTTTTGGCGTTTCCGAACAATTTCACCTCGATATTTTTATATACCATAGCTTCCTGACCAGCCCGGCCAAAATCAACGTCTTGGTCGAATCCACGCGGAAGCGCTCGCACGCTGCGCCGCTGAGCTGTACTTGTCAAAATGACTGACATCTCGAAATGGAACTCAATTTTAATCAACTCGTATGCCAGCTTCGTCGTTAAAATTTTATGTGCGATGCATAATAACACTAAATCGTTCGTCTCTTATGCGTTCACAACTTAATTTTAAATTTACAAGCACATTATAGCGATGTTATCCTAATGTAAATTTAGTTAACAACTGAGGAATTGCAGATGTTGCTGTTTGTGTGAAAACACTTAAATATTCATTCAAATATATTTAGGATTGAGAGCAATCATGCATAATTATCGTGCATGGAATTTACCCACATACCATAACTAGCTTGCAAAAAATGTTGGGCAAATCCTTGCGAAGTACGGTTACGATTAAGTTTTTGGCACTGGCAGTCCTCGAACAAGAATTTATTCGTTAGCCGTAATTGAAGGAAAAGACTGCATTCGAAACGAGACAGCTTATTAATTAATAAAGTTACAATATCCATACCTGCCCGGCTTTTCATATTTTCATCTGCTCGACAAGCGTAATAGTTATTTATACACCTATAGGGCGTAAAGCGAGATGCGAGAATCTCTCTCCAGAGTCCTTCGCTCTACGTAAGAGCTTGGTGACCACTTGGCAGATACCTCGGTTGTTTTGCCGTTGCCTGCCGAGGGAAGACGGTCAGAATACAATTTTTACTTCTCTCGGGATCGAACCGGGGATTCCGGCAGTTGGCAATCGACGCACATAAGCGCCAGGCCGTGATCGTCTTCTTTACTAATATAATAATAAGTCCACTTAAAATGAGTATCGAAATCAATGTCTGATGATGTTGTCGAAGTTAGATAGCCACATTCTTTCTGCAACGCCTGTTGAAAATTTTCGAAAATGCGAAAGTTCTTCTTGAGAAATTTTCGAGTTATCACTGTTGATGAGACACGATACTTTCATTCGTTAATATTATTTTAATAAAAAAATCCAAATAAGTACATGGATATTCTTTGCAAATTTTCTAAAATAATAACGAAATACATATTCGTGTCATGCATGTCTTAAATAGGACAATACAGGAGACGTGCTAGTTGTATAATAAGATAATCATCAGACGTGATTGGCTCGGATTCATAATATTTTGCAACTAGATATACACAGTCTTAAATAAATAAAGTCATATTTTGGAATAAATTGTTGTTTAATAACCACGAACATTTTTGATACATCACACGATGATTGGTTAAAATTAAAATGCTAAGAGGACTATCGTTTGACCGATATCAAAGTAGTTTGTATTATATTCTCGGGGTATTATTACAAATACATTTTCCGAGCAGTTCGTTACAAAGTTTAAAACCGTTTCGATTGTTTGAAAATTGCATAAAATTTTTGACGTATCGATTAAATGATTAGAGAACGAAATGGTAGTATAAATTTTATATAGCCAATTTGTTTACGATAAGCTTCGATTTGCTGCACGGGTGATTGCAATAGTTTTCTAAAATTGGGGTTGCGAGTAACCCTTAAATTTTTGGTCACCGGAACTGTTTTATTTGACCAAATAAAATTTTTATTATTTATATAGGGTCGGACGCGAAATTGCAAGTTAATCTAGCTTATGGCGCAAAGATTCGTTATGAAGCGATGGGGTTATGTACCGACTTATGTGCTTATTCGAGTGCTTTGATTACTTGATAAGGTTTCGCTAATAACTACCGAAACTTGGTATTTCGAGCGGTTTATATTGTGATTTCGGAGAAGGGCGGAATGTAATCAATTTTAAATAATTTGAATATATTTTCCAACGTATAGAAAGCTTGTCGAATGATATTAACCAATCATGGCACGTTCCCAGCTTCAAAAGAAATGCCACGATTGGTGGATGATTTAAACATTCGATATACTACTTTCTGATATTAAAATGTGAAATAGCATTTCGGGTGGTTAATATGTAGTACTTGGGGTGTAATTAATAAAATTATCGAGGTAGACGAATGGAAATGGCATGAGCGACAAGAAAAATGTTTTATTCATACCAAGTAGTTACATTTCAACATGGTTTCACTTTGGTATGTTAGAACACGTTTGCTTAAGCAAAGCATGAATTTCGGCTTACGGACCAATCGTCTTTGAGTGGTCCAAAAAATTTGAAAAGAAGCTGGCTGAATAAGGCGATTAAGTTTTTCGGCCGACTTGTCGAAGGACATCGAGTTTACATATTAATAATTATTTGATGTGTGGCGCGAATTTTGTGCTTTCGGTCCGAATTGAGAGTTATTTTGTTTGTAAACGCGTTTTGGTTACACGGTCTCCGCAAAATATCACAACTTCATTGTAAATTTAGATATTAAAGCGCCTGCTTTATGCTTTGACGATGTGAAAGCTCCGATAAAGCTTTTCGTATCAGTGTTAAATCTACAATGCATATAGGTGTAGGAAACTTTATGTCTATCTAACGCGAAATAGATTTATCGATTTAACATAATCTCCCTATTTTAATGTTGTGTAGCATTTTTGAGAAAGAAGCAAAATTAGATTAGCCGGTTGATGCAAAAACGCATGACGTTCCATTTCCTCTAAAAAAATATTGCTTTAGCATTTTATTAGATAATATTTATGATATCCATATATTTTGGGGAGGAATTTAAAATGATACATGTTTAACTGTGGCTGAAAATATGTGCTACATATTTTCATACACTCAATTTTCTTATTTTTGGAGATATGAAATTGTGTATATATCGCTCGAGGCACGTTTTCTTATTTTGTTTTTCGATTAAGTCAGCCGAAGAAGCCGCTCGCAGTGCAAAATAAAAAAAAACTCTCATCGATTTTCTTTTTCCTTTACCGGAAACAGTAAAGTGCTAGTTGTACTTGACTAATAATTAAACAACTTGTTTATCTTAAAAATTCCTCTACAGGGAAGTTTATTCTCGCTTCCGCCAGTGTTTTCTTTTCTACATTTGTTTTGAATGTGTAATGCAATCCGCATTATATCCGCTTTCATTTGTCAAAACTGAAAGGCACTTGAAACCGAAACTGCATATTACAAACCAAAGAGCAATAAAAAATGCAAAACTTCATGCACAAGATGCTATTCATCCCACGGGAGCACCTTCGATCTAGTAGATTTTATAGTCAAATGGTTTTTTTGTTCAATAAAAAACCTGATTTGTTTTCTCGATCAACTGAATGTAACTATTGGTAATTGGATTTCTATAGCTATACAGGCACTAAACAGTTTGAAGATATTATATTAACTCATCGAAACGATTTACACGGTTGAACGCAAGTGATAGAGACCTACTGGCACATAATTCGTTATCGAGTACACACCGGAATGAAAATTGAAATTAATATTAAACGCTGAAAATTGACATTTGCAAGGTTGCAACCGTCGAATGCCTCGAGGTTTTGTAGGCATATCGATGTTCTTTATTAGACATTTTTCACGCTCTTTTATACTAAAAAGCATTGTAAACATTTTGCAGGTAAGCCACGCTGCAATATACAACATTAGAATTTCTGAATGCCTTTTACGTTTACATGGTAAATCGCAATGAATAACTTTAATAATATCTAATGGAAATGTTAAATGGGGCATTTTATCCTTCCTAGCTAGTTGGAGCAGTAAATTTTAAGTTTCAATATTGACGACAGCTTTTTCATATCGAAAATTTTAATAATTCAAACTCCACTTGTTCCTTTAAGTTTAAGGTTAAAATGTGCATGGACCTTGCGTAAATATTTTACGTTCTCGTTAGTCCTTTACAGGTTTGTTCACGCATTTTCGACGCACCTTAACATACCATAACATCGGAATTTATTATGTATTTTTCGTAAGCGTTTGCTACATTTTCCTTTTGAACTTTATTTTCCTGCTTCACAAAGAAAGGCGAACGGCAGGGAAGGGGTAGTGTGTTTGTTGCACGTCCTATCTGAAAATTAATTGCAGGGTTAAGCTTTCTTTTCTATAAATTTTCATTTAAACTAAATAAATTTGCATTTACTTTTTTCTTGTTTCGTAATTTACATTTCAACTCGGCTTAAAATAATATCATCCATTTGGTCAAGTATTTTTTTTAGTTTGCGGCGTGTGAACTATCTCGGGAAATTAGTCGACATGAAGGATTTTTCTTAGGGAACAATTTTGTGGGTTTTCTGATGAGAGATGAAAGGTAATCTCTCGTTTACGCTTGATTTCGCCCTTCTCTTTTATAAAGCTTCCTTGCTTACAATTTGTAAATATTGAAAACTGCACTGTGCTAACAAATTATACGTTTATATTTTATATATTGCATTCGCGAGAGAGGGTTTTAGAGCTAACATCATCAATAAATTGTGCCACGTCCAACCACAGGTTTCTTTTCTTACATAACTTCTGCGGGGCGATTTATACAATTTGTATTTGGCACGATTTGTTGTTTATTTCTATTTACTATGTATATAAAGTATTAACGAACCATGCAATAGCGTCGTAAAATATTTATCGGTTTGCTATCGTAAACAAAAGTAGAAATTCTTCAAAAGTCATAAAATACTAATTATACGTAGTTTAATTACGCATAAATGCATAATAAATCATAATTTTACGTCGACGTTGGAAGCGGACTGTATTTTTTTTTGTTCCCAGTCAACTATTACTGTCGGTTGACAGTTTTCTTAACTCGCGAGTTAAGCAGCAGTTCGATTGGTACTGTTTTAAGTAGGAAAATTGTTTCAGGAGAATTTCAATTATTATTATTCCGTTCTTGATACTCGGACAACTAACGTTATCACACTTTAATGAGATAATTAATCTAACGTTGATTAAAATACGTCCTGAAGAGATTCTTAATCTTAACCGCCATCTCCGATTCGGAGCCTACATAGTAAGAATCCATTAATTTTGCACATGCTCCTGCATACCCCGGTACTATAACTCTACGAAAACTCTGTTACCATTATAACTTGGGAATATTATAACGCGAGTTCTAAAACTGAATTAAAGTGCGTTTAAAATTTTATGTTTCGCAATGTGAGTTTTAAAAGAGGTGCCATAACTGTATCAAACGACTTTTAGTTAAAACATTCATAAAGAAAATGCGATCCTTGATGTGGTTTTTTCACTTACACCCCGAAACTTGATGACACAAATTTAGGGATTAATATTAAATTTTAGCGTTGTTGCTCGGTTCAAGTCACCGATTATGTACTCGCATTATAGGATTTATGTTTTCCGATTGAGAGGAAGCACATTAAATACTGTGGCAAGTTTGCCGTTTAATCGTCGATCGATTGAAGTTATGATACTAAAAAATTTCTTCAAAATGTTTTAACGCAAATTGCTAATAGATTACACGACGAACTTGCACCCTCGAAACCCCCCGAGAGATTAATACGTTATCGGACGAAAATTTGAGGATATCCCCGGGTTCAAAACGGGTTGCAAATCCATCACGCGAGACACGTTGCCGAAGTTAAGGGTCGTTTTTTTGATTCGACAAATTCTTGAATTTATTTATACTTTAGTTAAATTGTTCGACGACACGATTATGCATCGATTCAATAACGAAATGAACTTTCAATATTCCTTAATATAATTTATTATCGGAGAAGACGAGTTAAAGAGACTACATAAAAGAGGCGTAGGATGTTTTAAGTGGTTGGAACGCAAGTCTCTCGATTTTATGTGTTACTCGGATGCGGCATCGATAAGACTTAAAAACAGAAGCCAGTTTGTACGAACGGAATAACATCTTCGCCGCCTCGTTTATCTCGTTACGAGTGCCTCGCACACAATTATGATTTATAATTGAAATGGACTAAACCAAAATTGTGTCCCAATCTAAAATTTGATCTGGGTTTTAATTCAAGCATTACGTCACGCTCTCTCGGCAATTTAGTGTTTTATTAAATGTAAATACTTTTTAATTCGTTGCCGAGCGCGTCGAGCACATCGAAATTTTCTTCAAAAATTCATCAAAGCAAACTTTGAACGGTTTTATAATTCGTTTTCGTTGTATAACATCGAGAAATTCGATTAGTCCATCGATCGACTTGTAGATGTCGCTCGCTGAAATTGTTATTCCCCGAGAGTTGATTATTATTTGAGGAATAAAGCGCGGTGTTTGGTTTTTTATTGGAAGTAAAATTGCATTACGATGCTTCCGTGTATTAAGAGCAACTTTGTGGTTAATCGATGAACTTTGTTTGGCGAAGCTCGAGTTTGTAGTCAAGCACTTAACCGAAAGTTATCGTTGTACTTATACAGCTACCGCTATTTGTTAGATTAAGTTTCAATATCGTTACCTTTTGTGGACTTTCATTTCTCAATATGCGCTTTAATCGGAATTCGACACTGCCGAAAAATCGCTAAAGCCAAAGACAAAGTTTAAGAGGTAAAACTCTTATCGAAGACTAACAGGAGCGAACGCCCGGAGGTGATAAATATCGGTGGCGGTTCATAATTTACTAGACTGGAACCGCGAAATGAAGAGAACTCGGAACAAGGAGTAAATAACGCCAAAACGATAACTCAGCTGTAATTAATGAACTAATAAAAAAAAATAATAACCAATGGAACAGAACGAGATCCAATTCCATTTTAAAGGATTCTACTCGTTTAGACTATATTTTCTCACAACTCGACACTCGTCTGTGCCGAAACGAATCCTTTCGAAAAGGTTTTCCCTATTGAGCTGTTAATTCTTCGTCTAAGCATTCGTTAAGGTGCAATTACATTTATTTCTCCCCAGTAGTCCAAGATTATGGTAACGGTTTTAATAAGACAATTGTTGCCTCGCCAGATATCCTCCAGTTCAAATTTTCATGTTGACATTTTTCCTTTATCGTTTATTAAAATTCTAAACGTAACTTAAGAAAAACAAAAAAGTTTTCCGAGAACCGTTCCGGCTTGACGTGTACATAAGTGAAATTCTTACTTACGCTTCCGAAGACAGGTAAAACTCGGAAGAATGTTTCGTTGGAAATTGAAAATCTAGTATTTTTTAAAACCCGCCCGAGAAAGGCAGGGCTTACGCCTTTAGTCTAAGTCGAAAAATATTACCGACATCGACTTGATTTTCGCACAGAAAATTCAGCAGCATTCTAGGATAGGAATGTTTACGGATATTAAGTCAAGCGTAGCGAGACTCCATTTCGCAAGGCTTCTATTTAAACATTTTGTTTAGATGCACAGCTCGCATTTCTTAATTAATCTTGATGAAACTTTGCGTCAACATTCTTACGAACCATTAACAATTTAATGTAATGTTAATTGGTTTAATTCGGTTTAGTACTTCTGGAGCAATTAAAAATAAACGAGTAGTTTTTCGCTAGTCGTCTCGTGCAGCTTTTGTTAAACCTCGGTTTCGGAGATTTTATTATTCTGCTATAAAATGCTGCGAAATTGATAAAAGCTTGAAAATATTTGTTTCGGTTATTCCGAGAGGAACTTTCACGTGTACGTGTAAAATTTCCAAGTAAGAAACTTAAAACTATGGGAATCGATCCTCATAGGTTGATCGATTAACTTGAGAACAAAGTCTTCAGACAGATAACTTTGAAAGCACTTGAAATGCGAAACCGTCACGATTTTTCTCAAACAAATGCCTGGCATTGTCGTCGTCTCTTTGCGAGTTTGGATCTGAATTATTGCGAATTAAGTTTTTCCAACTTTCTCTCGTGCCTAAAAGTAAAACAAATTGCAGGTCGTAAATTAGCACAACTCAATTAACAAATACAACGATTACGAATTTCGTTTAGATTTTAATTAAATGGCAAAGGGAAAACGGGTATTCGTTTCGAATTGGGAAATTTTTGTTTGTCCGTGACGCAGTGTTTTGGTCTCAAGGCGCTGACATTCTTTTGTTCTCGATTTTTAAATTTTGATGTAGTTCAGTGTCAATATCGGTTATCGGTTTTTATGAATTTTACACATTTCGACGAATTGACATTTGCGCAATTTAATTAATGTATACCAGAAGGCAGTGTTGCGAATTTATTCCTGTAGTATAGTTAATTAATAGCGCACACTTGGCGGTGCGTCGTTTAAAATATTTCATGCCGCATTTCGATGCAGGAAATCGTACGACCTTTTAGTTTGATTACTTGCGATCATTGTCTGCGAAAATAGTCTCGCAACATTTGTATATTATCCAGTTTAAATGCGTAGCACCGAAAAAAAGTTGCTCTCCTAAAAAGCAAAACTCGTTATGTAAATATTTTTGTGTTTGGTTTCAATTTGTACTTTTTACGAAGGACGATAGATAAGTATCGAGACACTTAGACGATTGGCGGTTATATTTATGTCCAAAATTGAGGAGTATTTTTCCTTGCACAAAACACCGATCCTAAACAAACTGCAAACATTTCCCTTACATTCGCAAATTAACACAATAAAAAATAAGTCTTACAAAACATTCATCATGAAAACAACGCTGTTTTCTTGCTAACTACTAACTATCACTTGAACTGCGCGACCTGCATACAGACAAACATGCACATCACCAATAACTATAAATTTAAGAATTCATCTTCAAAAAAAAAAAAAAAAATTTCCAAAAGACTGTCGATGATGATGGCTGTTCTGTCTGTGTGCAGGTTGCCGCAGAGGTTAAGACAAACGAGACCGTGCATCCAGGATAGAAAAATTATCCGAGTCGACTGGAACGAAAGCTAAGCCATCTCTCGTCATCACGACATCCTCTACAAGGGTAAGTTTTTTTATTTTTGCTTTTCCTTCAAGAAACTCACCTAATTTATAGTTGAACCGAGAACGGAAGAGGGACATTGCATCGTTTGTTGCTTATTACTATGTAATTTGAAACGCTTCCTTAAGAAAAAAGTCTTCAATCAAACGAGTTTTTAATGAGCTAATTTTTAATTCGCTCGAAAAATACTCGGGACTTTTTTTGTGAGAAACGATTAAAACAATGATTTACTTATGAAACTGAAGTTTCGTTCGCAGGCGACCCATAATACCGAAGCTGGCGATATCGCGCACGCCCAACGCCGTGTCGAAAATCGATAATCATCAAGTTCAAAGATACTTTGTTCAAGCGTGGCGATTTTTTTGTGCGAATTATCATTAGTATCATCCATTAATTGGGTCGCATCGAGTAAGGCAGTAACGTTTGTACCATTCCCAAATCCCAAGTCGGAGGTTACAAAGGTACGAGGCAGATGTGTGTTTGATCTTTAACAAATGCTAGTTTCTGCTCCATTTAACGCTCTCCAACTTTTGTTCCGGCAAAGGAATTTTTACTTATCGGCTTTTTTGTCTTTTTGATAAAGTGCAGCCAGCTCTCCCGAACTGGCGAACGGCCGACAAAAAGTTTTACAATTGCAAACTAATTTTGGAAACAATTCTTTATGTACCGACAAACTTTAATGTTTTGAAAGATTACACAAAGGACGGCGTTTGCTAGATTGTACTGTTTGATTATTTACCATTTATCTCGTTCTGAGTAAATATTCCAGCAGCTTCCCAAGTTCTTTTATGCGCTCAATCGCAGTTTTATAAAAATTTTAGTTTGAAACGTTGGATTTATTTCGAATTTTTGTTATTGTTGCCGCTTATGATTTCCCAAACGTTTTCGTCTCGAGAAGCAAACGCTGCAATTTTTGAATAGGAAGAGGAGCGGTTTTTGTTCACTTAATTTTTTAGTGGTTTACATTTTTTCTTCATATTAAATTAATATCGGGCTAAATACGAAAATGGTCTCGATCGAAAGAAATGTTTTTCCGCATCTGAATCAATTCAACAATTATCGGTATTCTATTCTTTTTAATTTTAGCATTATAAAACAATCGAATTGCAATTTAATAAGTCCAACTCTCCGATACCCGTTTGAGTAAGGTAAAATAAGTTTTCGGCACTAGTGCGGAAAAGTAACTTTTTCACGCACGAGCGCGTTTTACTTTTTTACCTCACGCCTAGTACGGAAAAATGTTGCTTTTCATAACTAGTTGCGCAAAAAGTTATGTACCGTGAAAATTTTTTTCTCAACAAAATGAGTGTTTACGTTAATTGTTTTTCATAAGACGACTTGTTTTATTTTTGCAGTTTTAACATAAATTACAGGAAATGTGATCGAGTATTGGATATCTTCCGACTGGGAAATGTTTTCAAGATTCTTATAAAAAGCAGATCTATTAAGTTCGTCCATGTAGTTAGTTAGTTCTGGACGTTAATTATTATACTGGTGAGCCGGAAAATAGTCGTTCGCGGTCCGTATTTAATTTACGGCAAATTTACATTGTAGGGTAAATCAATAGTAGGTATTATTCGAATCTACCTTGTAATTCCCTGTTTATTCATTTATTTATTTTCAATTTATTAGTTATTCCCGAGACATTTGCAGATATATTTTCCATTTTCAAATGCTCTTTTAACCGCCCATTTCTCTTGCTCTTAATAATTATTAAACGGAACATCCTGTATTTTAGAAAATTATTCATTTGACTTTATAAAATATTCTACATTTTTTTCTAAAATCTCTATTGTCTTAGAGTTATTTGCAGACTAAATAAATGGTGCCCTAAAATAACATACAATGTAATGGCGTATTTTGTTTAAGCTATTTTATTTCCGACTGTAGCGGTCTCAGCTATGAGTGCGTTTCAACTACTTTGTATAACAAGTGGCATAAATTCATCAGAGCGAGTATATCATTGTGTAATGTGTTTGTATATAGGGTGATTGAAACATAGACGTCGCCGTAGTTTTCCAAACGTCCGAAAAAACCTGACTACGCTACTGATTAGATTTGGTTAAAAAATACATCAAATAAGCAATTTGTAACAGCATAAACAGAATATTATAGCGCTTTCAGAGATAATTCAAGTACAAAATGCGTTTTCAAAACATTGGTACTGAATACGGTCGCTCCAGTTTTGTGAAATATTATACATTTTTACAGCACAAAAAAGTACAAAAGATTTTACAAACATAAACTATTGATTATAAATTTGGGAATAAAGTACCTAAATAGTGTGCTATAATTAATTTAAAAAAAAAACAAAATTACTGAAATAATTGTAAACCTTCGCACGATTAACTTATTGATTGCACAAATTGTTTGACCATCTAAACGATTTTTTTGTGTCTATTGTTTTCTATATAAAATAAACAACGTTTTCAGAATTATAATGTTAAATTTTTACATATAAAGTATTTTTCCTAATGCTAATCAAAATTGCCCGCTCTATGATGTGCAAAATATTAAAATATAAAAAATGATTTCGATAATTTTGATTTTTTTAGTTTTCCAGCAACGAATCCTGTCATTTTAAACATTTCTTATTCGACTTCGGATTCGAAGCATTTAATTTGTTCCGAAATGTTCCTTGTAGAAGAAATCTAAAAACAAACAAGCGAAATGATGACTCTTGTTTCTTCTCTCGTTTTCTATATCCAGGAAGTCTAAATGCTCATGAAGCAATATTTTCACTTGTTTTCAAAAATATGTTTACACACGACTTGCTGACCCATGGCTGTTCCGTCAGTGAGCGCGAGAATCGCGATTGACCCAGTAATCAAATCTTAATCCAGATAAATAAAACACACAAGCAAACAGTTCGATAGTTGATTCGTCATCACTTGTTTTTCCGCGACAGATCTAGAGCATCTATTATTTTCCAACAAACTCTGTATAATAAAATTTTCCATACATAATACGCCGCAGTAGTGTTGTTTCTATTTTTACCATGGAGAGTTTTTTTTTCTTTGATAAAATGAACCAAATTGATTTATAATTTTTAATAATTAATTAGTACAGGGCTTCGCGCGAATTTGGAGTATTATTTTGTCAGATTATCGCTTTAATGTTTCGTACCCATCATCCTCCAGTTCAATTGTCCTTTATATTGAGTTTCGTACCCGACATCTCTCGGCTCAGTTTTTCTCGACTTAAATGTTTCCTATGTCGTAATTTTACACATAATACATTTTTAATTACGCGAAAGATCAAAATTAAAAATCAAAGATTAAAATTGTCCTCAAGAGGACCCGCCCATGCGGAATTGTCCGCATTCTTCACCTTGCTAGTTGGTTTCTGAGTTCATGGCAATGGAATTTGCATTTAAAGTTTGTATTCTAAAATTTTTATATTAAATTTCAAAATTTTTAACGAATATCTTTTAATTATTATTTAAATCCTCCCCCTCTACGGATGTAGTTAGCCCTTTAACGTTGTTTTGTTATTGTACGGAAATAGAACACTGCGACATTATTGTCGTGCAAAAGTGCTCTTTCCTTCTCTAATTGTCCTTTTTATTTTAATTTGGTCATGCATATTTTATCCAAATTTAAGTTAATTGTTTAGCAGAGATTCGCGAAGACGAAATCGATAATCGACTAAAACAAGATTTTTTTAAATGCAGAATTAATTTTTGCATTATTCAACCCCGAACAAGAAAAACAATTAGGACTATAAAGCAGATTACCCTCATTATTGTTGAATTAAGTCTTTAATGTTTCAATGAAATTTCGAAAGGGAATATTTTAAAAATCGATCTACCGATTATGTGAACCGTTTCGGGATTAACAGATGCCTCGATGTTTTTTTAAAATTTTAATTTCGCTGTTACCGGTACTTTTACCGATCACATTCTTATGCAACCGGTCACCACCGAAAACAGCAGTCCCAAACTTTTTAGTTTACTCTGGCGAATTCTGGCAAGCTGAAAAGTTGGACCACCAAAACGCGAAGCCGTTTGATATGATTAATATCGTATTCATTACACGATCAATAAATTTTTTGGTTTTGGTTTAATTAATTGCGGAGATATTTTAAGAGGACATAATTGCGATTTATGCGCGCGTTTTGACAAATTTGATTTTTAGATTAAGATTTTTTTCGTCGAGGCCGTTTCGTTTGCCAAGTCCGGCAAGCAGATGCTTTATTTTAAAATGAACGGAAAAATGTTTCTCGATTTTGACAAGTGAATCACTCGTTTGATGAGTATGTCGAAATAAATTGATTAATTAGGTTAAAATGTTTGAATTGTGCTCGTTCCAAAAAATGCTTATTATTTGGCACAATTTTTTAAATTTAATTGATTTTCAATGCCGAACTAAATTCATTAATCAAAATTTAGACGGCAGGCGAATTGAAGGAAAAGCGATGGCAAGAATGATATTTAGTTTCGCAATGAATGCTTTTGCTCACCAAGTAACATTTCATGTTTTTTCTTTTCAGCCAAAGAAAATATGAACGGTCGTCCGCAGCCGCTTCTTCAGGAACCTCACTACGGATCCAGACCTCAACCTTACAGTAAGAGATTTCTTTATTTACTTACTGTAAGATTCGATTAGAGAAACCGCAAATTATTGTCTGTTATCTGTATTTTGTTGGTACTTGGCCACGTATAATTATTATTATTACGTTTATACGCAATTGCTAAGTGATCGTTTATCGTGTAAATATCATAAATTGAAGGCAGCGAATTAGCTAGCGCATTACTCGATTAATAAATGGCATTTACAATTTGTTGTGAGATTGTTGACGAAGGATTTAAAATAAACCGCCGCGTTTCTATCTGCCAAAAAGTGAATCATAAAATTATAACCTTCGTCACCTAAATCGTTTTGTGACACTTTTCGGACAGAAATTGCATGTTTGCTAAATAGTTGTTGAATTATTTAATATACAAGTAAATAAATAAAATTTTATCCGATATTTTGCCCGACATAACTCTTGCATAAACAAGCGGAACATTAATTTTACGGATGCAATTTGTATTTTAGCCGAAACTAATTTTTAACGTGTTTCGTGTTTGTTAGCTATCATCACATTTTATTTTGGCTACACGATCACTTTTCTTGCCGAAATACCTTCCGTAATTTAGGATTAATGTCCGTGAAGTTAACGACCACGGTTTTAATTTGAAAAAATCCTTTCGGCAATGCTTGGGAAGTGACGATAAAACCCAGTCGGTTAGTCGCAGACCATCATCTAGCCGTCGTTTTTTTTGTAATAAAAAATTGTAGGTTAGTTTAAAGGTTTGATGGATGAAATCGTGTCTAGTCGCAATTACTCGTGCGGCAAACTCATACTTTTCGCTCTTGGTATATAAATAACTATTAACGCAACGCGTTGTGCATAAGCCAATCTTTAACGCGGGCTATAAGTACATACATATTTAATCGTGTCCTCTCTAATGGGCGCTCCAGACTCTCGCGAGAATCTCGCGAGAACAGCACGAGAACGCGAGAACATCACGAGAAACGAGAGTGTGGAGCCGATTCTCGTGTTCATTTTTAGCTTCTCGCCTTGCAGGCCACTCCAGACTCTCGCGAGAATCTCGCGAGAACCTCGCGAGAACATCGTGAAAAAACGAGGACAACACGAGAAAAGAGCGAGTGGAGCTGATTCTCGTGTTCCTCATAAGTTCTCGCCTTGTTCTCCACTTGTTGTCGGTTTTTTAATGCGAGACAAAGGAGTCGAGATCGCGATAACACTACCACACCTGCACATTCGCATTCTTCAGTAGCGCCTGACTCACCGATTAAATAGTAGTATAATTAATTGTGAATTAAAATGAGCGTAAATTGGAAAACGAACAAAAATTGGCATTTATTGATTGCCTTCAAGCAGAACCAGCTTTGTGGAAAACATACATAAAAGGCTATAAAAATAAATCGGAAAAAATCATGATGCTTGTGTGTGGATTAGCACAATAATGTAAATACCCGTCGGCGTCGATGAATTTAGAAAAAACAAAGATTCTCTGATTGCAAATTATAGAGGTTATAAAAATAGAGAGAAAAAATCAGTGAATTTGGGAGTAGGTGTCTACGACTACGATGTCTATAAGTCCATTTGGTTTGCGCTATGGACTCCTTGCTTGGTGACAGTACAAAATGTAAAAACACAATTATAAAATAATGAAAACTTAAAGTTTGACGTATTTACGTCGATTTTATACCAAAAAAATTATCTGTTTTTTGAACATAATTTTGAAGATAATTTGAAGAAATAGATATTTAATTTAAACTGTACTCAATCACACCAGGCCTTACGAACATTCAAGATGCGATTTTGACAAATATTAATTGTCGAAATAAAAAGTACTGTTTACGTGTGATCGGAAGTTAGTACGTTTACATAATTCGAGCGCTGTGACATTACTGACCTCGTTGCTCGTTGGTCTTGTAGCGCAGGCCGGGTTAAAACTTCGGTGCGCTCACAATATGCGCGCGTGTATACAAACTAAAATACGCTTGAGTAGTCAAGGGTCGAAATAAAAAGAAATAAAATGGCAATATTATCTTTCAAGAGAACATTATACGTGTAGTACAATTTTTGAGTACGTACAAATAGACTTTCTTTCAAAAATCATACTTTTAGATGATACTAATTCATTAAAGGGGCCAAAAATTCCAAATTTAAACTTTTCGACATATCACAAAATTAAAGAACTGTTAATCGTTTTAGAAAAAATTATAGAAATTTATTTAAAAAATCCTTGTGAGTGTGGATGTTTTCCAATTTTCGATGTAACACGATAGAAAATCATTTCTCGCCTTGTTCTCGCGTTGTTCTCGCGTTGTTCTCGCCTTGTTCTCCGATGCTATTCTCGCCGAGATTCTCGCGAGATTCTCGCGAGAACTTCTCGCGAGATTCTCGCGATAGTCTGGAGCGCCCATAACAGGCGCGGGTTGCGACATTAACAAAATAAGGAATAATAATGTACTAATCGAAAAGGTGGCCGCTGACTAATACTTTTTTAATTAATTAATATCTCGATCCGGAAAGACTTACAAACGGCTTACTAACGATCGACATAATAAAATTGGCCGCTCCTGTGAAGTTAACCGCCGATTTTTAAAACATGAGTTTATATCTGGTTAGTAATTTAGTAGTAAAGATTTATTTATTATTAGAAAAGGATAATTTTAAATTTCACAAAAAACGACCATTGATTGCACGGATATTACTACGTCTACCGCCCTTAACCGAAGGATACATTTATTTTTTTCGAATAATTGCCGTACGAACAATGCTATAATTTTTAAATTACAAAAATAAAAAAATTAATGTTGCTTTGACGTGTTTGTCTTTTGCATTGTTAATCGATAACGGTAAAACTTTCGTCGCTTTTGTTTATTTTCTTAATTATTTGATTACCTGCTCTAATACTTTACAAACAATGAATGCCAAAATTACATTTTATTCAATTGAAAAATGTTTGAATCGCGTAAAAATTAGTATTCATTCGGAATTTGCTTAATTATTCTAATGCTAACGAAGCAAAAATTAAAACGAAAGAAAATTTTTATCTCCGTTCTTAATTAATGCATATCTTTCTTCTTTTTTTTGAAATTTATGTGAACGTGAACTTTATTATTTTGCGAGGTTTTTCGGTATATATTGATTGATTTATGATTCGACTTCATATTTTCACAGGATTTAGCTATTGTTCCACCAATACCTACAACGATTTTAAAAATAGACTTTCATTAATACATAATTGAAACCTATCGATCTTAGGTTTGGGAAGTTTTTATTTACCGATTGTTATTTATTTAGACGCTTATTCTCACGAATCCCAGGGACGCTACGACGAAATTTGTACGGGTCCAGGAGGAGGATACAGCGAGCCGTCATTTGGTTCGGATAACTATCGTAAAGGTGCTACACCATCTATAACAGAATATCGCGAACAACGAAGCACCCCTTTCCAACAGCCAGGATCTGTTCTCATGGTTTACGGCCTCGATCCGCTCAGAACCAATGCAGACAAACTTTTCAATCTCATGTGTCTTTATGGAAACGTAGCTCGGGTAAGCTGTTGGAGTTTTTATTTTGTTCCTTTTTGGAGTCTTTAACATCAATTTTTAGATCAAATTTCTGAAATCGAAAGAAGGTACGGCGATGGTTCAGCTGGGTGACGGGGTGGCCGTCGAGCGATGCGTTCAAAATTTAAACAACGTCATAGTCGGTTTAACGGGGGCAACGGTTCTTGGACAAAAAGAAGAAGAAAACAGAAACCTGATCGAACACAAATTGCAATTGGCTTTCAGTAAACAACAGTTTTTAAGCGAAGTAACGAATCCCTATCCGCTTCCAGACAAATCTCCCTCTTACAAAGAATATATAAATAATAAAAATAATCGCTTCATGAATCCCACTATGGCGAGTAAAAACAGAATTCAACCACCCAGTAAGGTAAGCTATACAAAGTTTAAATTACACTCGAAGAAATCAATCTGACTGCTTGTATTTTTCGTAGATTTTACACTTTTTCAATACGCCACCACAAGTTTCCGAAATTGAATTGGTACAAGTTTTTAAAGATTACGACGTCGTGCCACCTAAAGCGGTTAAACTTTTTCCAATGAAATCTGAGCGTTCCAGTTCGGGATTGTTGGAGTTCGATACGACCAGCGAAGCTGTTGCTGCAGTTATGGCATGCAATCACGCGGCCATCGATAGTCCTGGTAAGAATTTTTTTTAAATCAAGATGTATTTTGGCTAGTAAACCGGTTTCGATATCGTGTCATAATCGTCAGCACATGGCAAAATATATCTTGAGGAAAGTGTTTATTTATTTATTTCGGGGCGAATGATAAACCGAAACGAGTAATAAATTAATCAATTATTAATATTAAAGTCCCCTAATAGAAATTTCGTAAATACGCTTTTCGGTCGTTATTCAAGAACTCGAGCGACTGTGTTACAGAATACGTTCTGGATAGTCCTTTCGCAAGCAGATTTTAAGTTTCGTGACTTTAAATACTCGCAAATGAGGCAGATAAGCTCTTCCAGCTTGTCTCATTTGTAGGAAAACAAAATTGAGTCTTTAACGTTTAACCTTGTATGAACTCGACGAAATGCCAATTTGTTTCCTTTTAATATGTAATTTATAAAATATTCCTCGGTAGTGCCAACCGTGAAATTATTTTTATAAATAGGTTCTCATTAAAAATTACGGTTTGATCAAAACATGTTCCTGTTCGGTCATAAATAATCGAAAATTGTCGAGCGCTTTAATTGTTCCAGTTTTTGAAAACGAAACTGAACCTCATTAATGTTTCCGTCAATGTCGAGTTAATATGTTGGGGTTGTAATGACCGCCCTAATTAATTTCAAATCCGATTAAATATGCAGGGTAGCCCGCTTATGACAAATTCTTCTTGAATAGTGAAACATAAATAAAGTTTTTATAAAATAGCCATCTATATAACATGGTATTAAACCAGGGATTTTTAATAGAAATCCGTAACGGAATATCAAACTGAATTTGTCAAATATAATGTAGATATTTCACAATTTTCCAAATACGTGGGTGGCATATTTTTGCACAAAAACTAAATTTGATATAAAACTTTTTTATTCAACTTTTTTGTTAAGAATAAAAACTTACAAAATCTCAACAATTGGATTTTATTTCGTTAATAATGGAAATAAATAAAGTCAGTCTTCAAATGTGAAAAGCAATATTCCTATTTAAAAAATCAAATAATTAAATCAAGTCATTTTGAGAGCCACAAAAAACGACGCTACGGGTTGCCATGGCCTGAATTTAGAACGTAAAGGCTCAAAAATGAAATGTTTTGTTTAAAAGATGAAAGCGAACCGTTTACAAATAAATGTATATATTAGTTTTGCTTCTGTTTAGCCTTTATTGCAATAAGAACAACTTTTTGAATAGATAATAATAGGTTCATAATTATTACAAGCTTGTATTTACTTTATAGGCTCGGGATATTTGTATTCTTTGAAGAAAATTTTGATATAATAGTAGTTTTTATTTTCTCACCCTCTATTAAATTGAAAATAGTGCCAAATAAAGAAAGTTCGGGGCCAAATTTTTGCATGCAAACTTACTTTGCATTCGCTTACTTTCAGTACTTTTTCAATCTACCAAAGCTTGTTTCTATCCTAGAGTTACACTTGCGAGGTTCTTCTTACTAGTAATGTTTAATTTAAAATTTAAGTTGAAATAAATACATCGGAAATCCTACTCACCCGAACCGAATATGAAGAATTTGTCGTTGAGTGGAGCACCTGCATGTTGTTTTTGACGCGCACGATTAGATAAAGAACTTTTTGAGCGTTCACGATAAAGTTTGATTTCAAAATCTACTTAAAACGTTGCAGGCGTACTCTTTAGGGTAAACAAACGTGCAAAACCGAAATATAATAATAACTCGAACGCCTGTTTTGTTTGAAATAAATTTAATAAACGGAATCGAACGAAATGTAAACGGAAATTAATGAATTAATTATTTTGATAGGCACGAAATTTCCCTTCATAATGAAACTCTGTTTTTCATCGTCACGCACCATGTCCATACGTAATGGCGACAACAATTCGTCGAGCAACGGCCCCAGTGAGCGTTCCATGGTGGATCAAGAATAGAACAACATTTCCTTATAATTCTCCCATTACAAATGACCAATACATATCCTTAAACCTATAATACCGTACAAGACAGTGGGGGGACATTATCCCGATTCCCCCCATTTGCACATTGTCCTCCTAATATTTTAGGTAGTACTTAAATGTGTTAATTTTTCTAGATTATTGAATATTCTAATTATAATTACTAGCCAAAAAAGAACCTATATTATATTATGTGTATTTGCATGTAAAATTTATTTTGTAAGATATGTTAGGTTGTTCTGCGTTTAATGAGAATCTCGTTGATTTAACGATTATTGATTGAGTTTTTTTACTTGACAAGAATTATTATTATTATTATTATTTTATTCCTTCAATAGGTGTTAGAAGAAAGAAAAGACATGTGCTAGTTGCTGGTGACATATTTTTATAGTATTTTTATTGTGACATTTTTTGCTCCTTATATATAAAAGTTGTCACACCGTTTTAAAATAGAACATTTTTCGTAAATTAAAGTACGTACATATCTAATTGATTATTATAAATAATTCATCAGTAAACATTTTTAATAACGTAAAATACGTTTATTTGCTACAACGAGACGCGTATTTTTATCTTACGTAGAACTTAGGTTGTTTATGTAGTTTTTAGTTTGAGTGAAAACTCTTCACACAAAGAAACCTTCCACTTTCTGTAGTACCTAATAAAACGTATAATTTTTTTTTAATTGGTGCCATATTAGATACCGAGTTAATTATTCCATGCTTCTTCACACGAAGAACTCGAATTCTTGTCGAGGTCGACGGAGGCGCTTCTTCTGCGCACATGTTATCTTAATTCGAGCACATCAAGTTTGGTTTAATTCAATTTAAATTGGAAGAGCCGCGTCGGCCGAAGGACGCCTCGCAAGAATTTTTGTTCCTGTTTACTATGATAATTATGATACTTTTGCCAAAGTTGTTGTAATTTTTTAAAAGTGCTTCTAACGAAAAATGCACTCCTTGTTAATTGTAACTTTTTATTTAGTTATTAATTTCTTTGTAGTCAAAATTGTACGAAAACATACACATCACACATATTTTTAACGCATATCATAAATTTTCTTACTTCTTCTATTTAAGCTAGTGACCCCCTATTAAAAAAGTTTTGTAATCATTTTTACTTGTTAATTTATTTAGATTGTATTTATTGTTAATTTGTTAATGTTAAAATTATTGATTCGGTTGCCAATTATCTTGATATAAACGAAGAAGTTTAGGGGTACACAGTGAAAATTAATGGGATTAAATCCGGTGGTGAGCTAGAGGCCGTTTGCGCGAGTCAACTTTCGTCGTTTACATATCGAAACATGACATAATCCCCCCTGGAAAATCTTAAAATTTGCCGCAGCTAACTTTTGGCTGGCGCGGGCGTGGCTGGAAAAATTGTGATGGGCACATTTTTTAGTTCATTTCGTCAGGTTTATACGAAGGATTTATATATATTTTTTTTAGAGCGCGAGCCCTCGCTTACCTTAACCCCGGGTTAAATTTTCTTCTTTTTTTTAATTTCGAAATTTATTTATCAAGATAATTGAGAGATCGGTCAACAAATGGAAAAGAAATTAAAATAAATTATGTCGTGCGACATATTTTTGATTAATTCACTTTAGTTCGATGTCTTCCCGATTTGTGCGTATCAACTTGAATATGATAGAGTTGTCAAGTATATTGTTAAGTAAAAAGAAAATTATATTGTCTACATATCGAGTCGTAGATGCGTACGTTTAAAACATAGTTTAATGTCAATAATAAAGTAAGTTTGCGACGATAACGACAAAATTAAAAATTATAATATGGCGTTTTGTCTGCTGCTGCTGTGAGTGAGTGTGCTCGTGTAGGCGCGCACGTGCGCGTTATTGCGCACGAGCAAATAAATTATTGTGTATCGTCTAATTGTGCAATAAAATGTTGCATGGTTTGATTTTGTATATTTGATGTCCTTTTTTTTTTAAAAACTTTTTTCTATGTGTGGTTTCATTTCTTCTTCACTATAGAGTGACAAAACAAAGATGGAGACTTTTCTTGACTTGTTCCCAAGATTTGGTCGCCATTTTAAATTTATAAAAGACACTTAGTGTAGATTCTTACGCATAGTATTATAATGTTAGTATACATATTGTTAGAATTGATAGGAAGTTATTTTTGTCTATAGATATTTGGTGCAGTCGTTTGAAATGTCGCGCGCGCTCGAGCGAGGGCGGATTTGAAATTTCTGCACTATTGTTTTAGATGTAGTCGCCGTTTTAGCGAGTATATTAAATCAAATTTAATTAGTCTAATTAATACCTTGACAGTAATTTTTAGATGATACATATATTATGACGTAAAAATTCAGCGTTCCGTTTTATAAATTGCACAATAGTCATGTGAATGCGGTGGCGGTTAATTTTTCGCGTTTTGGGCTTACTTAAGAGAATATAATATCTTTAAGAGATCATTTTGGTATATTTACACAACATATCAATAAGATTCGGTTCAGTTTCTCCGGTTTATAAACTTGTAAGAGCATAACGATGGGCGCCGCCCTACGTGGGGCCCAACGGTCTATTTTTTTAATTAAAGGATGATGTCACACAAATGTCAATTATTAGAAACGCGACTACGTACCTACATACAGGGTGTTGTCAAAACAATGTACGAGAAACTGAACGTGGTGTTTATTTTCACGTTTTTTGGGGTATAAATGGGATCAAAACGACTCTTTCTAGTCAATTTTGCGTTTGTTCTTTTCTGACGACTGTCACTGCATTTTATATTTTAGTGTCGAGCTGTTTGTTTGTTAGTTTGTTGTACTTATAATAAACGACGTCAGACGTCGCTGTTTTTGACACTTGGTAGTATTTATGTTGTAGTGTTATTTGGAAAAATTCAACATTCTACTATAAATAAATAATATTAATAATAACTATACAATACATGTCGTAATAAACATTAGTTTGAGTCAATTATCTGTGCCTCTAGCGTTGCTAGTCTGTCTCTGTCTTGTTACACCTAAATTCCAGTCTTACTATCGAATTTATTCTTTTGCAAAAATTCACTTTGCTCCTGATTGGCGAATTGATTTGTTTTTGCAAAAGAACACAATTTACATTGCTTACACGTTCAAAAATACATGAAACCATATGGAACATAAATACATACATACAAAAGACATGCAACACATCAATCTATACAATTTATAAATGTATGTATTTTCTGAGCTACATGTATATATTTAAATTCTCGAAAGTATTAATATTATATAATAATAATTAATATACATGCATAAGTGTACGCCAAATAGTGAATAGTGTTTTGTCATTGCATCTCCACTGTTCTTCAATTATTATTATTATAAATAAAAAAATAATTATTACCAAAAAAAAAAATATATATATATAAACGAAAGATTTTCCTCCCGAACCTTAGATTTGCACTGACAAAATGACTGAAATCAGTGTAACTGAAGTCAAAGTGATTTTTTTAATTACTGTAATTTATTTATTTTAATGCTGACGAGTAAATTATTATATTTAAAATTCTTATGTGTTTTTGAACTGTAAGGAGTCTTCCTTCAATCCTTTACTAAACCGCATCTTGTTTGGTGCCAATAACCGAAGGCTTCTTCGTCATTTTGTGCTCTATTTCGTTGAGCGTGCAAGATTTATTTAAGGTGAGTTGCAGATGTCTACAGAATCTCCTGCTCTAGCTGGACGTTTTTAAATGTTTCAGCTAAGCTCAAAGGAAACGAAGAAGATACCAGGTTTTATTGTTTTACTTATATCTCTGAAACCATTAGCCCTAGCCAAAAGGTAGTTGATTTTATTTATTGAAAAGTTATAATTTTTCACATATGCACTCGTGAAATTCGTCAATTTAAAAATAACTTTTTTGCTCTACGTTTTTTGATACACTTTCCCTCTTAACTTTTTTACTGTTTATTTGAAAAGAAAGTCCTCAAGGAAACAGTTTCAGAGCATTACATTTTCTTTCAAATGTCAAAATTTTAGTAGAACCCTGTTACAGTATAAGAAGGCGCCACACACAACTCCGCTGCAGGTTAGTATACAGCGCGAGGTGAGATTCTGATAATTTGGGAACCTTGAAAAATAGCAAAGCGATTGGATGGAAATATCACGCTGGCAAATGAAATTGACCGCACGGGGGAAGTACAGAGCCACTGCTATTCGGCCGATAAGCAGAAAATACAGGATAACCCCAAACGTGAAATTTATTTAACTAAGTACATTTATACAAGGTGAATAAAATATTTATATAACCAAACTCTTTCCGTCCCTCAGGAGACACCGCTCTATTGTAAAAATTGGTTACGTTATAGCTGTTTGACTATCCGATAAAATATTGAAAAATATACTCATTTCAGAGAAAATTTAATGCTCTAAAACTACCTCTTCCAGGGCTTTTATCTTAAATAAACGATACAGAAGTTAAGAGGCAAAATTGATCGACAATCGTAAGGCAAATAAAGTTATTGAGAAAATTTGCAAACTTCACGAGCCGTGTGCTTTGAAAACTATAACATATACAAAAATCAGCATTAGGAACTTCTTATAGGAAATTTTATCAGCTTGAATTTTAGACATAACCACTTTTGGTTTAGAGATAATCATTTCTGAGATATAATCAAAAAACTAATAATTCAAAAAAGTGTGCGTGGATTATAAATCCAAATAGATACTCTCTCCACTGAAAGTATATTATGAACAATATGCTATTATTGTAGGTTGGTGTCTTGATGAGACTTGGTATCATTGTTAGCAGTGTTCAACTTAAGTTGTGCTTTAAATTTTATAAATATTTTCATTACTTTCAGTTTTTTTTTACATAAAATTTCAATAATAATTTGCAATAAAATTAGGAAAAACTTTTGGATTCTTTTGCCAATAATAATATTTTTGATTGTATTATGTAACGTTACAAAGCTTTTGTTGTCGAAATTAACGGTCGAATCGAATTGAATGACGTATCGATTGATTAACTTACTTTAATTTATAATATTTTTACACATTTTATCTACAGCTATGTTACAACATTTTTTATAGTACCAAATTTTTGATTGTAGAAAAATGTATAATTAAGGCATATCGGAACTTTTATTTGATTTAGCTCTTATTAATATTCGCTATTAAAAATATAATTTTTTTGTTATTATTAATAATGTACACGTTCTAATTTTTAGGAAAAATCTTGAACAATCAAAGATATACTTTTAGCTAATTTTCTTATATCTCGTCTCTTTTCTTCTCAGGAGCCTCGTTCGGGATCTCCCGTCGTATTGTGCGCGTTCGTAGTCGTTTCTTCGAGTATCTTGTCTTCCTCCATCGCTTTTTCGATTTTTCGTATTTTTCTGTATTTTTCTGCAAAAGTTTAACAATCACATATCGGCTTAATCTAAAAGAATGCCACCACTCACTTGCTACTTTGATCATTATGACTCCCCACCATATCGACCAACCCCAGCCTACAAGACAAAAGAGAACCGTGAATAATTGACCGCAACCGATGAAGAAATCGATCACGCATGCTCCGAATCTTTGCTTCATACCATCGTTTGCCGAGAAGCGGGGCTTCCCCGTACACAGACAAATGAATCCGCTCACGATTGTGCCTAACGAAATTAAAATTAGACTTTCCTGCTTAAAAACGCCGCTCGTTGTTACCTGTTCCGGGAAGGAAGACGTTGAGAATCAAACAAAGCCACGCCAAGGGAACTGAAAGTACCGGAATCGCTCCTTTCATCAGCGACATATGCTCGATCAGGCTGGCATCTAACTTCGCTTTCGGTTCCTAAAATCAAAAGGGTTAAATGTGCACACTTCCGTTTTATTTCGTCGTAATACCTCGATTGGTATGGACGGCGTTAGACTTTTCTTCTTGCTCATTATGGAAGGTTTCCTGACAATATCGGCTACTTTTCGGCGTCTTTTGCATAATTTAAGGCAGAACAATGTCGAGAAAAAGTTTTTGCAAGAATCTTTGACGCTAAAACGAATAAATTGTTCGAACAAATAATTTATGATATTTGGTGCTTACCTTCGTTTTGCTTCGACCGTTATCTCGTCGGCCGTTTCGATCCAGCTGTCTTTTCGTTCCGATTTGGGTGCAGGAGTGACGACGGAAGATTTGCGACAAATCAGCTTGTGGTACCATTTTTTGTTTTCGGCTTGGTCGTCGACTGGCAGTGCTTCTTCCTTTTCTGCTTTGCGCTTGAAGCACCACAGTTTGGAAGTCTTTTTGTCTTGGTCCTTTTGGGACTTTTTGCAACAGCCGAACAGTCGACTGCAAACATTTTGAGGTGCGTCTGTGTTTGGCGTTTCTTCTTGCGGTTGTTGCGGCGGAGGTAGCCTGAAAGCAAATTGGGCGATCGATAAGTTGAAAGGTGGAAAGAGGGCAAGTTTCTAATTAAATTTAACATAGCATCGGATTGTCAGAACTTTTGTTTTGTGGAAGAGACGAATAATGTAAAAATTAGGAGGCGTGACATAATCGGCACGCACAAAGATATTATCAGAATAAATGAGAAAAGTTATGTGTGGTTACCCTCCATTTTGCATTAGAAGCTCATGGCCGTTTTGAGTTTCATGCAGTGGCATTACGTAAATGTATGTCATTTTTTTAACACTGTTTTGTCTTAGTTGCACCATAGAAACGCTGAACGATGAACTGGAAACCGGAAATCTTAATTTTGAGCGACAACTTTCAAAATTATTTAAATGCGGTATTCAATTTACGCGACGGTCGGCCCCGCGTTCCGTTTCGAAATTTTCGAAATGCTTTACCGTTGTACGTTCGAAACTGTACAGAAATTTACGAAGGCAACGGCGAATATCGAGTTTTCTTTCTCAAGCTGACCACGAGGACTGGCGTATTCCAACGCATTCATAGATTATCGCAGTTTTAATTTGCCCCAAATCCAGTGGCGTGCCCGTTCTTAAGCGGAAAAGGTGGCACGTTAATTTTTAATTTCGAGCCGTCGATTTTTCCGCGAGCGCAGGAAGGAATCGCGATAGTGTTTTGGTCACTTGCAAATTTGATGAGCCGTGAAATTGCACAATTTGCACGTGAAACCCTCGAGCGAATCGGCGCTGGTGGAAAATCTGGACACGCTATTGTGCACTTGCTGGACACAAAGTCTTGGAATCACGCAAACTTATCCTTATAAAAACAAATCCAAACACCCCTTAGGATTATTATATTAGGTCGAGTCTGCTATTTTATGACTACAAAGCCTTTATTTATATGAATTTAACCTTAACCTACCATAAAATTCAGCTTAATAATATAAAAAGTGCTCGTAACGCCGATGAACATTATCGATATTTAAAATTTTCCTGCAAATATCGAATTTTTACCCTTTGCCTTTATCGATCCAAAAAACCACCCGGCTTAATATAATTAGGGTTCCTACAATAAATTAATAGACCCAACTTCAGGTTGGCGTAAAACCGCTCCATTATTTTTCAAGGCGGGAGAATATTTTAATTATTATTGATTTATGACGATTCCTGCGGTTCACCCACAAGTGAAATTTCTTAGTATACACAAATAACTTAAGAGTCGCTAGAATTTTTGTCATAATTTGCTTTCGAGTATTAACGAATATTCTCACGATTTTCGATTGTTAGTCGAGTAGATTAGCCAGAGTACACAATAGAAACCAAAACAAGAATTTCACTTAAAATGTAATTTTAAAAGTAATTTCAACTTCCTTTCCATATTCGGGTTAAATATATCGCCCATCATCATTAATTTTGTCGGTTTAAAATAGCATTTCGTTAGCTATATTAACAATTTCAAAATTTCCTCTTGCCGCTAATGTGATTAATCGAAAGAGTGCGAAAATTTCTTTTCACGAGAAATGCCTACCCCATCGAAACCCTCGCGAGCGACACCCACTCTCTGCCGGTAGGGTCATGCGATTTTTTAAACTTTCGGCCAAGATAATTTACAAGAATTAAATTATAACCTGTTGTACTCGGCAATGCTTCTCCAAGTTGTTAATTTTTCGAAAATCAGAGTTGAGGATTTTCAGAAAAAAATTTGAAATTTTTTAATTAGTATACTTCATTTACCCGAGATCTCAAGCTTTTCTTAATCGATTTTAAATTATGCAACCACAATTATCGGCAAAATAATAATATTGTAAAAAATTCAATAAATACAAATTGCAGACTTGCATACAACTGCATGATTACCATATCGAGTCGATACAAACTTATACAACATCACAAACATAATCAAGAAACGTAGTAGGTAATCGCCAACATATTAATTAACAAACTTTTTTTACAGTGTAGCCTATTTTAAAGCAATTTTGTTAATTTATATCTTTAAATGGTCATAGCACCGAAACTATCGATTTTTAAATAAAATCTTAAAAATTTATTTTTACATAAAATAAATCTATAAATTTTCTACGACAGATTCAAACCCGAACAGGGGCAAAAAGAGAGATCCCAAAGAGTCAAACAACAAACCGCTTTTCAAAAATACAACACTTGACACTTAAAGTAGGCCACTATGGAGAGGCCTGAGGATGAGGGAAGAGCTCTGAGAAAATATTACCAGAGCACCCAGATAGCAAGGCCAGAATTATTTTTCTTTCGGCGTAAGTACCGCAAGAAGTGATTTTGTCGAAAATCTCTTCTAAAGGCACGCAATACAAAAGTTACTATTGCAGTTTTGTGGCAAACAAAGACCGAGCGGGAAATCTGAGAAAACCCAAAAAAATTTAAGTAAATCCAAGGAAATCTTACGAAATTAAATTTATAATTTTTGTATGGCGTATATCTTACACCAACCGAGTGGGAGGCGAAAGACCGTTGTGCAAAATTGATTGTTTCAGATACACTGCTGTGATTTTAATCCCAATATCGATCTGTAGGCTATGGGAAAGGCATCGAAAAACCACCACATTAATCGACTATTTGATTTTATAAACTTTTGAGAGAAGTACAAAGGTAGTTTCTCTGAAAAGAAAAAAGGTTGGAATGTCGCCGTATTGCTGACTGCAGATTTCCAGCAGGCTCTGCCAGCAGTGCTAAAGGGAACTCAAACTGACAAGTTGAAGACGTCGATTTTGGGACGATCTAAAACATTTCGCCTTCGCCACTTCACCGCTGGAAATTTGGTATATAATTTTTGGGAACTGTCACGTAATCGATCCTACGAATTGAACTTTTTCCTATAGACTATTGGAAAGAGAATAATTTTGTAAGCATTTTTTTTTTAATTCAAGGAGGATTATTCATTAGTTTTTTAGAAAACGGCATTTAAAAATCGAAATTTTACATGGAAAGCAGAGCAGTGCATAAATGACGAAGTACGCTGCTTTTTTGTGCAGCAAATTTTGTGGGATTACTGAACCTCAGATGGCCTAGAGCTTATGGCTGTTGTAATTTTAGGGGAATGGGAAGAGGGGTATTTGGAAGGAGAAAGAGGAAATGGAAGATTGAGAGTTTGGGAGCAGAGTAAAAAAGATAGGAATTAAAATACGATTTCTACAAGGGTATTCTGTTACCGGTACGTGTGCCTAGATATACTCATAGTGACATTCGCATCCGACAGCTATCGTTAAGAGTATATCTGGGCACACGGACCGGCAACAGAATGCCCGTTTAGAAATCATGGTTTAATCCATATCTAAAGTGCATGTAAAATTTTGATTTTTATATGCCATTTTCTCGAAAACTAACGGATAATCCAGCTTGAATTTTTTTTAAATGCTTAGAAAATTGTTCTCTTTCCAGTAGTCTATAAGAAAAACTTTGTAAGATCACAGTGACAGTAACCTAATTTAACGGATTAATTAAACAATAAAATTCGAATTATTTTTATTGTTGGGCCCAGAATAAGTCTACTTATATTATCCTATGAAGCCTTTACCTGTTTTATTTATTGTTTTGTATACAATCGCATATTATGAGTTGATATAATTTAAAGGAATAAAGACATAAAGAATCTATATCTGATGTTCTGTGGGATGCATGCTATGTTGGGAAATAATACTTATGTATACCCAGTTTGTAAATTACCATGACCTATTCCTCAACAACTGTAATTCTGTATTTATCATTCGTAATATACACCAAAAACTGTTATATTATCAGCGACACGCAAATAGCAGTCGGTGCACCGAAAGGGGATCTCTTTAATATTTTATAGGGCCCGTCTCTGTCTATTTTGTAATTTAAAATATTTTTCAGATATAAAAAACAATCTTCGAGGATTTAAAAAAAGCTCCGAGGAAAAAAAGTAGCGCAGTTCTGATCTATATAATTAAGTAACGTTTAAGCTTGTTATTAATTTTTAAAGCAGTTATTGTTAAATAACAATATTGACAATACAGAACAATATTGAAACAAAAGTTCTGATTTAACCCTTAACAAATAAAAAAAAAGCAATCAACTTACCCGGGACGTTCTGCAATTCCGTTAACAACGTTTGGCGGAAATCGCACGTTTCCGCTTTGAACATCGCCGTTAATCGGTTTTTCTTGAACCACAATCCTGATTGGTTCGACGTGCGTGTTGGTAACTGGTTTATTCATTTTGATTTCGTCCGACGCCGTTTTCGGTAATACCGAGATACCAATAACGGTACGTTCGTTCACCCCCGTTTTCGCATTTGTTTTTTGCGACGTTTCCGTTGATTTACTATTGTCTTCGCGTGGCGCATGCGCCGAAACGTTAGTGCCGTTTCTGCTTGCATTGTTGTTGGAGGAAGTCAAACTGGTGCTCATCGGTAAATCTACAGGACTATTAGAATGCAGTTTTAATGGATGAGTCGTTTCTTGCATAAAAGTTCTGGAGTCTAAAACTGTGTTGTTCATTCTATTCAATGCGGTCGATACGCTAGTGGCACTTAGCGCTCTACCGTCTGGAAGGTAAACCGAATCGTCGCTTTTATCCGTATCGTCCTTCAACAAAGGAACATCCATTTTGGCTTCTATTTTCAACGGCTGCGTTACCGTCGTCGTAGTACTCGAAACGACCGCCGTTGTCGAAGGTAAACCCTCGTGGAGTTTGAAAACACTTTCGTTCTTTTTACTATCCAACTGTTCGTTTCTTGTTTGAGTTATTTCTTTCGCAATGTTACTATCCTGTTTCGCGATTTTAATTTCTTCCACTTCCCTTCTCTTTTGAGAAGAGTGGGGCTCTTCCACCCTTCTGCTGTTGTCTTGATTCGTCTTTTGAGACGAGTAAGACTCCTCCGCTCTTCTATTGTCTTGCTTTGTATTTTTTTGCTGATCTTCTTCCGTTCTTGCCGTTCTGCTCGTTTCTTTAATTTTGTTGTCCACTCGTCTCGATTTATTATTGTTGTTATTATTATTATTACTAGGAGATTTATTTCCACTACCGTTTGTAGGTTTTTGATTTGTAGGCACTTGTGGTTTAGGAGGCACTTTATTATTATATTTTATTGCGTTAAAACTGTCAACTTTTGCTTTAACATTTCCGTAACTTCTTTTGGACGCACTCAATTTATTAGGACTCGATTCTCTACTTACGTTGCGCGACACATTCCTAGACGAACTTCTGGAACTAACTCTACTAGAATTTGGATTTGGAAACGTTCTTGAACTAGGCGGTTGACTTCGACTACGTGGTATTTTTGATGGGGAAGACATCGATTGTTGTTTCAATAAACTGCGTTGGGACGGACTGGGTTCGGGCGAACTTCCAACAATTGGCGAGAGTTTTTCGAAAGCTGCCGGTTTTTGGTGTTTAAATTTATGAGGACTCGGAGGCGGTTTGTAAGAAACCGCCCTAGGTGAAATGTTGGAAAGACTTTGACTGAGTTGCTTTGTTAAGTTACTTTCGTGTTTAGATCGTCTCGTTTCCGCGACGATGCTATCTCGCCTAGTGAGAGTAGGAATTTTTGAACCTTTGCTTGACGTGACGCCATGGTAGTCGGGGCGTGGCGGGGGTTTATTTTCCGGCGTGGAAGAGCTGCCAGATTCGAAATGGATTAACTTTTTCTGCACGGTGGGGGACGGTAAAGGAGATGCGTGTCTCGATCCGGCCGGATTAAATCCGTGACCTCTGAACGGACTCACCCTTCCGGACACAGGCGAAGGACTTCGAGAAACGGGATTACTTCCGATATCGGCTATTATCGCAAAAGATGTATTTCGTTTTCTTTTTATTGTTGGTGTTAACCTAAAAATTAGTCTTTAGTGTTCATTTAAAACGAAAAAGCTAAGATTACCTGTGTTTATTTTCGGGGGGCGAAAGATTGGGCAACGGAATCTGGTGTTTGATCGGCGGAACCGGATTTTCCGGACGTAGAACTGTGAAGGAGTGCGGCGAAAGATAGCGAAATGATAAATTCAATTCCGTTTCTCGTTTGGTTTGTCTTTTAAAATCTTCTTCTGATGACCACATAGTGACAGATAATCTCGCGAGACCTTAGCGATGCCCATAGGTTTTGTGTCGATGCATTTTTGATCTGAAACTTTAAATTTAAAATTACCAACTGCAAGATTTAGATTTATTTTTATTTTTAAAGGTTGTTGACATTAAATATTTAATTTTATTTAAATGCAAAAATTACTAAATCTGAAAAGTACAATCACAAATGCTAATGAATATTATTATAATTATGAAATATTTATTAGTCAATTAACATAAGACATCGACAATTCTATTGTTAAATCGAAAGGGTAATTTCAAAGTTATAACTATAATATCACCTAATGCAGAAAAATAATTTCGGCCATTCAAGCCTACTTTATTCCCTTGTCAACTAATATACTATTATTTAAGCCGGATTGAATATTTTTGAAATTTTGAAATTTCTTTTGGTGGAATTCCGCTGAACGGAATTGTGTCCTTTATCGATGTAAACACGAGACCTTATCCGTTCTTTACCACTGATGCATATAAATGGATTAACGAGAGTGTTTTAATAAAAAAATTACTAGTGGGGAGTCTTTAAAGGCCACCCAACTCAAAAAGCATACACTTTATCGGCCGTCCAAGATAGTGATGATGCCATTTATGAATTAGTGATATGACCGTCATTGTCTAGAACTCGAGAATATTCCATATCCTCCACACCTCCCGATTTAGACTTTATTATTTTTTTCTGGACTTGAGGTTAAACGTGTGTTTATTTCTTATTACAACTTCAAATATTGATTGAACTGTAGCTATTGGCAAACCGGGGGTCTGGGAGGTATGAAATATCTTCCAGTGCACCGTTCACCGCGATCACCTGTAGACAGATAACGGATAACTTATACATTTTGTTTTTTATTTTGCCTATTTTTTAAAGGTGGTTCCTCTCTCACCTCTATAAATTAACGTCGGTCAGCATGTGTGTTGTGTGTTCCAGTTCTTTTGTCCATCAGGATTACGGACAAACACGTGTACCAATAATTGTCTTTCGTGTGAAATAGATGTTTAAAAAGTTGATTCGAGTGTGGTGGAAAATTCATTCTGTTTTACTTGACTTCTTTAAAACAAAAATATTGTGGATTCCACACTAAAAGCCTTTGTAAACAACCGTCCGATTCTAAACGAATTTATTAATTTGTAAGGCAATAAATTTGTTTTTTTATTTATGAAAAAAAAATGACATGAAAACTTGAGTGGGTATTAGTTCAACCGTGAGTTGAAAGTATGAAGGTTGGAAGGTTTTGACAAAGTATTTGCGCTTTAAATCACGAAAGGCATTTTCACAAATTAGAAAACCGCTTTCTAAATTTTCTACGTTTCTTTACATAAGAATTATGTACATATTTCAAAATTTTGATTGCCGCTAACATCGCTTCATTAATTACTTAATTTAATTGATATAATACATTTTTGTTATTGTAAATCATCGGGCGGTGTAGATTAGAGCATTAAAGCGTGCACTCCAGTTATTCACGGAGCGATGAACGTGGTTAGGATTCCACGTTGCGTATTTGGTAATTTTTTTGAATCTTGCCGGCTCAGCGGGATTTCCCCTTTTCCAATTGTTGCAAAAATATATATATATTGTAATGATATTTTTTACTGCACCGGCTAGCTCAGATTTCAAATATAAAATGAATCCAAATTTATTTCTTTAAATTTTCAATAAAATTAGTATGCATAAATGGAATATTAAAATGTGGCGATATGCCGACCATACGTCGCGTCGCTATCGGAACTCGCTCTCTGGTGCCTTCTAATTTTAATTTTACTTTTCCAATTCAAATTAATAAAATACCAATTATAAATGCTTAATTTTAATTATCCAAATTATTTTCTTTTATCTTCGAATCCAATCTCCAATTATCAAAATTATCCTTCTCTTTCTTATTTATCAAAACTTTGTCCAAAACTGGGACAATCAAATTCCACATAATAAAAAAAATCACTTACTCAAAAATATCAACTAATTTATTCTCAAATAAAACTTTTCAAAAATACTAAATTTTCAATAAACTCAAAATAATATGAGAGCGACGCTCAACTACGTCCGCTCTCGTCCGCCACTTTGGCAAAAAGCCCTTATCTTCCACAAACTGTCGCCAACCTACAAAATATTGGCGCTCAAATAACCAAATTCAAATTAAACTACACAATTTACAAAACAATCAAATTAATTAAAAATAAACAAAATTATCATAAAAAAATTTAAAATATTTGAAAATTGATTTTGAAACACCACAGCTTTACTCCTCCGGGTTTTCTTGAAAATCATCGTCGATGATCGAAGGAAAATCCTCTTCCCGTGGCTTTTCAAAATCTGCTCTTCGTTATTTGTATCTGATGGACTTCCACATCACGATTCTGGGTGTAGGTGGATGCTTCCTCTCAGTACCTAAAATTAAAGTTAAATTCGTAAATCTCCATCTTTTCTTCCTTTTCGGTTCCGGTCTTGGCGTTGTCGGTCCATCTTTCATTGGATTGGATTCCATCATCGTCTTCTCCTCCGACTCCTCCAATTTTCCCATCTCCAATTCATTTTTTTGTTCCAAATTAATCCCATTTTCATCTTTCAAGTCTAAAATTTTATTTTCTGAATCGATAATTGTATGCAAGTTTTCATTTTTTAAATTCAAATTTTTATCCAAGTTTTTATTTTTGAAATCCAAAATTCTATTCTCAGAGTCCAAAATTTTGTGCAAGTTTTTATTTTTGATATTCAATTTTCTCTTTAAATTATTATCTTTGACCTCCAAATTAATAATCAAATCCTCATCTAATTTTTCATTTTTCAAATCTAAAATTTCATTTTCTGAAGCAACTATTTTGTGTAGATTTTTATTTTTCATATCCAATTTTTCTTCTAAACTATCATTTCCGACATCCAAATTAGTTTTCATTTTATTTAAGTTTTTATCTGTTAATTTCAAATTATTGTCCAATATTTGATTTTGTCTTCCAATTATTTTGTTATTTAAATTAATAAGATTTTCATTTTTCACATAAATTAAATTATTGTTTTGAAAATTTATTACTTCTTCAGCCAACTCCTCATTTTCAATTCTGTCCAAATGGTCCTCCTCCAAATTAATTAACCTTCCATTCGTTTTTCTTTCGTTCTTCGAATTGATCAAATCACTGTTGAACCCAAATAATTCATTTCCACCTTCCAAATTGATTTGATTTTTATTTTCATTTTTTGAACAAACCGAATTTTGATTTTTCAAACCAATTAATTTATCATCTTCCAAATCTTTATCTTTTTGTCCATTTAAACTTTCATTTTCCAGATCTACTTCATTTCTAAATTCCAGATTTTTATCTTCCAATTTTAGATTGTTATCCATTAATTGACTTTCCTGTGTAATTAAATTATTTTCATTTAAATCGATTAAGTTTTCATCTTTTTGACAAATTAAATTATTGTTTTTCAAATTAATATCATCTTCAGTCGAATTTTTATTTTTACAATTATCCAAATGTTCCTCCTCCAAATGAATCAATTTTTTATGGTTTAAATTATCAACATTTCCATTTTCCAAATTTTTCGGATATTCATTTTCAAAACTGTTCTCTTCTTCTTTGACCATGTTTTGTACCTTTGGAATTATGTCTTTTTCTTTTTCTTTATCCAAGTCTCCATCATTTTCTAAACTAAAATCTTCTTTATGCAATCTTAAATTTTTATTTTTAATTACTGTATCCATGTTTTCTTTTTTTCTTGACTCAAATCTTTCTTCCAGTCCAGCTATAAATTCTGAACACCATTTTCTGTTCGCATTTATCCACTCCTCCTGAATTGAAATCAGCTTCCCTCCATTTTCCACAATTTCTTTGACTTCCAAAATTTTATTTTCAGCATTAAGTACGTTCTTATTTTTTTTATCTTCACTTTTGTTTAAATTTTCCAATTCATTAATTACCAAAACTTCATTATCCAAAATATTTTTACTTTTTTCACATTCCATAATTTCTTTGATTTCCAAATTTTTGTTTTGCAAAATAATAGAATTGTTTAATTTTTCAATTTCATAAATTTCTAAGCTTTTATTTTCCACTTTATTGGAATTATCCAAATTTTTGATTTCTTCTTGGACTTCAAAATTTTTATTTACCAAATTCAAATTCAAATCTTCTTCTACCAAACTTAATTTTTCATCTTTCGGAGCCAAACTTTTAATTTCCGGGATAATTTCTTTTTCTCGATCCATTAATTGCAAACTTTCATCGGTTAATGACTTGTTAATATTCAGAATAATACTTTTGTTTTCCAAACCATTTTGTTCCATCTCAGAATTTAAATTTTCATTTCTAATCAAATCCCTATTTTCCACAACCAAACTTTCCACAACCAAATTTTCATTTACCAAATTTAAATCCAAATCATCGACAATATCATCCAAAATGTCTTGTGAGATTTCCAATATCTCATTTCCCATTTCTAGCTGTTCTATGTAAATCATTGTTTGTTTTCGTTTTTCCAAAATTTTTAATCTTTTCTTCAAATTTTTGATAACGTTCTTTTTCTTTCCTGTTTCGTGGAATTTTCTCCACATTTCATTGAATTCTTTCTCATCCCATTTTCCTTCCAGATTTCCATTTTCATTTTCAGAATCCAATTTTTTATTATTTAAGTCCAAATTTGTATTTTCTAAAACCAAACTTTCTTCCAAATTTTTATTTATTAGCATTAAATTTTCATTTTCCAAATTGATTAAATTTTTATTTTCCAAACTTAAATCTTCAGCTTCAAGATCCAAATTATTTTTTCTTATCAATTTTTCATTTTCCTTAATTAGAGTTCTTTTTTCCAATTCTTCTTTTATTTGTCCAATTTTTCTTTCATTTTCCACTCGAGAAACTATCCAGAATTGCCGGAATTCACAATCTACTTTCATTTCCATTTTAATTTTTTTTTAACAGCTATTAAACTTTATTTAATAAGGTACAATTTTCTAGACAATCTGCAGGGTCAAAGGTGGGTTAAAATGATGCAAAAATGTCCATGTTCTGGGATGCCAATTTAGATGTAATGCCCCACGTTCTGGCGCCAATTTAGATGTAATGATATTTTTTACTGCACCGGCTAGCTCAGATTTCAAATATAAAATGAATCCAAATTTATTTCTTTAAATTTTCAATAAAATTAGTATGCATAAATGGAATATTAAAATGTGGCGATATGCCGACCATACGTCGCGTCGCTATCGGAACTCGCTCTCTGGTGCCTTCTAATTTTAATTTTACTTTTCCAATTCAAATTAATAAAATACCAATTATAAATGCTTAATTTTAATTATCCAAATTATTTTCTTTTATCTTCGAATCCAATCTCCAATTATCAAAATTATCCTTCTCTTTCTTATTTATCAAAACTTTGTCCAAAACTGGGACAATCAAATTCCACATAATAAAAAAAATCACTTACTCAAAAATATCAACTAATTTATTCTCAAATAAAACTTTTCAAAAATACTAAATTTTCAATAAACTCAAAATAATATGAGAGCGACGCTCAACTACGTCCGCTCTCGTCCGCCACTTTGGCAAAAAGCCCTTATCTTCCACAAACTGTCGCCAACCTACAAAATATTGGCGCTCAAATAACCAAATTCAAATTAAACTACACAATTTACAAAACAATCAAATTAATTAAAAATAAACAAAATTATCATAAAAAAATTTAAAATATTTGAAAATTGATTTTGAAACACCACAATATATTCCATTATTCGAAGCTTGACAATGTAGTTCACGCGAATAAAAAGAATTCCGTTAGAAATAAAAATAGATTGATGATTTACTAATAATTATATTTCATTGTTGGAGCATAAAATAATTTATTATGAATTTCTAAATGCAATTTCTATTATTGTTGCAGCTAATGCTCGGTGAAACTTAGCTTGCTTGGTTGATTTTTTTTAAATAATTACATTTCATAACGACGAAACTCGTATACCTACGTATAATTTAAATTGCTACGCTCCACATCCCGAGGAATTAGTAGTTAATTAAAAAATGAAGAAGCACAGGGGGTGAACTATTTTTGGATCGGCGAGACAAAAGTTGATAATGAGAGTGTATTTTGGGTGCCGGATGTTTTCGAAAATAAGTTCGGATTCTATTTTTTGAAAATTTATTTTGATTTTTATATTTTCCCTACTTTTTACGCTCTTAATTATATTAACACGGAGGCATGCACGTGTAACAAGACCAGATGTATTTTTTAGATTAGAAGGAAAATGGAACTAGGCGCCGTGGTGGATTTCGAATTCGAAATGGACGTCTCGAGATTTGGATATTTTTCGGCGTAAGTAGGTGGATATTGAATAATTTTTATACTTGGAAATTGTGTATATGCAAATTCTTTTCTAAGGCAGTAGCATCGATTTTTTTAATTTATTCAGCCGTATAATATAAACATAAGACTTCGTTTTAGTTAATGAACATTTCTATAATTCCTATTTTTACACTTCCAAAAAGCACCCATAATTGAGACATTTTCGTCTTATTTCGATATCGAAAGCCAAAAAAATTACCTGTTTTGCGTTTTTTTCCTTATTTAAAATTGGAATCTAAACCGAAATTGTGGTCAAAATATTTTGTACGATCTAATCGAGGTTTTCATATTTCGAAAATTATTTAAATCGTCAAGTTTTCTTCGTACCGAAGAAATGAGGCCACCGTTGATTTATTCGCACTTTACACTAAATAATTGCCGTTCACCTCAATATATTCCGCAGCCCTCGCAATCACCGAACATTCCACTATGATTACACAAATAAAAAAACATTTCGTCCTTTTTTTCAAATAGCACACACGAAAAGTGTTGTGAAGGAACTGTCGTAAACCTCGAAAGGAGAGCGCAGGATATAAACTGCGCGCCTCGACTATTTCATTTCTTAACCCACCTTCGACTTCCACCCTTCTATGTACAAATGAACATTTCGATTAACACGACTTTAATTATTTTATTTTATTAACTTGTCATTTGTACTATTTAAATTTGACCGAACTTTCCGAACTTTTCAAAAATCATTTCTGACACGAAATTTAGACCAAAAAACTATGCTGATCGAAAATTAATTTCTCCACCGATTTTATCGCAATCTATTTTTATTTTTTATTGTTATTTTGATTGTGTGCGGTGCATGTAAACATAAAATTAACCTCTCAATTTTTTTTTATTTCGGTTCTTATGATTTTTATAATCTTCGGCGACCTCAATCAAAATCATTCGCTTTTGGAAAGCTCTCGCTCCCTGAATCTTCCGTTATTTGCTGTATTTTCTTTCCGCATTTTACGGTTTTAGTCTAAGCTAGGCATATTTGGAAAATAATCGGGGTTCAGAGGAAAGTTTTGTTATCGTTTTGATTTTTGTCCCCCCTCCCCTCTGTTTTATGAGAAAATTTGGCCCGGAACTATATTTTTTTGGCCTATATCTCAGAAAGGAAGCGTTTTTTCGACAAGCCCATTCCATACAAAATTAAAGTAGACAAAATATCCTGCATTTTTCATATATCACTTTTTTTTGTAAGACTCACCGTTCCGCCTAGAAATAGAAAAATTTTAGTCCGCCAATATCCACATTTAGATATTATAAATATTTTGGTTAATGAAACCTCACGAAAAATTTGAAAACCTTCTGGGGTGAAAGTACAAAATTTGTTTCAGTGAAAATATCTAAAATATTGCGTGCAAATTGTGTAGTTATATTTTATTGTAAAATTCTTCAGCCATTTTTATTTCACTGCTAATCGTGATAAGCTTTCTCATAAAACCCAAGTAAATAAAAATTTCCAGTCAACTTCAGCGGGAGGTCGCGGTCTTCACCTTTCACCTTGATGACAGATGTATATTATATTCAAATTTCCATAGGCAGGTTAATAATTAAGGTAGCTTTACGTGGGATTTTTTTAATGAAAGCACAGAGAGAAAGTTGAATTCTTACAGATCGGGAGGTCTGGGAGGTCTTTTCTTTTCGTTGTTACTTTTCAACTTAATCTGGAGATGAATTTTGTCCTCGCTGCTCTATGCTGCACTTTCAATGAGTTTGTAGTAGCGACCAAACTCAGGTTTATCCTACTTCTGGTGGTCTGCAAACCTAGGTTTTCCACTTCTGAAAGTGAATACCTAACACCCAACTTCTCTGGTAACGTGGTAACCTCTACTGGGTAGCTCTAAAAGATTTGTGTGCAGTCTGCATTGAAGTTTGATTGAATGTACGCTCTAGTTGTCTCAGTAAATCTCACCTAAGATTGTCCTGCACGGAAGCAACCTACTGATAACGTAATCGCACAGAGTGGTTAACACAATCTTGAAATATCTCCACTGACATAATTCAATGGCAGAAATAGGTATTTGTCGAATGAATTTGACTTACAGTTGCCGAGTTGAACGTTGTTCAGTTGACTAGTCGTCGAGTTCAACAGCGTTTTTTGTTTTTTTTTGTGAAGGATGCACCGAAAGCACTTTCATCGACTTAGAAAGGAAGCTTTTGGAAGGAATGTAACTTTTTCAAAAAAAGTTTCTTTAAACGAAGCGTTCTTGACAGACAGTTTGACCGGCCTTTAAATACCAAAATAACTGAAAAGCTTATTAATTTTAAAATGAAAGCAACGTAATCTAAGGAAATTTATTTTCCTTATTATCCCTTGGTGCCCATCCTTTCGTTTAAGGTAAAAATATTTAAACTGCTGCAAAGAATGGGTGGGATTTGAGTATAAAATTGACGATTTAGCAATAATGAGTACAGGTGTGTCATTAATTATTGGTATATAATTTTCTTGGAAGGTTATATCTATACTTTGATGGTCTCACGATAGATATTTAATAAATTTGCTTCATCACGAATATAATCCATTCATCAATTCATATGCCAATAACTCATACATTACTAAATTAATTTCAAAATGATGTAGCCAGCTAATAACTGGAAGTGATTTGTAAAATTAGGTCACACTCTTTTCATCCAGGTAATAATACGAAAAGTTAATAAATCTAATTAATTTTTTTTTATATAATAAGGGAGTATTTACGTGCTGCAGCCCTATCTCAATTATCACGCAAATGCATTTTGCTTAACTTTTTTAAATTAACCTTAGAAAACTTTATTTTTAACAGCATATTTTGAAAATCAATTTTTGGTGGCATACCTAGAGAATTTTTCATTCGGTTACATCAGAGAGATACAAACGGTGGGTCGACTTTTCCCAGCAATTCTTGTTTGGAAGGTCGATTAAATAAATCATATCTTTATTTCTGTTTATCCTAGAGGCTTCATTCAAAAACCATTTTGAAGCTATTTAATGAGGCTTTCGTTGCATATCTACTAAATTTAATAATAACGAAAAATTCTATTTTTTATAAATATTTTTATTAATTAGGGGTGAATTTCGGGATATACCTTTCCTTGAAAATTTTTAAAAAAATATAAGCCAATTCGTCACATAATTCTCTATAACACTGTAAAATTTCAGGATGGAGACTTGATGGATATCTATGTCAAAACAGCAATTGATTTAAAAGAGACGACGGACGCTCTCGAGCGGAACCCGTACATTATATATAACATTAAATAAATTAAACACAATCTTACAAAATCAATTATTTCACATAAAATTATGAATAAACAAATATAAATAATAAACAAATATTTTCTAATGTAAAAATGTGTTTAGTGTGATTCGAAAGACCGTTTGACGGTCACTGATTTATTTGCTTTTATTGATCACTGGTGGTAAACAAGCGCCACATTTAAAAACTCAAAACCTTGGTTTAATTTTCCAAAATACAAATAATTGTGACATCTTCTTAAGTCACGTCAGAACCGTTTCCTTAGGGCAATCAATTTATTTATCATAACAAAACCTTATTATTGTTTAATTTGCGTAAACGTCAAAGTGACAGATAATTTTGGGGTTATCTACAATGTCGATCAACTTGGACATCGTTTTACGAAAACCAGACAAAGTTTACCACGAAGGTGTAAGTAAACAACCGTTGACCGTTCTATATTTGATGTACGCTTGGTATTTAAGGAAAACATAGTCGGAGTGATTGCAATCAGTACACCTTCGGACTTTAAGCACGATGGTATAACATTATCCATGGAAGGTGCTGTAAATTTGCAAGTCAGCTCAAAGAATGTAGGTATATTGGAAGCCTTCTACAACGCCGTCAAGGTAAAATAAATAGTTGGATGCATTCGAGGCTCTTTAATTCTGCTTTTTAGCCGATACAGTTACTAAACACTTGCTGCGAAGTTAGCGGTCCCGGCAGAATACCTTCTGGTAAAACTGAAATTCCTTTCGATTTACCCCTCCAACCTCGACAAAACCGCAAGCTTTACGAAACCTATCACGGTGTGTTTATTAATGTCAGTTACGGATTAAGATGCGAAATCAAACGTTCGTTTTTATCCAAAGACGTGGTGAAAGCCCAACAATTTTTTGTTCAATATTATCCCGATACAACTAAACATCAACGGCCGGTAAATTTTACAATCACGCCTACGACACTGCAGTCAAGAGAAAGCGAGGTACCCAACTTTCGCATAAAAGGTCAATTGGATTCTACCGTTTGTAACGTCACCAAACCTTTTACAGGTCAAATTACTTTGGAGCAGTGTCCCACTACGGTGAGATCTGTTGAACTTCAATTGGTAAGGGTGGAAACGTGTGGATGTGCCGAAGGCTATGCAAGAGAAGGTAATTCTTAATCTCTTTTAATTGTTTTACAAAAAAAGTATTGTTTTTAGCCACCGAAATACAAAACATACAGATAGGAGAAGGCGATGTACCCCGAAGTATTGGCATTCCAATTTATATGATATTTCCGCGTCTCTTTGCTTGTCCAACCCTAATAACTCCTAGTTTTAAGATCGGCAAGTTTAGTTCTAATAAATTGCAAACCAACAAACTCATCATTTTTGTTGTTTACAGAATTCGAGATCAATGTTGTGGTGGTGTTTGAAAACGATTATTTGGTAATGGAGAATTTTCCGATCACAATCACAAGAGAAGTTTTATAGAAAATCAGTTTTAGCTTTGTATAATAAACGCTTGTAATAAAAATTCTTTTTACAAAATGTAGATAATATATGCAATGTAAGTGTACATTTTTTTTAACATAAATTTTACATAACTAAATTTATTTATTGACTGTCGGCCACGGCCAGAGTTAAATTGGCTAATATCGGTTCAATATACTGTTCCAAATCCAAAATGTGACCCGTATTACATGAATCGGTGGCAATAAAGCTTATAACAAGAGGCGGTTTGTTCATCTGGACTACAGTGTAGTGCGAATAAACACAAATTATGGTTTTTGCCTTTCCTAGTCCCAACTTTCCACCTTGATCTATAGCTAGTCCAAAAGTTGATAAAAATCCGGGCCTCATCGCTAATTCGGGTGCCTTATCTGTATTTACCTTCAAAACTGGAACACCATCTCTGTCGGTTATTAGAATACAATACAACCCGGACACTTGAGTTAGCAGTTGTTGTAATAATTTTCGTACTTCCTCCACCATTTTGTCATGGAAACCTAAGGACGAGACAGTTGATGATTACGGAAGGAAGCGAAAAATTAATAAAACTTACTGAAATTCGATAATACGACTATAATTTTATCAAATGTTAGGTTAAGAGTAGCAAAACATAAAACAAATGTTACTCATATTCCAAAGTAAAGGTGCGACTACAGATCAATAAAGCAGGAGTCACACGCAACGTAGATTACTTTTTAATATTAATTATTAAAGGCATACAGTTTAGGTGGTTAATAATAATTGATATTCCGAGAAAGTCCGGGAAGTTTTAGAAAGTCTAAAGATGTTAAAATTAACCGACAATTTCTATTGGCTTGTTGGCACCGACAGACAGTTTTCATTGATTTTTTTTTAAACTACCTGTCACTATTTTACAAAATTAACGTCATCTTTTTTTTCACATTCTATCAAATAAAAATGGCATCTGTTCAGAGATTTGTGTGTGATGCGGAGATATTTCCTCATCACGTGATAAAGAAGCAAAGGTAAGTCGTTTACGTATACAGTAGTGGCCCTAGCTCAATAGGTTTTGTTTAGTGCTCTACAGGATGTGGAAAAGCAGCGCCATTTTGCCGCGCTTATAATTCAAAGAGTTTGGCGCGGATATGTTGTGCGGAAGGAAATTAAACGATGGCACGCAGCTGCCACAGTTTTACAAAAGTACATACGAAGATTTTTAGTTAAGTGGCACATGCCTGATATATACAGGGAGTATATGGAATGGTATCGAGAGCAAATGTACCATAAAATGGCCACGAAGATTCAAGCCCTGTGGCGAGGCTATTGGGTGCGAAAGCATTGTGTAAACGTAAAAGATTTACTTGCTCAAAAATTACTAATAGAAAGGGCCAACGAAGAGATTACGAGGCAAATGCGCGAAGCATTTGAAAATATGGAGAAAATGAAACGAGCAGCATACGAAAAAGAAGCTAGAGAATGGGTCATTTATATTTTGTTCAGGTTACACCATCTAATTAGAACATACGTTCGAGAAGGAATTTACTCCTTGCACAATTCGTCGTAAGTTTCTTTTTAAAGGGACTTTCACTTTTTATAATTATTTGTTTAGGCAACTATCCAGCATAGAACAGTTGCTTAAGTCTTTGAAAATGGGCAACTACATGGCAGACTTAAAAGCAAAATATTACGAAGAAATAAAGAAAGTAGTTCCACGCAGTTACATGTTTCGGTCGAAAAAGTTGCAAGACCTGGAAGACGCTTATAGAAACTTTATTCAGAATTATGGTACGAAAGATGTGGTGGAACCAGATCGGAACATTCACGACAAACCGTTCAAGTTGTCTTCTAAGCTGGATGATAAGCGGTACAAGCGAGAACTGTTGCTGAGAGGAAAGTATCCGGGCAAAAAGTTTGATTTTGCCCGTAAAACGGAAGTCGAAAAACATGTTTCTAGTAAAGATTTCGATTTGCACGTGCTAACGAAGATAGTGATCGATCTCAAACCGCCACCCTATTATATAGATTTTTGGTTTAAACTGTGTGATTTACATAACTTACCTTAATTTAGCTATTAAATTCTTATACTTTATTTTTCACAATCCATTTTTGGTACTGCTACTGACTTTCAATTGATAACCTACTTAATCCTTAAATATTATACTTACGTAAAATATGTCTGGGCCAATCAATTTATATCGTCAAACTACTTAAAATTAGGCTTAACCAGGTTTTGATTTAGGGCTTTCAATTTCTGGGGTCAAAACATGTTCACCTTAAAGTAGGTATGCAAATCCTGCAATCTGTGATTTATTTCGAAATTTTACAACGCTTTGCACCTTTCAGCCACGTCTACAAGACTTTTTTTAAAACCTTACGTTTTTTTCAAAAATCGCAAAAAATTTACATGGTCTTTTTATTAACTAAATCGACGTAATTGCATCCATAGAGTTCCCAAAATATAGATAGGCCTGGCGGAAACGCTTAAAACCGAGCCAAAAAGGAGAAATAAAATTATCAAATGAGATTGTATTTTGTAAACTTTTAAGGCTTATAAAATGAAAACTATCATACTTACAAGAAATCTGCGTGCGCCATTCGAATTTTCTCATCGAAATTAATAAAAAACCGTGGAAAAAGTAGACGATTTCAAACTTTCATTTTTTGGGGTGAAAAAACACCAAAGGGTTGACCTTACGTTTTTTTCAAAAATCGCCAAAAATTTAAATGGTCTTTTTTTGATCATAACCGACGTGATTTGATGCGGGGAGTTCGAAAAACGCGGTATCGTTGCGGGAAAACGCTCGTAAGGGCTTCAAAATTACGTTCAAATATTTCAAACTTTAAAGACGCATAAATCCTAAAATATCATACTTACGGCAAATCTGCCTGCGTCAGTCGATTTATCTCAAAAAACTGCAAAGGAAAACGCCAAAAAATGTTTGGATTTGAAACTTTCAATTTTTGGGGTGAAAAAACACCAAAGGGGTTAGTTAACCTTACGTTTTTTTCAAAAATCGCCAAAAATTTAAATGGTCTTTTTTTGATCATAACCGACGTGATTTGATGCGGGGAGTTCGAAAAACGCGGTATCGTTGCGGGAAAACGCTCGTAAGAGGTTCAAAATTACGTTCAAATATTTCCAACTTTAAAGACGCATAAATCCTAAAATATCATACTTACGGCAAATCTGCCTGCGTCAGTCGATTTATCTCAAAAAACTGCATAGGAAAACGCCAAAAAATGTTTGGATTTGAAACTTTCACTTTTGGGGTGAAAAAACACCAAAGGGGTTAACCTTACGTTTTTTTCAAAAATCGCCAAAAATTTAAATGGTCTTTTTTTGATCATAACCGACGTGATTTGATGCGGGGAGTTCGAAAAACGCGGTATCGTTGCGGGAAAACGCTCGTAAGAGGTTCAAAATTACGTTCAAATATTTCCAACTTTAAAGACGCATAAATCCTAAAATATCATACTTACGGCAAATCTGCCTGCGTCAGTCGATTTATCTCAAAAAACTGCATATGAAAACGCTAAAAAATGTTTGGATTTGAAACTTTCAATTTTTGGGGTGAAAAAACACCAAAGGGGTTAACCTTACGTTTTTTTCAAAAATCGCCAAAAATTTAAATGATCTTTTTTTGATCATAACCGACGTGATTTGATGCGGGGAGTTCGAAAAACGCGGTATCGTTGCGGGAAAACGCTCGTAAAGGGTTCATAATTACGTTCAAATATTTCCAACTTTAAAGACGCATAAATCCTAAAATATCATACTTACGGCAAATCTGCCTGCGTCAGTCGATTTATCTCAAAAAACTGCATAGGAAAACGACAAAAAATGTTTGGATTTGAAACTTTCACTTTTGGGGTGAAAAAACACCAAACACGTAAAACCTTACGTTTTTTTCAAAAATCGCCAAAAATTTAAATGGTCTTTTTTTTAATCATAACCGACGTGATTTGATGCGGGGAGTTCGAAAAACGCGGTATCGTTGCGTGAATACGCTCGTAAGAGGTTCAAAATTACGTTCAAATATTTCCAACTTTAAAGACGCATAAATCCTAAAATATCATACTTACGGCAAATCTGCCTGCGTCAGTCGATTTATCCCAAAAAACTGCATAGGAAAAAGCCAAAAAATGTTTGGATTTGAAACTTTCAATTTTTGGGGTGAAAGAACACCAAAACCTTACGTTTTTTTTAAAAATCGCCAAAAATTTAAATGGTCTTTTTTTGATCATAACCGACGTGATTTGATGCGGGGAGTTCGAAAAACGCGGTATCGTTGTGGGAAAACGCTCGTAAGAGGTTCAAATATACGTTCAAATATTTCCAACTTTAAAGACGCATAAATCCTAAAATATCATACTTACGGCAAATCTGCCTGCGTCAGTCGATTTATCCCAAAAAACTGCATAGGAAAAAGCCAAAAAATGTTTGGATTTGAAACTTTCAATTTTTGGGGTGAAAAAACACCAAAACCTTACGTTTTTTTTAAAAATCGCCAAAAATTTAAATGGTCTTTTTTTGATCATAACCGACGTGATTTGATGCGGGGAGTTCGAAAAACGCGGTATCGTTGCGGGAAAACGCTCGTAAGAGGTTCAAAATTACGTTCAAATATTTCCAACTTTAAAGACGCTTAAATCCTAAAATATCATACTTACGGCAAATCTGCCTGCGTCAGTCGATTTATCTCAAAAAACTGCATATGAAAACGCCAAAAAATGTTTGGATTTGAAACTTTCAATTTTTGGGGTGAAAAAACACCAAAGGGGTTAACCTTACGTTTTTTTCAAAAATCGCCAAAAATTTAAATGGTCTTTTTTTGATCATAACAGACGTGATTTGATGCGGGGAGTTCGAAAAACGCGGTATCGTTGTGGGAAAACGCTCGTAAGAGGTTCAAATATACGTTCAAATATTTCCAACTTTAAAGACGCATAAATCCTAAAATATCATACTTACGGCAAATCTGCCTGCGTCAGTCGATTTATCTCAAAAAACTGCATAGGAAAACGCCAAAAAATGTTTGGATTTGAAACTTTCAATTTTAGGGGTGAAAAAACACCAAAACCTTAGGTTTTTTTTAAAAATCGCCAAAAATTTAAATGGTCTTTTTTTGATCATAACCGACGTGATTTGATGCGGGGAGTTCGAAAAACGCGGTATCGTTGCGGGAAAACGCTCGTAAAGGGTTCATAATTACGTTCAAATATTTCCAACTTTAAAGACGCATAAATCCTAAAATATCATACTTACGGCAAATCTGCCTGCGTCAGTCGATTTATCTCAAAAAACTGCATAGGAAAACGACAAAAAATGTTTGGATTTGAAACTTTCACTTTTGGGGTGAAAAAACACCAAACACGTAAAACCTTACGTTTTTTTCAAAAATCGCCAAAAATTTAAATGGTCTTTTTTTGATCATAACCGACGTGATTTGATGCGGGGAGTTCGAAAAACGCGGTATCGTTGCGTGAATACGCTCGTAAGAGGTTCAAAATTACGTTCAAATATTTCCAACTTTAAAGACGCATAAATCCTAAAATATCATACTTACGGCAAATCTGCCTGCGTCAGTCGATTTATCCCAAAAAACTGCATAGGAAAAAGCCAAAAAATGTTTGGATTTGAAACTTTCAATTCTTGGGGTGAAAAAACACCAAAACCTTACGTTTTTTTTAAAAATCGCCAAAAATTTAAATGGTCTTTTTTTGATCATAACCGACGTGATTTGATGCGGGGAGTTCGAAAAACGCGGTATCGTTGCGGGAAAACGCTCGTAAGAGGTTCAAAATTACGTTCAAATATTTCCAACTTTAAAGACGCATAAATACTAAAATATCATTTTTACGGCAAATCTGCCTGCGTCAGTCGATTAATCTCAAAAAACTGCATAGGAAAACGCCAAAAAATGTTTGGATTTGAAACTTTCAATTTTTGGGGTGAAAAAACACCAAAGGGGTTAACCTTACGTTTTTTTCAAAAATCGCTAAAAATTTAAATGGTCTTTTTTTGATCATAACCGACGTGATTTGATGCGGGGAGTTCGAAAAACGCGGTATCGTTGCGGGAAAACGCTCGTAAAAGGTTCAAAATTACGTTCAAATATTTCCAACTTTAAAGACGCATAAATCCTAAAATATCATACTTACGGCAAATCTGCCTGCGTCAGTCGATTTATCTCAAAAAACTGCATAGGAAAACGCCAAAAAATGTTTGGATTTGAAACTTTCAATTTTTGGGGTGAAAAAACACCAAAGGGGTTAACCTTACGTTTTTTTCAAAAATCGCCAAAAATTTAAATGGTCTTTTTTTGATCATAACCGACGTGATTTGATGCGGGGAGTTCGAAAAACGCGGTATCGTTGCGGGAAAACGCTCGTAAGAGGTTCAAAATTACGTTCAAATATTTCCAACTTTAAAGACGCATAAATCCTAAAATATCATACTTACGGCAAATCTGCCTGCGTCAGTCGATTTATCTCAAAAAACTGCATAAGAAAACGCCAAAAAATGTTTGGATTTGAAACTTTCAATTTTTGGGGTGAAAAAACACCAAAGGGGTTAACCTTACGTTTTTTTCAAAAATCGCCAAAAATTTAAATGGTCTTTTTTTGATCATAACCGACGTGATTTGATGCGGGGAGTTCGAAAAACGCGGTATCGTTGCGAGAAAACGCTCGTAAGAGGTTCAAAATTACGTTCAAATATTTCCAACTTTAAAGACGCATAAATACTAAAATATCATACTTACGGCAAATCTGCCTGCGTCAGTCGATTTATGTCAAAAAACTGCATAGGAAAACGCCAAAAAATGTTTGGATTTGAAACTTTCAATTTTTGGGGTGAAAAAACACCAAAGGGGTTAACCTTACGTTTTTTTTCAAAAATCGCCAAAAATTTAAATGGTCTTTTTTTGACCATAACCGACGTGATTTGATGCGGGGAGTTCGAAAAACGCGGTATCGTTGCGGGAAAACGCTCGTAAGAAGTTCAAAATTACGTTCAAATATTTCCAACTTTAAAGACGCATAAATCCTAAAATATCATACTTACGGCAAATCTGCCTGCGTCAGTCGATTTATCTCAAAAAACTGCATAGGAAAACGCCAAAAAATGTTTGGATTTGAAACTTTCAATTTTTGGGGTGAAAAAACACCAAAGGGGTTAACCTTACGTTTTTTTCAAAAATCGCCAAAAATTTAAATGGTCTTTTTTTGACCATAACCGACGTGATTTGATGCGGGGAGTTCGAAAAACGCTGTATCGTTGCGGGAAAACGCTCGTAAGAAGTTCAAAATTACGTTCAAATATTTCCAACTTTAAAGACGCATAAATCCTAAAATATCATACTTACGGCAAATCTGCCTGCGTCAGTCGATTTATCTCAAAAAACTGCATAGGAAAACGCCAAAATATGTTTGGATTTGAAACTTTCAATTTTTGGGGTGAAATAACACCAAAGGGGTTAACCTTACGTTTTTTTCAAAAATCGCCAAAAATTTAAATGGTCTTTTTTTGATCATAACCGACGTGATTTGATGCGGGGAGTTCGAAAAACGCGGTATCGTTGCGGGAAAACGCTCGTAAGAGGTTCAAAATTACGTTCAAATATTTCCAACTTTAAAGACGCATAAAACCTAAAATATCATACTTACGGCAAATCTGCCTGCGTCAGTCGATTTATCTCAAAAAACTGCATAGGAAAACGCCAAAAAATGTTTGGATTTGAAACTTTCAATTTTTGGGGTGAAAAAACACCAAAACCTTACGTTTTTTTTAAAAATCGCCAAAAATTTAAATGGTCTTTTTTTGATCATAACCGACGTGATTTGATGCGGGGAGTTCGAAAAACGCGGTATCGTTGCGGGAAAACGCTCGTAAGAGGTTCAAAATTACGTTCAAATATTTCCAACTTTAAAGACGCATAAATCCTAAAATATCATACTTACGGCAAATCTGCCTGCGTCAGTCGATTTATCTCAAAAAACTGCAAAGGAAAACGATAAAAAATGTTTGGATTTGAAACTTTCAATTTTTGGGGTGAAAAAACACCAAAGGGGTTAACCTTACGTTTTTTTCAAAAATCGCCAAAAATTTAAATGGTCTTTTTTTGATCATAACCGACGTGATTTGATGCGGGGAGTTCGAAAAACGCGGTATCGATGCGAGAAAACGCTCGTAAGAGGTTCAAAATTACGTTCAAATATTTCCAACTTTAAAGACGCATAAATCCTAAAATATCATACTTACGGCAAATCTGCCTGCGTCAGTCGGTTTATCTCAAAAAACTGCATAGGAAAACGCTAAAAAATGTTTGGATTTGAAACTTTCAATTTTTGGGGTGAAAAAACACCAAAGGGGTTAACCTTACGTTTTTTTCAAAAATCGCCAAAAATTTAAATGGTCTTTTTTTGATCATAACCGACGTGATTTGATGCGGGGAGTTCGAAAAACGCGGTATCGTTGCGGGAAAACGCTCGTAAGAAGTTCAAAATTACGTTCAAATATTTCCAACTTTAAAGACGCATAAATCCTAAAATATCATACTTACGGCAAATCTGCCTGCGTCAGTCGATTTATCTCAAAAAACTGCATAGGAAAACGCCAAAAAATGTTTGGATTTGAAACTTTCAATTTTTGGGGTGAAAAAACACCAAAGGGGTTAACCTTACGTTTTTTTCAAAAATCGCCAAAAACTTAAATGGTCTTTTTTTGACCATAACCGACGTGATTTGATGCGGGGAGTTCGAAAAACGCGGTATCGTTGCGGGAAAACGCTCGTAAGAAGTTCAAAATTACGTTCAAATATTTCCAACTTTAAAGACGCATAAATCCTAAAATATCATACTTACGGCAAATCTGCCTGCGTCAGTCGATTTATCTCAAAAAACTGCATAGGAAAACGCCAAAAAATGTTTGGATTTGAAACTTTCAATTTTTGGGGTGAAAAAACACCAAAGGGGTTAACCTTACGTTTTTTTCAAAAATCGCCAAAAATTTAAATGGTCTTTTTTTGACCATAACCGACGTGATTTGATGCGGGGAGTTCGAAAAACGCTGTATCGTTGCGGGAAAACGCTCGTAAGAAGTTCAAAATTACGTTCAAATATTTCCAACTTTAAAGACGCATAAATCCTAAAATATCATACTTACGGAAAATCTGCCTGCGTCAGTCGATTTATCTCAAAAAACTGCATAGGAAAACGCCAAAATATGTTTGGATTTGAAACTTTCAATTTTTGGGGTGAAAAAACACCAAAGGGGTTAACCTTACGTTTTTTTCAAAAATCGCCAAAAATTTAAATGGTCTTTTTTTGATCATAACCGACGTGATTTGATGCGGGGAGTTCGAAAAACGCGGTATCGTTGCGGGAAAACGCTCGTAAGTGGTACAAAATTACGTTCAAATATTTCCAACTTTAAAGACGCATAAATCCTAAAATATCATACTTACGGCAAATCTGCCTGCGTCAGTCGATTTATCTCAAAAAACTGCATAGGAAAACGACAAAAAATGTTTGGATTTGAAACTTTCACTTTTGGGGTGAAAAAACACCAAACACGTAAAACCTTACGTTTTTTTCAAAAATCGCCAAAAATTTAAATGGTCTTTTTTTGATCATAACCGACGTGATTTGATGCGGAGAGTTCGAAAAACGCGGTATCGTTGCGGGAAACGCTCGTAAGAAGTTCAAAATTACGTTCAAATATTTCCAACTTTAAAGACGCATAAATCCTAAAATATCATACATACGGCAAATCTGCCTGCGTCAGTCGATTTATCTCAAAAAACTGCATAGGACAACGACAAAAAATGTTTGGATTTGAAACTTTCAATTTTTGGGGTGAAAAAACACCAAAGGGGTTAACCTTACGTTTTTTTCAAAAATCGCCAAAAATTTAAATGGTCTTTTTTTGATCATAACTGACATGATTTGATGCGGGGAGTTCGAAAAACGCGGTATCGTTGCGTTAAAACGCTCGTAATAAGTTCAAAATTAAGTTCAAATATTTCCAACTTTAAAGACGCATAAAACTTAAAATATCATACTTACCGCAAATCTGCCTGCGTCAGTTGATTTATTTCAAAAAACTGCATAGGCAAACGACAAAAAATGTTTGTATTTGAAACTTTCAATTTTTGGGGTGAAAAAACACCAAAGGGGTTAACCTTACGTTTTTTTCAAAAATCGCCAAAAATTTAAATGGTCTTTTTTTGATCATAACCGACGTGATTTGATGCGGGGAGTTCGAAAAACGCGGTATCGTTGCGGGAAAACGCTCGTAAAAGGTTCAAAATTACGTTCAAATATTTCCAACTTTAAAGACGCATAAATCCTAAAATATCATACTTACCGCAAATCTGCCTGCGTCAGTCGATTTATCTCAAAAAACTGCATAGGACAACGACAAAAAATGTTTGGATTTGAAACTTTCAATTTTTGGGGTGAAAAAACACCAAAGGGGTTAACCTTACGTTTTTTTCAAAAATCGCCAAAAATTTAAATGGTCTTTTTTTGATCATAACTGACATGATTTGATGCGGGGAGTTCGAAAAACGCGGTATCGTTGCGTTAAAACGCTCGTAATAAGTTCAAAATTAAGTTCAAATATTTCCAACTTTAAAGACGCATAAAACTTAAAATATCATACTTACCGCAAATCTGCCTGCGTCAGTTGATTTATTTCAAAAAACTGCATAGGCAAACGACAAAAAATGTTTGTATTTGAAACTTTCAATTTTTGGGGTGAAAAAACACCAAAGGGGTTAACCTTACGTTTTTTTCAAAAATCGCCAAAAATTTAAATGGTCTTTTTTTGATCATAACCGACGTGATTTGATGCGGGGAGTTCGAAAAACGCGGTATCGTTGCGGGAAAACGCTCGTAAGAGGTTCAAAATTACGTTCAAATATTTCCAACTTTAAAGACGCATAAATCCTAAAATATCATACTTACGGCAAATCTGCCTGCGTCAGTCGATTTATCTCAAAAAACTGCATAGGAAAACGCCAAAATATGTTTGGATTTGAAACTTTCAATTTTTGGGGTGAAAAAACACCAAAGGGGTTAACCTTACGTTTTTTTCAAAAATCGCCAAAAATTTAAATGGTCTTTTTTTGATCATAACCGACGTGATTTGATGCGGGGAGTTCGAAAAACGCGGTATCGTTGCGGGAAAACGCTCGTAAGAGGTTCAAAATTACGTTCAAATATTTCCAACTTTAAAGACGCATAAATCCTAAAATATCATACTTACGGCAAATCTGCCTGCGTCAGTCGATTTATCTCAAAAAACTGCATAGGAAAACGCCAAAAAATGTTTGGATTTGAAACTTTCAATTTTTGGGGTGAAAAAACACCAAAGGGGTTAACCTTACGTTTTTTTCAAAAATCGCCAAAAATTTAAATGGTCTTTTTTTGATCATAACCGACGTGATTTGATGCGGGGAGTTCGAAAAACGCGGTATCGTTGCGAGAAAACGCTCGTAAGAGGTTCAAAATTACGTTCAAATATTTCCAACTTTAAAGACGCATAAATACTAAAATATCATACTTACGGCAAATCTGCCTGCGTCAGTCGATTTATGTCAAAAAACTGCATAGGAAAACGCCAAAAAATGTTTGGATTTGAAACTTTCAATTTTTGGGGTGAAAAAACACCAAAGGGGTTAACCTTATGTTTTTTTTCAAAAATCGCCAAAAACTTAAATGGTCTTTTTTTGACCATAACCGACGTGATTTGATGCGGGGAGTTCGAAAAACGCGGTATCGTTGCGGGAAAACGCTCGTAAGAAGTTCAAAATTACGTTCAAATATTTCCAACTTTAAAGACGCATAAATCCTAAAATATCATACTTACGGCAAATCTGCCTGCGTCAGTCGATTTATCTCAAAAAACTGCATAGGAAAACGCCAAAAAATGTTTGGATTTGAAACTTTCAATTTTTGGGGTGAAAAAACACCAAAGGGGTTAACCTTACGTTTTTTTCAAAAATCGCCAAAAATTTAAATGGTCTTTTTTTGACCATAACCGACGTGATTTGATGCGGGGAGTTCGAAAAACGCTGTATCGTTGCGGGAAAACGCTCGTAAGAAGTTCAAAATTACGTTCAAATATTTCCAACTTTAAAGACGCATAAATCCTAAAATATCATACTTACGGAAAATCTGCCTGCGTCAGTCGATTTATCTCAAAAAACTGCATAGGAAAACGCCAAAATATGTTTGGATTTGAAACTTTCAATTTTTGGGGTGAAAAAACACCAAAGGGGTTAACCTTACGTTTTTTTCAAAAATCGCCAAAAATTTAAATGGTCTTTTTTTGATCATAACCGACGTGATTTGATGCGGGGAGTTCGAAAAACGCGGTATCGTTGCGGGAAAACGCTCGTAAGTGGTACAAAATTACGTTCAAATATTTCCAACTTTAAAGACGCATAAATCCTAAAATATCATACTTACGGCAAATCTGCCTGCGTCAGTCGATTTATCTCAAAAAACTGCATAGGAAAACGACAAAAAATGTTTGGATTTGAAACTTTCACTTTTGGGGTGAAAAAACACCAAACACGTAAAACCTTACGTTTTTTTCAAAAATCGCCAAAAATTTAAATGGTCTTTTTTTGATCATAACCGACGTGATTTGATGCGGAGAGTTCGAAAAACGCGGTATCGTTGCGGGAAACGCTCGTAAGAAGTTCAAAATTACGTTCAAATATTTCCAACTTTAAAGACGCATAAATCCTAAAATATCATACATACGGCAAATCTGCCTGCGTCAGTCGATTTATCTCAAAAAACTGCATAGGACAACGACAAAAAATGTTTGGATTTGAAACTTTCAATTTTTGGGGTGAAAAAACACCAAAGGGGTTAACCTTACGTTTTTTTCAAAAATCGCCAAAAATTTAAATGGTCTTTTTTTGATCATAACTGACATGATTTGATGCGGGGAGTTCGAAAAACGCGGTATCGTAGCGTTAAAACGCTCGTAATAAGTTCAAAATTAAGTTCAAATATTTCCAACTTTAAAGACGCATAAAACTTAAAATATCATACTTACCGCAAATCTGCCTGCGTCAGTTGATTTATTTCAAAAAACTGCATAGGCAAACGACAAAAAATGTTTGTATTTGAAACTTTCAATTTTTGGGGTGAAAAAACACCAAAGGGGTTAACCTTACGTTTTTTTCAAAAATCGCCAAAAATTTAAATGGTCTTTTTTTGATCATAACCGACGTGATTTGATGCGGGGAGTTCGAAAAACGCGGTATCGTTGCGGGAAAACGCTCGTAAAAGGTTCAAAATTACGTTCAAATATTTCCAACTTTAAAGACGCATAAATCCTAAAATATCATACTTACCGCAAATCTGCCTGCGTCAGTCGATTTATCTCAAAAAACTGCATAGGACAACGACAAAAAATGTTTGGATTTGAAACTTTCAATTTTTGGGGTGAAAAAACACCAAAGGGGTTAACCTTACGTTTTTTTCAAAAATCGCCAAAAATTTAAATGGTCTTTTTTTGATCATAACTGACATGATTTGATGCGGGGAGTTCGAAAAACGCGGTATCGTTGCGTTAAAACGCTCGTAATAAGTTCAAAATTAAGTTCAAATATTTCCAACTTTAAAGACGCATAAAACTTAAAATATCATACTTACCGCAAATCTGCCTGCGTCAGTTGATTTATTTCAAAAAACTGCATAGGCAAACGACAAAAAATGTTTGTATTTGAAACTTTCAATTTTTGGGGTGAAAAAACACCAAAGGGGTTAACCTTACGTTTTTTTCAAAAATCGCCAAAAATTTAAATGGTCTTTTTTTGATCATAACCGACGTGATTTGATGCGGGGAGTTCGAAAAACGCGGTATCGTTGCGGGAAAACGCTCGTAAGAGGTTCAAAATTACGTTCAAATATTTCCAACTTTAAAGACGCATAAATCCTAAAATATCATACTTACGGCAAATCTGCCTGCGTCAGTCGATTTATCTCAAAAAACTGCATAGGAAAACGCCAAAATATGTTTGGATTTGAAACTTTCAATTTTTGGGGTGAAAAAACACCAAAGGGGTTAACCTTACGTTTTTTTCAAAAATCGCCAAAAATTTAAATGATCTTTTTTTGATCATAACCGACGTGATTTGATGCGGAGAGTTCGAAAAACGCGGTATCGTTGCGGGAAAACGCTCGTAAGAAGTTCAAAATTACGTTCAAATATTTCCAACTTTAAAGACGCATAAATCCTAAAATATCATACATACGGCAAATCTGCCTGCGTCAGTCGATTTATCTCAAAAAACTGCATAGGACAACGACAAAAAATGTTTGTATTTGAAACTTTCAATTTTTGGGGTGAAAAAACACCAAAGGGGTTAACCTTACGTTTTTTTCAAAAATCGCCAAAAATTTAAATGGTCTTTTTTTGATCATAACCGACGTGATTTGATGCGGGGAGTTCGAAAAACGCGGTATCGTTGCGGGAAAACGCTCGTAAGAGGTTCAAAATTACGTTCAAATATTTCCAACTTTAAAGACGCATAAATCCTAAAATATCATACTTACGGCAAATCTGCCTGCGTCAGTCGATTTATCTCAAAAAACTGCATAGGAAAACGCCAAAAAATGTTTGGATTTGAAACTTTCAAATTTTATGGTGAAAAAACACCAAAGGGGTTAACCTTACGTTTTTTTCAAAAATCGCCAAAAATTTAAATGGTCTTTTTTTGATCATAACCGACGTGATTTGATGCGGAGAGTTCGAAAAACGCGGTATCGTTGCGTTAAAACGCTCGTAATAAGTTCAAAATTACGTTCAAATATTTCCAACTTTAAAGACGCATAAAACTTAAAATATCATACTTACCGCAAATCTGCCTGCGTCAGTTGATTTATGTCAAAAAACTGCATAGGCAAACGACAAAAAATGTTTGTATTTGAAACTTTCAATTTTTGGGGTGAAAAAACACCAAAGGGGTTAACCTTACGTTTTTTTCAAAAATCGCCAAAAATTTAAATGGTCTTTTTTTGATCATAACCGACGTGATTTGATGCGGGGAGTTCGAAAAACGCGGTATCGTTGCGGGAAAACGCTCGTAAAAGGTTCAAAATTACGTTCAAATATTTCCAACTTTAAAGACGCATAAATCCTAAAATATCATACTTACGGCAAATCTGCCTGCGTCAGTCGATTTATCTCAAAAAACTGCATAGGACAACGCCAAAAAATGTTTGGATTTGAAACTTTCAAATTTTATGGTGAAAAAACACCAAAGGGGTTAACCTTACGTTTTTTTCAAAAATCGCCAAAAATTTAAATGGTCTTTTTTTGATCATAACCGACGTGATTTGATGCGGAGAGTTCGAAAAACGCGGTATCGTTGCGTTAAAACGCTCGTAATAAGTTCAAAATTACGTTCAAATATTTCCAACTTTAAAGACGCATAAAACTTAAAATATCATACTTACCGCAAATCTGCCTGCGTCAGTTGATTTATTTCAAAAAACTGCATAGGCAAACGACAAAAAATGTTTGGATTTGAAACTTTCAATTTTTGGGGTGAAAAAACACCAAAGGGGTTAACCTTACGTTTTTTTCAAAAGTCGCCAAAAATTTAAATGGTCTTTTTTTGATCATAACTGACATGATTTGATGCGGGGAGTTCGAAAAACGCGGTATCGTTGCGGGAAAACGCTCGTAAGTGGTTCAAAATTACGTTCAAATATTTCCAACTTTAAAGACGCATAAATCCTAAAATATCATACTTACGGCAAATCTGCCTGCGTCAGTCGATTTATCTCAAAAAACTGCAAAGGAAAACGCCAAAAAATGTTTGGATTTGAAACTTTCAATTTTTGGGGTGAAAAAACACCAAAGGGGTTAACCTTACGTTTTTTTCAAAAATCGCCAAAAATTTAAATGGTCTTTTTTTGATCATAACCGACGTGATTTGATGCGGGGAGTTCGAAAAACGCGGTATCGTTGCGGGAAAACGCTCGTAAGAGGTTCAAAATTACGTTCAAATATTTCCAACTTTAAAGACGCATAAATCCTAAAATATCATACTTACGGCAAATCTGCCTGCGTCAGTCGATTTATCTCAAAAAACTGCATAGGAAAACGCCAAAATATGTTTGGATTTGAAACTTTCAATTTTTGGGGTGAAAAAACACCAAAGGGGTTAACCTTACGTTTTTTTCAAAAATCGCCAAAAATTTAAATGGTCTTTTTTTGATCATAACCGACGTGATTTGATGCGGAGAGTTCGAAAAACGCGGTATCGTTGCGGGAAAACGCTCGTAAGAAGTTCAAAATTACGTTCAAATATTTCCAACTTTAAAGACGCATAAATCCTAAAATATCATACATACGGCAAATCTGCCTGCGTCAGTCGATTTATCTCAAAAAACTGCATAGGACAACGACAAAAAATGTTTGGATTTGAAACTTTCAATTTTTGGGGTGAAAAAACACCAAAGGGGTTAACCTTACGTTTTTTTCAAAAATCGCCAAAAATTTAAATGGTCTTTTTTTGATCATAACTGACATGATTTGATGCGGGGAGTTCGAAAAACGCGGTATCGTTGCGTTAAAACGCTCGTAATAAGTTCAAAATTAAGTTCAAATATTTCCAACTTTAAAGACGCATAAAACTTAAAATATCATACTTACCGCAAATCTGCCTGCGTCAGTTGATTTATTTCAAAAAACTGCATAGGCAAACGACAAAAAATGTTTGTATTTGAAACTTTCAATTTTTGGGGTGAAAAAACACCAAAGGGGTTAACCTTACGTTTTTTTCAAAAATCGCCAAAAATTTAAATGGTCTTTTTTTGATCATAACCGACGTGATTTGATGCGGAGAGTTCGAAAAACGCGGTATCGTTGCGTTAAAACGCTCGTAATAAGTTCAAAATTACGTTCAAATATTTCCAACTTTAAAGACGCATAAAACTTAAAATATCATACTTACCGCAAATCTGCCTGCGTCAGTTGATTTATTTCAAAAAACTGCATAGGCAAACGACAAAAAATGTTTGTATTTGAAACTTTCAATTTTTGGGGTGAAAAAACACCAAAGGGGTTAACCTTACGTTTTTTTCAAAAATCGCCAAAAATTTAAATGGTCTTTTTTTGATCATAACCGACGTGATTTGATGCGGGGAGTTCGAAAAACGCGGTATCGTTGCAGGAAAACGCTCGTAAAAGGTTCAAAATTACGTTCAAATATTTCCAACTTTAAAGACGCATAAATCCTAAAATATCATACTTACGGCAAATCTGCCTGCGTCAGTCGATTTATCTCAAAAAACTGCATAGGACAACGACAAAAAATGTTTGGATTTGAAACTTTCAATTTTTGGGGTGAAAAAACACCAAAGGGGTTAACCTTACGTTTTTTTCAAAAATCGCCAAAAATTTAAATGGTCTTTTTTTGATCATAACTGACATGATTTGATGCGGGGAGTTCGAAAAACGCGGTATCGTTGCGTTAAAACGCTCGTAATAAGTTCAAAATTAAGTTCAAATATTTCCAACTTTAAAGACGCATAAAACTTAAAATATCATACTTACCGCAAATCTGCCTGCGTCAGTTGATTTATTTCAAAAAACTGCATAGGCAAACGACAAAAAATGTTTGTATTTGAAACTTTCAATTTTTGGGGTGAAAAAACACCAAAGGGGTTAACCTTACGTTTTTTTCAAAAATCGCCAAAAATTTAAATGGTCTTTTTTTGATCATAACCGACGTGATTTGATGCGGGGAGTTCGAAAAACGCGGTATCGTTGCGGGAAAACGCTCGTAAGAAGTTCAAAATTACGTTCAAATATTTCCAACTTTAAAGACGCATAAAACTTAAAATATCATACTTACCGCAAATCTGCCTGCGTCAGTTGATTTATTTCAAAAAACTGCATAGGCAAACGACAAAAAATGTTTGTATTTGAAACTTTCAATTTTTGGGGTGAAAAAACACCAAAGGGGTTAACCTTACGTTTTTTTTAAAAATCGCCAAAAATTTAAATGGTCTTTTTTTGATCATAACCGACGTGATTTGATGCGGGGAGTTCGAAAAACGCGGTATCGTTGCGGGAAAACGCTCGTAAGAGGTTCAAAATTACGTTCAAATATTTCCAACTTTAAAGACGCATAAATCCTAAAATATCATACTTACGGCAAATCTGCCTGCGTCAGTCGATTTATCTCAAAAAACTGCATAGGAAAACGCCAAAAAATGTTTGGATTTGAAACTTTCAATTTTTGGGGTGAAAAAACACCAAAGGGGTTAACCTTACGTTTTTTTCAAAAATCGCCAAAAATTTAAATGGTCTTTTTTGAACATAACCGACGTGATTTGATGCGGGGAGTTCGAAAAACGCGGTATCGTTGCGAGAAAACGCTCGTAAGAGGTTCAAAATTACGTTCAAATATTTCCAACTTTAAAGACGCATAAATGCTAAAATATCATACTTACGGCAAATCTGCCTGCGTCAGTCGGTTTATCTCAAAAAACTGCATAGGAAAACGCCAAAAAATGTTTGGATTTGAAACTTTCAATTTTTGGGGTGAAAAAACACCAAAGGGGTTAACCTTACGTTTTTTTCAAAAATCGCCAAAAATTTAAATGGTCTTTTTTTGACCATAACCGACGTGATTTGATGCGGGGAGTTCGAAAAACGCGGTATCGTTGCGGGAAAACGCTCGTAAGAAGTTCAAAATTACGTTCAAATATTTCCAACTTTAAAGACGCATAAATCCTAAAATATCATACATACGGCAAATCTGCCTGCGTCAGTCGATTTATCTCAAAAAACTGCATAGGACAACGACAAAAAATGTTTGGATTTGAAACTTTCAATTTTTGGGGTGAAAAAACACCAAAGGGGTTAACCTTACGTTTTTTTCAAAAATCGCCAAAAATTTAAATGGTCTTTTTTTGATCATAACTGACATGATTTGATGCGGGGAGTTCGAAAAACGCGGTATCGTTGCGGGAAAACGCTCGTAAGAAGTTCAAAATTACGTTCAAATATTTCCAACTTTAAAGACGCATAAAACTTAAAATATCATACTTACCGCAAATCTGCCTGCGTCAGTTGATTTATTTCAAAAAACTGCATAGGCAAACGACAAAAAATGTTTGTATTTGAAACTTTCAATTTTTGGGGTGAAAAAACACCAAAGGGGTTAACCTTACGTTTTTTTTAAAAATCGCCAAAAATTTAAATGGTCTTTTTTTGATCATAACCGACGTGATTTGATGCGGGGAGTTCGAAAAACGCGGTATCGTTGCGGGAAAACGCTCGTAAGAGGTTCAAAATTACGTTCAAATATTTCCAACTTTAAAGACGCATAAATCCTAAAATATCATACTTACGGCAAATCTGCCTGCGTCAGTCGATTTATCTCAAAAAACTGCATAGGAAAACGCCAAAAAATGTTTGGATTTGAAACTTTCAATTTTTGGGGTGAAAAAACACCAAAGGGGTTAACCTTACGTTTTTTTCAAAAATCGCCAAAAATTTAAATGGTCTTTTTTGAACATAACCGACGTGATTTGATGCGGGGAGTTCGAAAAACGCGGTATCGTTGCGAGAAAACGCTCGTAAGAGGTTCAAAATTACGTTCAAATATTTCCAACTTTAAAGACGCATAAATGCTAAAATATCATACTTACGGCAAATCTGCCTGCGTCAGTCGGTTTATCTCAAAAAACTGCATAGGAAAACGCCAAAAAATGTTTGGATTTGAAACTTTCAATTTTTGGGGTGAAAAAACACCAAAGGGGTTAACCTTACGTTTTTTTCAAAAATCGCCAAAAATTTAAATGGTCTTTTTTTGACCATAACCGACGTGATTTGATGCGGGGAGTTCGAAAAACGCGGTATCGTTGCGGGAAAACGCTCGTAAGAAGTTCAAAATTACGTTCAAATATTTCCAACTTTAAAGACGCATAAATCCTAAAATATCATACATACGGCAAATCTGCCTGCGTCAGTCGATTTATCTCAAAAAACTGCATAGGACAACGACAAAAAATGTTTGGATTTGAAACTTTCAATTTTTGGGGTGAAAAAACACCAAAGGGGTTAACCTTACGTTTTTTTCAAAAATCGCCAAAAATTTAAATGGTCTTTTTTTGATCATAACTGACATGATTTGATGCGGGGAGTTCGAAAAACGCGGTATCGTTGCGGGAAAACGCTCGTAAGTGGTTCAAAATTACGTTCAAATATTTCCAACTTTAAAGACGCATAAATCCTAAAATATCATACTTACGGCAAATCTGCCTGCGTCAGTCGATTTATCTCAAAAAACTGCAAAGGAAAACGCCAAAAAATGTTTGGATTTGAAACTTTCAATTTTTGGGGTGAAAAAACACCAAAGGGGTTAACCTTACGTTTTTTTCAAAAATCGCCAAAAATTTAAATGGTCTTTTTTTGATCATAACCGACGTGATTTGATGCGGGGAGTTCGAAAAACGCGGTATCGCTGCGGGAAAACGCTCGTAAGAGGTTCAAAATTACGTTCAAATATTTCCAACTTTAAAGACGCATAAATACTAAAATATCATACTTACGGCAAATCTGCCTGCGTCAGTCGATTAATCTCAAAAAACTGCATAGGAAAACGCCAAAAAATGTTTGGATTTGAAACTTTCAATTTTTGGGGTGAAAAAACACCAAAGGGGTTAACCTTACGTTTTTTTCAAAAATCGCCAAAAATTCAAATGGTCTTTTTTTGATCATAACCGACGTGATTTGATGCGGAGAGTTCGAAAAACGCGGTATCGTTGCGGGAAAACGCTCGTAAGAGGTTCAAAATTACGTTCAAATATTTCCAACTTTAAAGACGCATAAATCCTAAAATATCATACTTACGGCAAGTCTGCCTGCGTCAGTCGATTTATCTCAAAAAACTGCATAGGAAAACGCCAAAAAATGTTTGGATTTGAAACTTTCAAATTTTATGGTGAAAAAACACCAAAGGGGTTAACCTTACGTTTTTTTCAAAAATCGCCAAAAATTTAAATGGTCTTTTTTTGATCATAACCGACGTGATTTGATGCGGAGAGTTCGAAAAACGCGGTATCGTTGCGGGAAAACGCTCGTAAGAGGTTCAAAATTACGTTCAAATATTTCCAACTTTAAAGACGCATAAATCCTAAAATATCATACTTACGGCAAATCTGCCTGCGTCAGTCGATTTATCTCATAAAACTGCATAGGAAAACGTCAAAAAATGTTTGGATTTGAAACTTTCAATTTTTGGGGTGAAAAAACACCAAAGGGGTTAACCTTACGTTTTTTTTAAAAATCGCCAAAAATTTAAATGGTCTTTTTTTGATCATAACCGACGTGATTTGATGCGGGGAGTTCGAAAAACGCGGTATCGTTGCGGGAAAACGCTCGTAAGAGGTTCAAAATTACGTTCAAATATTTCCAACTTTAAAGACGCATAAATCCTAAAATATCATACTTACGGCAAATCTGCCTGCGTCAGTCGATTTATCTCAAAAAACTGCATAGGAAAACGCCAAAAAATGTTTGGATTTGAAACTTTCAATTTTTGGGGTGAAAAAACACCAAAGGGGTTAACCTTACGTTTTTTTCAAAAATCGCCAAAAATTTAAATGGTCTTTTTTGAACATAACCGACGTGATTTGATGCGGGGAGTTCGAAAAACGCGGTATCGTTGCGAGAAAACGCTCGTATGAGGTTCAAAATTACGTTCAAATATTTCCAACTTTAAAGACGCATAAATGCTAAAATATCATACTTACGGCAAATCTGCCTGCGTCAGTCGGTTTATCTCAAAAAACTGCATAGGAAAACGCCAAAAAATGTTTGGATTTGAAACTTTCAATTTTTGGGGTGAAAAAACACCAAAGGGGTTAACCTTACGTTTTTTTCAAAAATCGCCAAAAATTTAAATGGTCTTTTTTTGATCATAACCGACGTGATTTGATGCGGAGAGTTCGAAAAACGCGGTATCGTTGCGGGAAAACGCTCGTAAGTGGTTCAAAGTTACGTTCAAATATTTCCAACTTTAAAGACGCATAAATCCTAAAATATCATACTTACGGCAAATCTGCCTGCGTCAGTCGATTTATCTCAAAAAACTGCATAGGAAATCGCCAAAAAATGTTTGGATTTGAAACTTTCAATTTTTGGGGTGAAAAAACACCAAAGGGGTTAACCTTACGTTTTTTTCAAAAATCGCCAAAAATTTAAATGGTCTTTTTTTGATCATAACCGACGTGATTTGATGCGGAGAGTTCGAAAAACGCGGTATCGTTGCGGGAAAACGCTCGTAAGTGGTTCAAAGTTACGTTCAAATATTTCCAACTTTAAAGACGCATAAATCCTAAAATATCATACTTACTGCAAATCTGCCTGCGTCAGTCGATTTATCTCAAAAAACTGCAAAGGAAAACGCCAAAAAATGTTTGGATTTGAAACTTTCAATTTTTGGGGTGAAAAAACACCAAAGGGGTTAACCTTACGTTTTTTTCAAAAATCGCCAAAAATTTAAATGGTCTTTTTTTGATCATAACCGACGTGATTTGATGCGGGGAGTTCGAAAAACGCGGTATCGCTGCGGGAAAACGCTCGTAAGAGGTTCAAAATTACGTTCAAATATTTCCAACTTTAAAGACGCATAAATCCTAAAATATCATACTTACGGCAAATCTGCCTGCGTCAGTCGATTTATCTCAAAAAACTGCAAAGGAAAACGCCAAAAAATGTTTGGATTTGAAACTTTCAATTTTTGGGGTGAAAAAACACCAAAGGGGTTAACCTTACGTTTTTTTTAAAAATCGCCAAAAATTTAAATGGTCTTTTTTTGATCATAACCGACGTGATTTGATGCGGGGAGTTCGAAAAACGCGGTATCGTTGCGGGAAAACGCTCGTAAGAGGTTCAAAATTACGTTCAAATATTTCCAACTTTAAAGGCGCATAAATCCTAAAATATCATACTTACGGCAAATCTGCCTGCGTCAGTCGATTTATCTCAAAAAACTGCATAGGAAAACGCCAAAAAATGTTTGGATTTGAAACTTTCAATTTTTGGGGTGAAAAAACACCAAAGGGGTTAACCTTACGTTTTTTTCAAAAATCGCCAAAAATTTAAATGGTCTTTTTTTGATCATAACTGACATGATTTGATGCGGGGAGTTCGAAAAACGCGGTATCGTTGCGTTAAAACGCTCGTAATAAGTTCAAAATTAAGTTCAAATATTTCCAACTTTAAAGACGCATAAAACTTAAAATATCATACTTACCGCAAATCTGCCTGCGTCAGTTGATTTATTTCAAAAAACTGCATAGGCAAACGACAAAAAATGTTTGTATTTGAAACTTTCAATTTTTGGGGTGAAAAAACACCAAAGGGGTTAACCTTACGTTTTTTTCAAAAATCGCCAAAAATTTAAATGGTCTTTTTTTGATCATAACCGACGTGATTTGATGCGGGGAGTTCGAAAAACGCGGTATCGTTGCGGGAAAACGCTCGTAAGAAGTTCAAAATTACGTTCAAATATTTCCAACTTTAAAGACGCATAAATCCTAAAATATCATACTTACGGCAAATCTGCCTGCGTCAGTCGATTTATCTCAAAAAACTGCATAGGAAAACGCCAAAAAATGTTTGGATTTGAAACTTTCAATTTTTGGGTTGAAAAAACACCAAAGGGGTTAACCTTACGTTTTTTTCAAAAATCGCCAAAAATTCAAATGGTCTTTTTTTGATCATAACCGACGTGATTTGATGCGGAGAGTTCGAAAAACGCGGTATCGTTGCGGGAAAACGCTCGTAAGAGGTTCAAAATTACGTTCAAATATTTCCAACTTTAAAGACGCATAAATCCTAAAATATCATACTTACGGCAAATCTGCCTGCGTCAGTCGATTTATCTCAAAAAACTGCATAGGAAAACGCCAAAAAATGTTTGGATTTGAAACTTTCAATTTTTGGGGTGAAAAAACACCAAAGGGGTTAACCTTACGTTTTTTTCAAAAATCGCCAAAAATTTAAATGGTCTTTTTTTGATCATAACTGACATGATTTGATGCGGGGAGTTCGAAAAACGCGGTATCGTTGCGTTAAAACGCTCGTAATAAGTTCAAAATTAAGTTCAAATATTTCCAACTTTAAAAACGCATAAATCCTAAAATATCATACTTACGACAAATCCACCTGCGTCAGTCGATTTATATCAAAAAACTGCATAGGAAAACGCCAAAAAATGTTTGGATTTGAAACTTTCAATTTTTGGGTTGAAAAAACACCAAAGGGGTTAACCTTACGTTTTTTTCAAAAATCGCCAAAAATTCAAATGGTCTTTTTTTGATCATAACCGACGTGATTTGATGCGGAGAGTTCGAAAAACGCGGTATCGTTGCGGGAAAACGCTCGTAAGAGGTTCAAAATTACGTTCAAATATTTCCAACTTTAAAGACGCATAAATCCTAAAATATCATACTTACGGCAAGTCTGCCTGCGTCAGTCGATTTATCTCAAAAAACTGCATAGGAAAACGCCAAAAAATGTTTGGATTTGAAACTTTCAAATTTTATGGTGAAAAAACACCAAAGGGGTTAACCTTACGTTTTTTTCAAAAATCGCCAAAAATTTAAATGGTCTTTTTTTGATCATAACCGACGTGATTTGATGCGGAGAGTTCGAAAAACGCGGTATCGTTGCGGGAAAACGCTCGTAAGAGGTTCAAAATTACGTTCAAATATTTCCAACTTTAAAGACGCATAAATCCTAAAATATCATACTTACGGCAAATCTGCCTGCGTCAGTCGATTTATCTCATAAAACTGCATAGGAAAACGTCAAAAAATGTTTGGATTTGAAACTTTCAATTTTTGGGGTGAAAAAACACCAAAGGGGTTAACCTTACGTTTTTTTTAAAAATCGCCAAAAATTTAAATGGTCTTTTTTTGATCATAACCGACGTGATTTGATGCGGGGAGTTCGAAAAACGCGGTATCGTTGCGGGAAAACGCTCGTAAGAGGTTCAAAATTACGTTCAAATATTTCCAACTTTAAAGACGCATAAATCCTAAAATATCATACTTACGGCAAATCTGCCTGCGTCAGTCGATTTATCTCAAAAAACTGCATAGGAAAACGCCAAAAAATGTTTGGATTTGAAACTTTCAATTTTTGGGGTGAAAAAACACCAAAGGGGTTAACCTTACGTTTTTTTCAAAAATCGCCAAAAATTTAAATGGTCTTTTTTGAACATAACCGACGTGATTTGATGCGGGGAGTTCGAAAAACGCGGTATCGTTGCGAGAAAACGCTCGTAAGAGGTTCAAAATTACGTTCAAATATTTCCAACTTTAAAGACGCATAAATGCTAAAATATCATACTTACGGCAAATCTGCCTGCGTCAGTCGGTTTATCTCAAAAAACTGCATAGGAAAACGCCAAAAAATGTTTGGATTTGAAACTTTCAATTTTTGGGGTGAAAAAACACCAAAGGGGTTAACCTTACGTTTTTTTCAAAAATCGCCAAAAATTTAAATGGTCTTTTTTTGATCATAACTGACATGATTTGATGCGGGGAGTTCGAAAAACGCGGTATCGTTGCGTTAAAACGCTCGTAATAAGTTCAAAATTAAGTTCAAATATTTCCAACTTTAAAGACGCATAAAACTTAAAATATCATACTTACCGCAAATCTGCCTGCGTCAGTCGATTTATCTCAAAAAACTGCATAGGAAAACGCCAAAAAATGTTTGGATTTGAAACTTTCAATTTTTGGGTTGAAAAAACACCAAAGGGGTTAACCTTACGTTTTTTTCAAAAATCGCCATAAATTCAAATGGTCTTTTTTTGATCATAACCGACGTGATTTGATGCGGAGAGTTCGAAAAACGCGGTATCGTTGCGGGAAAACGCTCGTAAGAGGTTCAAAATTACGTTCAAATATTTCCAACTTTAAAGACGCATAAATCCTAAAATATCATACTTACGGCAAGTCTGCCTGCGTCAGTCGATTTATCTCAAAAAACTGCATAGGAAAACGCCAAAAAATGTTTGGATTTGAAACTTTCAAATTTTATGGTGAAAAAACACCAAAGGGGTTAACCTTACGTTTTTTTCAAAAATCGCCAAAAATTTAAATGGTCTTTTTTTGATCATAACCGACGTGATTTGATGCGGAGAGTTCGAAAAACGCGGTATCGTTGCGGGAAAACGCTCGTAAGAGGTTCAAAATTACGTTCAAATATTTCCAACTTTAAAGACGCATAAATCCTAAAATATCATACTTACGGCAAATCTGCCTGCGTCAGTCGATTTATCTCATAAAACTGCATAGGAAAACGTCAAAAAATGTTTGGATTTGAAACTTTCAATTTTTGGGGTGAAAAAACACCAAAGGGGTTAACCTTACGTTTTTTTCAAAAATCGCCAAAAATTGAAATGGTCTTTTTTTGATCATAACCGACGTGATTTGATGCGGGGAGTTCGAAAAACGCGGTATCGTTGCGGGAAAACGCTCGTAAAAGGTTCAAAATTACGTTCAAATATTTCCAACTTTAAAGACGCATAAATCCTAAAATATCATACTTACGGCAAATCTGCCTGCGTCAGTCGATTTATCTCAAAAAACTGCATAGGAAAACGCCAAAAAATGTTTGGATTTGAAACTTTCAATTTTTGGGGTGAAAAAACACCAAAGGGGTTAACCTTACGTTTTTTTCAAAAATCGCCAAAAATTTAAATGGTCTTTTTTTGACCATAACCGACGTGATTTGATGCGGGGAGTTCGAAAAACGCGGTATCGTTGCGGGAAAACGCTCGTAAGAAGTTCAAAATTACGTTCAAATATTTCCAACTTTAAAGACGCATAAATCCTAAAATATCATACATACGGCAAATCTGCCTGCGTCAGTCGATTTATCTCAAAAAACTGCATAGGACAACGACAAAAAATGTTTGGATTTGAAACTTTCAATTTTTGGGGTGAAAAAACACCAAAGGGTTTTAAACGGTTTTAAAGGGTTTTAAACGTTAACCTTACGTTTTTTTCAAAAATCGCCAAAAATTTAAATGGTCTTTTTTTGATCATAACTGACATGATTTGATGCGGGGAGTTCGAAAAACGCGGTATCGTTGCGGGAAAACGCTCGTAAGTGGTTCAAAATTACGTTCAAATATTTCCAACTTTAAAGACGCATAAATCCTAAAATATCATACTTACGGCAAATCTGCCTGCGTCAGTCGATTTATCTCAAAAAACTGCAAAGGAAAACGCCAAAAAATGTTTGGATTTGAAACTTTCAATTTTTGGGGTGAAAAAACACCAAAGGGGTTAACCTTACGTTTTTTTCAAAAATCGCCAAAAATTTAAATGGTCTTTTTTTGATCATAACCGACGTGATTTGATGCGGGGAGTTCGAAAAACGCGGTATCGTTGCGGGAAAACGCTCGTAAGAGGTTCAAAATTACGTTCAAATATTTCCAACTTTAAAGACGCATAAATACTAAAATATCATACTTACGGCAAATCTGCCTGCGTCAGTCGATTAATCTCAAAAAACTGCATAGGAAAACGCCAAAAAATGTTTGGATTTGAAACTTTCAATTTTTGGGTTGAAAAAACACCAAAGGGGTTAACCTTACGTTTTTTTCAAAAATCGCCAAAAATTCAAATGGTCTTTTTTTGATCATAACCGACGTGATTTGATGCGGAGAGTTCGAAACACGCGGTATCGTTGCGGGAAAACGCTCGTAAGAGGTTCAAAATTACGTTCAAATATTTCCAACTTTAAAGACGCATAAATCCTAAAATATCATACTTACGGCAAGTCTGCCTGCGTCAGTCGATTTATCTCAAAAAACTGCATAGGAAAACGCCAAAAAATGTTTGGATTTGAAACTTTCAAATTTTATGGTGAAAAAACACCAAAGAGTTTAACCTTACGTTTTTTTCAAAAATCGCCAAAAATTTAAATGGTCTTTTTTTGATCATAACCGACGTGATTTGATGCGGAGAGTTCGAAAAACGCGGTATCGTTGCGGGAAAACGCTCGTAAGAGGTTCAAAATTACGTTCAAATATTTCCAACTTTAAAGACGCATAAATCCTAAAATATCATACTTACGGCAAATCTGCCTGCGTCAGTCGATTTATCTCATAAAACTGCATAGGAAAACGTCAAAAAATGTTTGGATTTGAAACTTTCAATTTTTGGGGTGAAAAAACACCAAAGGGGTTAACCTTACGTTTTTTTCAAAAATCGCCAAAAATTGAAATGGTCTTTTTTTGATCATAACCGACGTGATTTGATGCGGGGAGTTCGAAAAACGCGGTATCGTTGCGGGAAAACGCTCGTAAAAGGTTCAAAATTACGTTCAAATATTTCCAACTTTAAAGACGCATAAATCCTAAAATATCATACTTACGGCAAATCTGCCTGCGTCAGTCGATTTATCTCAAAAAACTGCATAGGAAAACGCCAAAAAATGTTTGGATTTGAAACTTTCAATTTTTGGGGTGAAAAAACACCAAAGGGGTTAACCTTACGTTTTTTTCAAAAATCGCCAAAAATTTAAATGGTCTTTTTTTGATCATAACCGACGTGATTTGATGCGGAGAGTTCGAAAAACGCGGTATCGTTGCGGGAAAACGCTCGTAAGTGGTTCAAAGTTACGTTCAAATATTTCCAACTTTAAAGACGCATAAATCCTAAAATATCATACTTACGGCAAATCTGCCTGCGTCAGTCGATTTATCTCAAAAAACTGCATAGGAAATCGCCAAAAAATGTTTGGATTTGAAACTTTCAATTTTTGGGGTGAAAAAACACCAAAGGGGTTAACCTTACGTTTTTTTCAAAAATCGCCAAAAATTTAAATGGTCTTTTTTTGACCATAACCGACGTGATTTGATGCGGGGAGTTCGAAAAACGCGGTATCGTTGCGGGAAAACGCTCGTAAGAAGTTCAAAATTACGTTCAAATATTTCCAACTTTAAAGACGCATAAATCCTAAAATATCATACATACGGCAAATCTGCCTGCGTCAGTCGATTTATCTCAAAAAACTGCATAGGACAACGACAAAAAATGTTTGGATTTGAAACTTTCAATTTTTGGGGTGAAAAAACACCAAAGGGGTTAACCTTACGTTTTTTTCAAAAATCGCCAAAAATTTAAATGGTCTTTTTTTGATCATAACTGACATGATTTGATGCGGGGAGTTCGAAAAACGCGGTATCGTTGCGGGAAAACGCTCGTAAGTGGTTCAAAATTACGTTCAAATATTTCCAACTTTAAAGACGCATAAATCCTAAAATATCATACTTACGGCAAATCTGCCTGAGTCAGTCGATTTATCTCAAAAAACTGCAAAGGAAAACGCCAAAAAATGTTTGGATTTGAAACTTTCAATTTTTGGGGTGAAAAAACACCAAAGGGGTTAACCTTACGTTTTTTTCAAAAATCGCCAAAAATTTAAATGGTCTTTTTTTGATCATAACCGACGTGATTTGATGCGGGGAGTTCGAAAAACGCGGTATCGCTGCGGGAAAACGCTCGTAAGAGGTTCAAAATTACGTTCAAATATTTCCAACTTTAAAGACGCATAAATACTAAAATATCATACTTACGGCAAATCTGCCTGCGTCAGTCGATTAATCTCAAAAAACTGCATAGGAAAACGCCAAAAAATGTTTGGATTTGAAACTTTCAATTTTTGGGGTGAAAAAACACCAAAGGGGTTAACCTTACGTTTTTTTCAAAAATCGCCAAAAATTCAAATGGTCTTTTTTTGATCATAACCGACGTGATTTGATGCGGAGAGTTCGAAAAACGCGGTATCGTTGCGGGAAAACGCTCGTAAGAGGTTCAAAATTACGTTCAAATATTTCCAACTTTAAAGACGCATAAATCCTAAAATATCATACTTACGGCAAGTCTGCCTGCGTCAGTCGATTTATCTCAAAAAACTGCATAGGAAAACGCCAAAAAATGTTTGGATTTGAAACTTTCAAATTTTATGGTGAAAAAACACCAAAGGGGTTAACCTTACGTTTTTTTCAAAAATCGCCAAAAATTTAAATGGTCTTTTTTTGATCATAACCGACGTGATTTGATGCGGAGAGTTCGAAAAACGCGGTATCGTTGCGGGAAAACGCTCGTAAGAGGTTCAAAATTACGTTCAAATATTTCCAACTTTAAAGACGCATAAATCCTAAAATATCATACTTACGGCAAATCTGCCTGCGTCAGTCGATTTATCTCAAAAAACTGCAAAGGAAAGCGCCAAAAAATGTTTGGATTTGAAACTTTCAATTTTTGGGGTGAAAAAACACCAAAGGGGTTAACCTTACGTTTTTTTTAAAAATCGCCAAAAATTTAAATGGTCTTTTTTTGATCATAACCGACGTGATTTGATGCGGGGAGTTCGAAAAACGCGGTATCGTTGCGGGAAAACGCTCGTAAGAGGTTCAAAATTACGTTCAAATATTTCCAACTTTAAAGACGCATAAATCCTAAAATATCATACTTACGGCAAATCTGCCTGCGTCAGTCGATTTATCTCAAAAAACTGCATAGGAAAACGCCAAAAAATGTTTGGATTTGAAACTTTCAATTTTTGGGGTGAAAAAACACCAAAGGGGTTAACCTTACGTTTTTTTCAAAAATCGCCAAAAATTTAAATGGTCTTTTTTTGACCATAACCGACGTGATTTGATGCGAGGTGTTCGAAAAACGCGGTATCGTTGCGGGAAAACGCTCGTAAGAAGTTCAAAATTACGTTCAAATATTTCCAACTTTAAAGACGCATAAATCCTAAAATATCATACATACGGCAAATCTGCCTGCGTCAGTCGATTTATCTCAAAAAACTGCATAGGAAAACGACAAAAAATGTTTGGATTTGAAACTTTCAATTTTTGGGGTGAAAAACACCAAAGGGGTTAACCTTACGTTTTTTTCAAAAATCGCCAAAAATTTAAATGGTCTTTTTTTGATCATAACTGACATGATTTGATGCGGGGAGTTCGAAAAACGCGGTATCGTTGCGGGAAAACGCTCGTAAGTGGTACAAAATTACGTTCAAATATTTCCAACTTTAAAGACGCATAAATCCTAAAATATCATACTTACGGCAAATCTGCCTGCGTCAGTCGATTTATCTCAAAAAACTGCATAGGAAAACGCCAAAAAATGTTTGGATTTGAAACTTTCAATTTTTGGGGTGAAAAAACACCAAAGGGGTTAACCTTACGTTTTTTTCAAAAATCGCCAAAAATTTAAATGGTCTTTTTTTGACCATAACCGACGTGATTTGATGCGAGGTGTTCGAAAAACGCGGTATCGTTGCGGGAAAACGCTCGTAAGAAGTTCAAAATTACGTTCAAATATTTCCAACTTTAAAGACGCATAAATCCTAAAATATCATACATACGGCAAATCTGCCTGCGTCAGTCGATTTATCTCAAAAAACTGCATAGGACAACGACAAAAAATGTTTGGATTTGAAACTTTCAATTTTTGGGGTGAAAAAACACCAAAGGGGTTAACCTTACGTTTTTTTCAAAAATCGCCAAAAATTTAAATGGTCTTTTTTTGATCATAACTGACATGATTTGATGCGGGGAGTTCGAAAAACGCGGTATCGTTGCGGGAAAACGCTCGTAAGTGGTTCAAAATTACGTTCAAATATTTCCAACTTTAAAGACGCATAAATCCTAAAATATCATACTTACGGCAAATCTGCCTGCGTCAGTCGATTTATCTCAAAAAACTGCATAGGAAAACGCCAAAAAATGTTTGGATTTGAAACTTTCAATTTTTGGGATGCGGGGAGTTCGAAAAACGCGGTATCGTTGCGGGAAAACGCTCGTAAGAGGTTCAAAATTACGTTCAAATATTTCCAACTTTAAAGACGCATAAATCCTAAAATATCATGCTTACGGCAAATCTGCCTGCGTCAGTCGATTTATCTCAAAAAACTGCATAGGAAAACGCCAAAAATTGTTTGGATTTGAAACTTTCAATTTTTGGGGTGAAAAAACACCAAAGGGGTTAACCTTACGTTTTTTTCAAAAATCGCCAAAAATTTAAATGGTCTTTTTTTGAACATAACCGACGTGATTTGATGCGGGGAGTTCGAAAAACGCGGTATCGTTGCGAGAAAACGCTCGTAAGAGGTTCAAAATTACGTTCAAATATTTCCAACTTTAAAGACGCATAAATCCTAAAATATCATACTTACGGCAAATCTGCCTGCGTCAGTCGGTTTATCTCAAAAAACTGCATAGGAAAACGCCAAAAAATGTTTGGATTTGAAACTTTCAATTTTTGGGGTGAAAAAACACCAAAGGGGTTAACCTTACGTTTTTTTCAAAAATCGCCAAAAATTTAAATGGTCTTTTTTTGATCATAACCGACGTGATTTGATGCGGAGAGTTCGAAAAACGCGGTATCGTTGCGGGAAAACGCTCGTAATAAGTTCAAAATTACGTTCAAATATTTCCAACTTTAAAGACGCATAAATCCTAAAATATCATACTTACGGCAAATCTGCCTGCGGCAGTCGATTTATCTCAAAAAACTGCAAAGGAAAACGCCAAAAAATGTTTGGATTTGAAACTTTCAATTTTTGGGGTGAAAAAACACCAAAGGGGTTAACCTTACGTTTTTTTCAAAAATCGCCAAAAATTTAAATGGTCTTTTTTTGATCATAACCGACGTGATTTGATGCGGAGAGTTTGAATTAAGCGGTATCGTTGCGGGAAAACGCTCGTAAGAGGTTCAAAATTACGTTCAAATATTTCCAACTTTAAAGACGCATAAATCCTAAAATATCATACTTACGGCAAATCTGCCTGCGTCAGTCGATTTATCTCAAAAAACTGCATAGGAAAACGTCAAAAAATGTTTGGATTTGAAACTTTCAATTTTTGGGGTGAAAAAACACCAAAGGGGTTAACCTTACGTTATTTTTAAAAATCGCCAAAAATTTAAATGGTCTTTTTTTGATCATAACCGACGTGATTTGATGCGGGGAGTTCGAAAAACGCGGTATCGTTGCGGGAAAACGCTCGTAAGAGGTTCAAAATTACGTTCAAATATTTCCAACTTTAAAGACGCATAAATCCTAAAATATCATACTTACGGCAAATCTGCCTGCGTCAGTCGATTTATCTCAAAAAACTGCATAGGAAAACGCCAAAAAATGTTTGGATTTGAAACTTTCAATTTTTGGGGTGAAAAAACACCAAAGGGGTTAACCTTACGTTTTTTTCAAAAATCGCCAAAAATTTAAATGGTCTTTTTTTGATCATAACTGACATGATTTGATGCGGGGAGTTCGAAAAACGCGGTATCGTTGCGGGAAAACGCTCGTAAGTGGTTCAAAATTACGTTCAAATATTTCCAACTTTAAAGACGCATAAATCCTAAAATATCATACTTACGGCAAATCTGCCTGCGTCAGTCGATTTATCTCAAAAAACTGCAAAGGAAAACGCCAAAAAATGTTTGGATTTGAAACTTTCAATTTTTGGGGTGAAAAAACACCAAAGGGGTTAACCTTACGTTTTTTTCAAAAATCGCCAAAAATTTAAATGGTCTTTTTTTGATCATAACCGACGTGATTTGATGCGGGGAGTTCGAAAAACGCGGTATCGCTGCGGGAAAACGCTCGTAAGAGGTTCAAAATTACGTTCAAATATTTCCAACTTTAAAGACGCATAAATACTAAAATATCATACTTACGGCAAATCTGCCTGCGTCAGTCGATTAATCTCAAAAAACTGCATAGGAAAACGCCAAAAAATGTTTGGATTTGAAACTTTCAAATTTTATGGTGAAAAAACACCAAAGGGGTTAACCTTACGTTTTTTTCAAAAATCGCCAAAAATTTAAATGGTCTTTTTTTGATCATAACCGACGTGATTTGATGCGGAGAGTTCGAAAAACGCGGTATCGTTGCGGGAAAACGCTCGTAAGAGGTTCAAAATTACGTTCAAATATTTCCAACTTTAAAGACGCATAAATCCTAAAATATCATACTTACGGCAAATCTGCCTGCGTCAGTCGATTTATCTCATAAAACTGCATAGGAAAACGTCAAAAAATGTTTGGATTTGAAACTTTCAATTTTTGGGGTGAAAAAACACCAAAGGGGTTAACCTTACGTTTTTTTTAAAAATCGCCAAAAATTTAAATGGTCTTTTTTTGATCATAACCGACGTGATTTGATGCGGGGAGTTCGAAAAACGCGGTATCGTTGCGGGAAAACGCTCGTAAGAGGTTCAAAATTACGTTCAAATATTTCCAACTTTAAAGACGCATAAATCCTAAAATATCATACTTACGGCAAATCTGCCTGCGTCAGTCGATTTATCTCAAAAAACTGCATAGGAAAACGCCAAAAAATGTTTGGATTTGAAACTTTCAATTTTTGGGGTGAAAAAACACCAAAGGGGTTAACCTTACGTTTTTTTCAAAAATCGCCAAAAATTTAAATGGTCTTTTTTGAACATAACCGACGTGATTTGATGCGGGGAGTTCGAAAAACGCGGTATCGTTGCGAGAAAACGCTCGTAAGAGGTTCAAAATTACGTTCAAATATTTCCAACTTTAAAGACGCATAAATGCTAAAATATCATACTTACGGCAAATCTGCCTGCGTCAGTCGGTTTATCTCAAAAAACTGCATAGGAAAACGCCAAAAAATGTTTGGATTTGAAACTTTCAATTTTTGGGGTGAAAAAACACCAAAGGGGTTAACCTTACGTTTTTTTCAAAAATCGCCAAAAATTTAAATGGTCTTTTTTTGATCATAACCGACGTGATTTGATGCGGAGAGTTCGAAAAACGCGGTATCGTTGCGGGAAAACGCTCGTAAGTGGTTCAAAGTTACGTTCAAATATTTCCAACTTTAAAGACGCATAAATCCTAAAATATCATACTTACGGCAAATCTGCCTGCGTCAGTCGATTTATCTCAAAAAACTGCATAGGAAATCGCCAAAAAATGTTTGGATTTGAAACTTTCAATTTTTGGGGTGAAAAAACACCAAAGGGGTTAACCTTACGTTTTTTTCAAAAATCGCCAAAAATTTAAATGGTCTTTTTTTGACCATAACCGACGTGATTTGATGCGGGGAGTTCGAAAAACGCGGTATCGTTGCGGGAAAACGCTCGTAAGAAGTTCAAAATTACGTTCAAATATTTCCAACTTTAAAGACGCATAAATCCTAAAATATCATACATACGGCAAATCTGCCTGCGTCAGTCGATTTATCTCAAAAAACTGCATAGGACAACGACAAAAAATGTTTGGATTTGAAACTTTCAATTTTTGGGGTGAAAAAACACCAAAGGGGTTAACCTTACGTTTTTTTCAAAAATCGCCAAAAATTTAAATGGTCTTTTTTTGATCATAACTGACATGATTTGATGCGGGGAGTTCGAAAAACGCGGTATCGTTGCGGGAAAACGCTCGTAAGTGGTTCAAAATTACGTTCAAATATTTCCAACTTTAAAGACGCATAAATCCTAAAATATCATACTTACTGCAAATCTGCCTGCGTCAGTCGATTTATCTCAAAAAACTGCAAAGGAAAACGCCAAAAAATGTTTGGATTTGAAACTTTCAATTTTTGGGGTGAAAAAACACCAAAGGGGTTAACCTTACGTTTTTTTCAAAAATCGCCAAAAATTTAAATGGTCTTTTTTTGATCATAACCGACGTGATTTGATGCGGGGAGTTCGAAAAACGCGGTATCGCTGCGGGAAAACGCTCGTAAGAGGTTCAAAATTACGTTCAAATATTTCCAACTTTAAAGACGCATAAATCCTAAAATATCATACTTACGGCAAATCTGCCTGCGTCAGTCGATTTATCTCAAAAAACTGCAAAGGAAAACGCCAAAAAATGTTTGGATTTGAAACTTTCAATTTTTGGGGTGAAAAAACACCAAAGGGGTTAACCTTACGTTTTTTTTAAAAATCGCCAAAAATTTAAATGGTCTTTTTTTGATCATAACCGACGTGATTTGATGCGGGGAGTTCGAAAAACGCGGTATCGTTGCGGGAAAACGCTCGTAAGAGGTTCAAAATTACGTTCAAATATTTCCAACTTTAAAGACGCATAAATCCTAAAATATCATACTTACGGCAAATCTGCCTGCGTCAGTCGATTTATCTCAAAAAACTGCATAGGAAAACGCCAAAAAATGTTTGGATTTGAAACTTTCAATTTTTGGGGTGAAAAAACACCAAAGGGGTTAACCTTACGTTTTTTTCAAAAATCGCCAAAAATTTAAATGGTCTTTTTTTGATCATAACTGACATGATTTGATGCGGGGAGTTCGAAAAACGCGGTATCGTTGCGTTAAAACGCTCGTAATAAGTTCAAAATTAAGTTCAAATATTTCCAACTTTAAAGACGCATAAAACTTAAAATATCATACTTACCGCAAATCTGCCTGCGTCAGTTGATTTATTTCAAAAAACTGCATAGGCAAACGACAAAAAATGTTTGTATTTGAAACTTTCAATTTTTGGGGTGAAAAAACACCAAAGGGGTTAACCTTACGTTTTTTTCAAAAATCGCCAAAAATTTAAATGGTCTTTTTTTGATCATAACCGACGTGATTTGATGCGGGGAGTTCGAAAAACGCGGTATCGTTGCGGGAAAACGCTCGTAAGAAGTTCAAAATTACGTTCAAATATTTCCAACTTTAAAGACGCATAAATCCTAAAATATCATACTTACGGCAAATCTGCCTGCGTCAGTCGATTTATCTCAAAAAACTGCATAGGAAAACGCCAAAAAATGTTTGGATTTGAAACTTTCAATTTTTGGGTTGAAAAAACACCAAAGGGGTTAACCTTACGTTTTTTTCAAAAATCGCCAAAAATTCAAATGGTCTTTTTTTGATCATAACCGACGTGATTTGATGCGGAGAGTTCGAAAAACGCGGTATCGTTGCGGGAAAACGCTCGTAAGAGGTTCAAAATTACGTTCAAATATTTCCAACTTTAAAGACGCATAAATCCTAAAATATCATACTTACGGCAAATCTGCCTGCGTCAGTCGATTTATCTCAAAAAACTGCATAGGAAAACGCCAAAAAATGTTTGGATTTGAAACTTTCAATTTTTGGGGTGAAAAAACACCAAAGGGGTTAACCTTACGTTTTTTTCAAAAATCGCCAAAAATTTAAATGGTCTTTTTTTGATCATAACCGACGTGATTTGATGCGGAGAGTTCGAAAAACGCGGTATCGTTGCGGGAAAACGCTCGTAAGAGGTTCAAAATTACGTTCAAATATTTCCAACTTTAAAGACGCATAAATCCTAAAATATCATACTTACGGCAAATCTGCCTGCGTCAGTCGATTTATCTCATAAAACTGCATAGGAAAACGTCAAAAAATGTTTGGATTTGAAACTTTCAATTTTTGGGGTGAAAAAACACCAAAGGGGTTAACCTTACGTTTTTTTTAAAAATCGCCAAAAATTTAAATGGTCTTTTTTTGATCATAACCGACGTGATTTGATGCGGGGAGTTCGAAAAACGCGGTATCGTTGCGGGAAAACGCTCGTAAGAGGTTCAAAATTACGTTCAAATATTTCCAACTTTAAAGACGCATAAATCCTAAAATATCATACTTACGGCAAATCTGCCTGCGTCAGTCGATTTATCTCAAAAAACTGCATAGGAAAACGCCAAAAAATGTTTGGATTTGAAACTTTCAATTTTTGGGGTGAAAAAACACCAAAGGGGTTAACCTTACGTTTTTTTCAAAAATCGCCAAAAATTTAAATGGTCTTTTTTGAACATAACCGACGTGATTTGATGCGGGGAGTTCGAAAAACGCGGTATCGTTGCGAGAAAACGCTCGTAAGAGGTTCAAAATTACGTTCAAATATTTCCAACTTTAAAGACGCATAAATGCTAAAATATCATACTTACGGCAAATCTGCCTGCGTCAGTCGGTTTATCTCAAAAAACTGCATAGGAAAACGCCAAAAAATGTTTGGATTTGAAACTTTCAATTTTTGGGGTGAAAAAACACCAAAGGGGTTAACCTTACGTTTTTTTCAAAAATCGCCAAAAATTTAAATGGTCTTTTTTTGACCATAACCGACGTGATTTGATGCGGGGAGTTCGAAAAACGCGGTATCGTTGCGGGAAAACGCTCGTAAGAAGTTCAAAATTACGTTCAAATATTTCCAACTTTAAAGACGCATAAATCCTAAAATATCATACATACGGCAAATCTGCCTGCGTCAGTCGATTTATCTCAAAAAACTGCATAGGACAACGACAAAAAATGTTTGGATTTGAAACTTTCAATTTTTGGGGTGAAAAAACACCAAAGGGTTTTAAACGGTTTTAAAGGGTTTTAAACGTTAACCTTACGTTTTTTTCAAAAATCGCCAAAAATTTAAATGGTCTTTTTTTGATCATAACTGACATGATTTGATGCGGGGAGTTCGAAAAACGCGGTATCGTTGCGGGAAAACGCTCGTAAGTGGTTCAAAATTACGTTCAAATATTTCCAACTTTAAAGACGCATAAATCCTAAAATATCATACTTACGGCAAATCTGCCTGCGTCAGTCGATTTATCTCAAAAAACTGCAAAGGAAAACGCCAAAAAATGTTTGGATTTGAAACTTTCAATTTTTGGGGTGAAAAAACACCAAAGGGGTTAACCTTACGTTTTTTTCAAAAATCGCCAAAAATTTAAATGGTCTTTTTTTGATCATAACCGACGTGATTTGATGCGGGGAGTTCGAAAAACGCGGTATCGTTGCGGGAAAACGCTCGTAAGAGGTTCAAAATTACGTTCAAATATTTCCAACTTTAAAGACGCATAAATACTAAAATATCATACTTACGGCAAATCTGCCTGCGTCAGTCGATTAATCTCAAAAAACTGCATAGGAAAACGCCAAAAAATGTTTGGATTTGAAACTTTCAATTTTTGGGTTGAAAAAACACCAAAGGGGTTAACCTTACGTTTTTTTCAAAAATCGCCAAAAATTCAAATGGTCTTTTTTTGATCATAACCGACGTGATTTGATGCGGAGAGTTCGAAAAACGCGGTATCGTTGCGGGAAAACGCTCGTAAGAGGTTCAAAATTACGTTCAAATATTTCCAACTTTAAAGACGCATAAATCCTAAAATATCATACTTACGGCAAGTCTGCCTGCGTCAGTCGATTTATCTCAAAAAACTGCATAGGAAAACGCCAAAAAATGTTTGGATTTGAAACTTTCAAATTTTATGGTGAAAAAACACCAAAGAGTTTAACCTTACGTTTTTTTCAAAAATCGCCAAAAATTTAAATGGTCTTTTTTTGATCATAACCGACGTGATTTGATGCGGGGAGTTCGAAAAACGCGGTATCGTTGCGGGAAAACGCTCGTAAGAGGTTCAAAATTACGTTCAAATATTTCCAACTTTAAAGACGCATAAATACTAAAATATCATACTTACGGCAAATCTGCCTGCGTCAGTCGATTAATCTCAAAAAACTGCATAGGAAAACGCCAAAAAATGTTTGGATTTGAAACTTTCAATTTTTGGGTTGAAAAAACACCAAAGGGGTTAACCTTACGTTTTTTTCAAAAATCGCCAAAAATTCAAATGGTCTTTTTTTGATCATAACCGACGTGATTTGATGCGGAGAGTTCGAAAAACGCGGTATCGTTGCGGGAAAACGCTCGTAAGAGGTTCAAAATTACGTTCAAATATTTCCAACTTTAAAGACGCATAAATCCTAAAATATCATACTTACGGCAAGTCTGCCTGCGTCAGTCGATTTATCTCAAAAAACTGCATAGGAAAACGCCAAAAAATGTTTGGATTTGAAACTTTCAAATTTTATGGTGAAAAAACACCAAAGAGTTTAACCTTACGTTTTTTTCAAAAATCGCCAAAAATTTAAATGGTCTTTTTTTGATCATAACCGACGTGATTTGATGCGGAGAGTTCGAAAAACGCGGTATCGTTGCGGGAAAACGCTCGTAAGTGGTTCAAAGTTACGTTCAAATATTTCCAACTTTAAAGACGCATAAATCCTAAAATATCATACTTACGGCAAATCTGCCTGCGTCAGTCGATTAATCTCAAAAAACTGCATAGGAAAACGCCAAAAAATGTTTGGATTTGAAACTTTCAATTTTTGGGTTGAAAAAACACCAAAGGGGTTAACCTTACGTTTTTTTCAAAAATCGCCAAAAATTCAAATGGTCTTTTTTTGATCATAACCGACGTGATTTGATGCGGAGAGTTCGAAAAACGCGGTATCGTTGCGGGAAAACGCTCGTAAGAGGTTCAAAATTACGTTCAAATATTTCCAACTTTAAAGACGCATAAATCCTAAAATATCATACATACGGCAAATCTGCCTGCGTCAGTCGATTTATCTCAAAAAACTGCATAGGACAACGACAAAAAATGTTTGGATTTGAAACTTTCAATTTTTGGGGTGAAAAAACACCAAAGGGTTTTAAACGGTTTTAAAGGGTTTTAAACGTTAACCTTACGTTTTTTTCAAAAATCGCCAAAAATTTAAATGGTCTTTTTTTGATCATAACTGACATGATTTGATGCGGGGAGTTCGAAAAACGCGGTATCGTTGCGGGAAAACGCTCGTAAGTGGTTCAAAATTACGTTCAAATATTTCCAACTTTAAAGACGCATAAATCCTAAAATATCATACTTACGGCAAATCTGCCTGCGTCAGTCGATTTATCTCAAAAAACTGCAAAGGAAAACGCCAAAAAATGTTTGGATTTGAAACTTTCAATTTTTGGGGTGAAAAAACACCAAAGGGGTTAACCTTACGTTTTTTTCAAAAATCGCCAAAAATTTAAATGGTCTTTTTTTGATCATAACCGACGTGATTTGATGCGGGGAGTTCGAAAAACGCGGTATCGTTGCGGGAAAACGCTCGTAAGAGGTTCAAAATTACGTTCAAATATTTCCAACTTTAAAGACGCATAAATACTAAAATATCATACTTACGGCAAATCTGCCTGCGTCAGTCGATTAATCTCAAAAAACTGCATAGGAAAACGCCAAAAAATGTTTGGATTTGAAACTTTCAATTTTTGGGTTGAAAAAACACCAAAGGGGTTAACCTTACGTTTTTTTCAAAAATCGCCAAAAATTCAAATGGTCTTTTTTTGATCATAACCGACGTGATTTGATGCGGAGAGTTCGAAAAACGCGGTATCGTTGCGGGAAAACGCTCGTAAGAGGTTCAAAATTACGTTCAAATATTTCCAACTTTAAAGACGCATAAATCCTAAAATATCATACTTACGGCAAGTCTGCCTGCGTCAGTCGATTTATCTCAAAAAACTGCATAGGAAAACGCCAAAAAATGTTTGGATTTGAAACTTTCAAATTTTATGGTGAAAAAACACCAAAGAGTTTAACCTTACGTTTTTTTCAAAAATCGCCAAAAATTTAAATGGTCTTTTTTTGATCATAACCGACGTGATTTGATGCGGGGAGTTCGAAAAACGCGGTATCGTTGCGGGAAAACGCTCGTAAGAGGTTCAAAATTACGTTCAAATATTTCCAACTTTAAAGACGCATAAATACTAAAATATCATACTTACGGCAAATCTGCCTGCGTCAGTCGATTAATCTCAAAAAACTGCATAGGAAAACGCCAAAAAATGTTTGGATTTGAAACTTTCAATTTTTGGGTTGAAAAAACACCAAAGGGGTTAACCTTACGTTTTTTTCAAAAATCGCCAAAAATTCAAATGGTCTTTTTTTGATCATAACCGACGTGATTTGATGCGGAGAGTTCGAAAAACGCGGTATCGTTGCGGGAAAACGCTCGTAAGAGGTTCAAAATTACGTTCAAATATTTCCAACTTTAAAGACGCATAAATCCTAAAATATCATACTTACGGCAAGTCTGCCTGCGTCAGTCGATTTATCTCAAAAAACTGCATAGGAAAACGCCAAAAAATGTTTGGATTTGAAACTTTCAAATTTTATGGTGAAAAAACACCAAAGAGTTTAACCTTACGTTTTTTTCAAAAATCGCCAAAAATTTAAATGGTCTTTTTTTGATCATAACCGACGTGATTTGATGCGGAGAGTTCGAAAAACGCGGTATCGTTGCGGGAAAACGCTCGTAAGTGGTTCAAAGTTACGTTCAAATATTTCCAACTTTAAAGACGCATAAATCCTAAAATATCATACTTACGGCAAATCTGCCTGCGTCAGTCGATTTATCTCAAAAAACTGCATAGGAAATCGCCAAAAAATGTTTGGATTTGAAACTTTCAATTTTTGGGGTGAAAAAACACCAAAGGGGTTAACCTTACGTTTTTTTCAAAAATCGCCAAAAATTTAAATGGTCTTTTTTTGACCATAACCGACGTGATTTGATGCGGGGAGTTCGAAAAACGCGGTATCGTTGCGGGAAAACGCTCGTAAGAGGTTCAAAATTACGTTCAAATATTTCCAACTTTAAAGACGCATAAATCCTAAAATATCATACTTACGGCAAATCTGCCTGCGTCAGTCGATTTATCTCAAAAAACTGCATAGGAAAACGCCAAAAAATGTTTGGATTTGAAACTTTCAATTTTTGGGGTGAAAAAACACCAAAGGGGTTAACCTTACGTTTTTTTCAAAAATCGCCAAAAATTTAAATGGTCTTTTTTTGATCATAACTGACATGATTTGATGCGGGGAGTTCGAAAAACGCGGTATCGTTGCGTTAAAACGCTCGTAATAAGTTCAAAATTAAGTTCAAATATTTCCAACTTTAAAGACGCATAAAACTTAAAATATCATACTTACCGCAAATCTGCCTGCGTCAGTTGATTTATTTCAAAAAACTGCATAGGCAAACGACAAAAAATGTTTGTATTTGAAACTTTCAATTTTTGGGGTGAAAAAACACCAAAGGGGTTAACCTTACGTTTTTTTCAAAAATCGCCAAAAATTTAAATGGTCTTTTTTTGATCATAACCGACGTGATTTGATGCGGGGAGTTCGAAAAACGCGGTATCGTTGCGGGAAAACGCTCGTAAGAAGTTCAAAATTACGTTCAAATATTTCCAACTTTAAAGACGCATAAATCCTAAAATATCATACTTACGGCAAATCTGCCTGCGTCAGTCGATTTATCTCAAAAAACTGCATAGGAAAACGCCAAAAAATGTTTGGATTTGAAACTTTCAATTTTTGGGTTGAAAAAACACCAAAGGGGTTAACCTTACGTTTTTTTCAAAAATCGCCAAAAATTCAAATGGTCTTTTTTTGATCATAACCGACGTGATTTGATGCGGAGAGTTCGAAAAACGCGGTATCGTTGCGGGAAAACGCTCGTAAGAGGTTCAAAATTACGTTCAAATATTTCCAACTTTAAAGACGCATAAATCCTAAAATATCATACTTACGGCAAATCTGCCTGCGTCAGTCGATTTATCTCAAAAAACTGCATAGGAAAACGCCAAAAAATGTTTGGATTTGAAACTTTCAATTTTTGGGGTGAAAAAACACCAAAGGGGTTAACCTTACGTTTTTTTCAAAAATCGCCAAAAATTTAAATGGTCTTTTTTTGATCATAACTGACATGATTTGATGCGGGGAGTTCGAAAAACGCGGTATCGTTGCGTTAAAACGCTCGTAATAAGTTCAAAATTAAGTTCAAATATTTCCAACTTTAAAGACGCATAAAACTTAAAATATCATACTTACCGCAAATCTGCCTGCGTCAGTTGATTTATTTCAAAAAACTGCATAGGCAAACGACAAAAAATGTTTGTATTTGAAACTTTCAATTTTTGGGGTGAAAAAACACCAAAGGGGTTAACCTTACGTTTTTTTCAAAAATCGCCAAAAATTTAAATGGTCTTTTTTTGATTATAACCGACGTGATTTGATGCGGGGAGTTCGAAAAACGCGGTATCGTTGCGGGAAAACGCTCGTAAGAAGTTCAAAATTACGTTCAAATATTTCCAACTTTAAAGACGCATAAATCCTAAAATATCATACTTACGGCAAATCTGCCTGCGTCAGTCGATTTATCTCAAAAAACTGCATAGGAAAACGCCAAAAAATGTTTGGATTTGAAACTTTCAATTTTTGGGTTGAAAAAACACCAAAGGGGTTAACCTTACGTTTTTTTCAAAAATCGCCAAAAATTCAAATGGTCTTTTTTTGATCATAACCGACGTGATTTGATGCGGAGAGTTCGAAAAACGCGGTATCGTTGCGGGAAAACGCTCGTAAGAGGTTCAAAATTACGTTCAAATATTTCCAACTTTAAAGACGCATAAATCCTAAAATATCATACTTACGGCAAGTCTGCCTGCGTCAGTCGATTTATCTCAAAAAACTGCATAGGAAAACGCCAAAAAATGTTTGGATTTGAAACTTTCAAATTTTATGGTGAAAAAACACCAAAGGGGTTAACCTTACGTTTTTTTCAAAAATCGCCAAAAATTTAAATGGTCTTTTTTTGATCATAACCGACGTGATTTGATGCGGGGAGTTCGAAAAACGCGGTATCGCTGCGGGAAAACGCTCGTAAGAGGTTCAAAATTACGTTCAAATATTTCCAACTTTAAAGACGCATAAATACTAAAATATCATACTTACGGCAAATCTGCCTGCGTCAGTCGATTAATCTCAAAAAACTGCATAGGAAAACGCCAAAAAATGTTTGGATTTGAAACTTTCAATTTTTGGGGTGAAAAAACACCAAAGGGGTTAACCTTACGTTTTTTTCAAAAATCGCCAAAAATTCAAATGGTCTTTTTTTGATCATAACCGACGTGATTTGATGCGGAGAGTTCGAAAAACGCGGTATCGTTGCGGGAAAACGCTCGTAAGAGGTTCAAAATTACGTTCAAATATTTCCAACTTTAAAGACGCATAAATCCTAAAATATCATACTTACGGCAAGTCTGCCTGCGTCAGTCGATTTATCTCAAAAAACTGCATAGGAAAACGCCAAAAAATGTTTGGATTTGAAACTTTCAAATTTTATGGTGAAAAAACACCAAAGGGGTTAACCTTACGTTTTTTTTAAAAATCGCCAAAAATTTAAATGGTCTTTTTTTGATCATAACCGACGTGATTTGATGCGGGGAGTTCGAAAAACGCGGTATCGTTGCGGGAAAACGCTCGTAAGAGGTTCAAAATTACGTTCAAATATTTCCAACTTTAAAGACGCATAAATCCTAAAATATCATACTTACGGCAAATCTGCCTGCGTCAGTCGATTTATCTCAAAAAACTGCATAGGAAAACGCCAAAAAATGTTTGGATTTGAAACTTTCAATTTTTGGGGTGAAAAAACACCAAAGGGGTTAACCTTACGTTTTTTTCAAAAATCGCCAAAAATTTAAATGGTCTTTTTTTGATCATAACCGACGTGATTTCATGCGGAGAGTTCGAAAAACGCGGTATCGTTGCGGGAGAACGCTCGTAAGAGGTTCAAAATTACGTTCAAATATTTCCAACTTTAAAGACGCATAAATCCTAAAATATCATACTTACGGCAAATCTGCCTGCGTCAGTCGATTTATCTCAAAAAACTGCATAGGAAAACGCCAAAAAATGTTTGGATTTGAAACTTTCAATTTTTGGGGTGAAAAAACACCAAAGGGGTTAACCTTACGTTTTTTTCAAAAATCGCCAAAAATTTAAATGGTCTTTTTTTGACCATAACCGACGTGATTTGATGCGAGGTGTTCGAAAAACGCGGTATCGTTGCGGGAAAACGCTCGTAAGAAGTTCAAAATTACGTTCAAATATTTCCAACTTTAAAGACGCATAAATCCTAAAATATCATACATACGGCAAATCTGCCTGCGTCAGTCGATTTATCTCAAAAAACTGCATAGGAAAACGACAAAAAATGTTTGGATTTGAAACTTTCAATTTTTGGGGTGAAAAACACCAAAGGGGTTAACCTTACGTTTTTTTCAAAAATCGCCAAAAATTTAAATGGTCTTTTTTTGATCATAACTGACATGATTTGATGCGGGGAGTTCGAAAAACGCGGTATCGTTGCGGGAAAACGCTCGTAAGTGGTACAAAATTACGTTCAAATATTTCCAACTTTAAAGACGCATAAATCCTAAAATATCATACTTACGGCAAATCTGCCTGCGTCAGTCGATTTATCTCAAAAAACTGCATAGGAAAACGCCAAAAAATGTTTGGATTTGAAACTTTCAATTTTTGGGGTGAAAAAACACCAAAGGGGTTAACCTTACGTTTTTTTCAAAAATCGCCAAAAATTTAAATGGTCTTTTTTTGACCATAACCGACGTGATTTGATGCGAGGTGTTCGAAAAACGCGGTATCGTTGCGGGAAAACGCTCGTAAGAAGTTCAAAATTACGTTCAAATATTTCCAACTTTAAAGACGCATAAATCCTAAAATATCATACATACGGCAAATCTGCCTGCGTCAGTCGATTTATCTCAAAAAACTGCATAGGACAACGACAAAAAATGTTTGGATTTGAAACTTTCAATTTTTGGGGTGAAAAAACACCAAAGGGGTTAACCTTACGTTTTTTTCAAAAATCGCCAAAAATTTAAATGGTCTTTTTTTGATCATAACTGACATGATTTGATGCGGGGAGTTCGAAAAACGCGGTATCGTTGCGGGAAAACGCTCGTAAGTGGTTCAAAATTACGTTCAAATATTTCCAACTTTAAAGACGCATAAATCCTAAAATATCATACTTACGGCAAATCTGCCTGCGTCAGTCGATTTATCTCAAAAAACTGCATAGGAAAACGCCAAAAAATGTTTGGATTTGAAACTTTCAATTTTTGGGATGCGGGGAGTTCGAAAAACGCGGTATCGTTGCGGGAAAACGCTCGTAAGAGGTTCAAAATTACGTTCAAATATTTCCAACTTTAAAGACGCATAAATCCTAAAATATCATGCTTACGGCAAATCTGCCTGCGTCAGTCGATTTATCTCAAAAAACTGCATAGGAAAACGCCAAAAATTGTTTGGATTTGAAACTTTCAATTTTTGGGGTGAAAAAACACCAAAGGGGTTAACCTTACGTTTTTTTCAAAAATCGCCAAAAATTTAAATGGTCTTTTTTTGAACATAACCGACGTGATTTGATGCGGGGAGTTCGAAAAACGCGGTATCGTTGCGAGAAAACGCTCGTAAGAGGTTCAAAATTACGTTCAAATATTTCCAACTTTAAAGACGCATAAATCCTAAAATATCATACTTACGGCAAATCTGCCTGCGTCAGTCGGTTTATCTCAAAAAACTGCATAGGAAAACGCCAAAAAATGTTTGGATTTGAAACTTTCAATTTTTGGGGTGAAAAAACACCAAAGGGGTTAACCTTACGTTTTTTTCAAAAATCGCCAAAAATTTAAATGGTCTTTTTTTGATCATAACCGACGTGATTTGATGCGGAGAGTTCGAAAAACGCGGTATCGTTGCGGGAAAACGCTCGTAATAAGTTCAAAATTACGTTCAAATATTTCCAACTTTAAAGACGCATAAATCCTAAAATATCATACTTACGGCAAATCTGCCTGCGGCAGTCGATTTATCTCAAAAAACTGCAAAGGAAAACGCCAAAAAATGTTTGGATTTGAAACTTTCAATTTTTGGGGTGAAAAAACACCAAAGGGGTTAACCTTACGTTTTTTTCAAAAATCGCCAAAAATTTAAATGGTCTTTTTTTGATCATAACCGACGTGATTTGATGCGGAGAGTTTGAATTAAGCGGTATCGTTGCGGGAAAACGCTCGTAAGAGGTTCAAAATTACGTTCAAATATTTCCAACTTTAAAGACGCATAAATCCTAAAATATCATACTTACGGCAAATCTGCCTGCGTCAGTCGATTTATCTCAAAAAACTGCATAGGAAAACGTCAAAAAATGTTTGGATTTGAAACTTTCAATTTTTGGGGTGAAAAAACACCAAAGGGGTTAACCTTACGTTATTTTTAAAAATCGCCAAAAATTTAAATGGTCTTTTTTTGATCATAACCGACGTGATTTGATGCGGGGAGTTCGAAAAACGCGGTATCGTTGCGGGAAAACGCTCGTAAGAGGTTCAAAATTACGTTCAAATATTTCCAACTTTAAAGACGCATAAATCCTAAAATATCATACTTACGGCAAATCTGCCTGCGTCAGTCGATTTATCTCAAAAAACTGCATAGGAAAACGCCAAAAAATGTTTGGATTTGAAACTTTCAATTTTTGGGGTGAAAAAACACCAAAGGGGTTAACCTTACGTTTTTTTCAAAAATCGCCAAAAATTTAAATGGTCTTTTTTTGATCATAACTGACATGATTTGATGCGGGGAGTTCGAAAAACGCGGTATCGTTGCGGGAAAACGCTCGTAAGAGGTTCAAAATTACGTTCAAATATTTCCAACTTTAAAGACGCATAAATCCTAAAATATCATGCTTACGGCAAATCTGCCTGCGTCAGTCGATTTATCTCAAAAAACTGCATAGGAAAACGCCAAAAATTGTTTGGATTTGAAACTTTCAATTTTTGGGGTGAAAAAACACCAAAGGGGTTAACCTTACGTTTTTTTCAAAAATCGCCAAAAATTTAAATGGTCTTTTTTTGACCATAACCGACGTGATTTGATGCGGGGAGTTCGAAAAACGCGGTATCGTTGCGAGAAAACGCTCGTAAGAGGTTCAAAATTACGTTCAAATATTTCCAACTTTAAAGACGCATAAATCCTAAAATATCATACTTACGGCAAATCTGCCTGCGTCAGTCGATTTATCTCAAAAAACTGCAAAGGAAAACGCCAAAAAATGTTTGGATTTGAAACTTTCAATTTTTGGGGTGAAAAAACACCAAAGGGGTTACGTTTTTTTCAAAAATCGCCAAAAATTTAAATGGTCTTTTTTTGATCATAACCGACTTGATTTGATGCGGGGAGTTCGAAAAACGCGGTATCGTTGCGGGAAAACGCTCGTAAGAGGTTCAAAATTACGTTCAAATATTTCCAACTTTAAAGACGCATAAATCCTAAAATATCATACTTACGGCAAATCTGCCTGCGTCAGTCGATTTATCTCAAAAAACTGCATAGGAAAACGCCAAAATATGTTTGGATTTGAAACTTTCAATTTTTGGGGTGAAAAAACACCAAAGGGGTTAACCTTACGTTTTTTTCAAAAATCGCCAAAAATTTAAATGGTCTTTTTTTGATCATAACTGACATGATTTGATGCGGGGAGTTCGAAAAACGCGGTATCGTTGCGGGAAAACGCTCGTAAGAGGTTCAAAATTACGTTCAAATATTTCCAACTTTAAAGACGCATAAATCCTAAAATATCATGCTTACGGCAAATCTGCCTGCGTCAGTCGATTTATCTCAAAAAACTGCATAGGAAAACGCCAAAAATTGTTTGGATTTGAAACTTTCAATTTTTGGGGTGAAAAAACACCAAAGGGGTTAACCTTACGTTTTTTTCAAAAATCGCCAAAAATTTAAATGGTCTTTTTTTGACCATAACCGACGTGATTTGATGCGGGGAGTTCGAAAAACGCGGTATCATTGCGAGAAAACGCTCGTAAGAGGTTCAAAATTACGTTCAAATATTTCCAACTTTAAAGACGCATAAATCCTAAAATATCATACTTACGGCAAATCTGCCTGCGTCAGTCGATTTATCTCAAAAAACTGCAAAGGAAAACGCCAAAAAATGTTTGGATTTGAAACTTTCAATTTTTGGGGTGAAAAAACACCAAAGGGGTTACGTTTTTTTCAAAAATCGCCAAAAATTTAAATGGTCTTTTTTTGATCATAACCGACTTGATTTGATGCGGGGAGTTCGAAAAACGCGGTATCGTTGCGGGAAAACGCTCGTAAGAGGTTCAAAATTACGTTCAAATATTTCCAACTTTAAAGACGCATAAATCCTAAAATATCATACTTACGGCAAATCTGCCTGCGTCAGTCGATTTATCTCAAAAAACTGCATAGGAAAACGCCAAAATATGTTTGGATTTGAAACTTTCAATTTTTGGGGTGAAAAAACACCAAAGGGGTTAACCTTACGTTTTTTTCAAAAATCGCCAAAAATTTAAATGGTCTTTTTTTGATCATAACTGACATGATTTGATGCGGGGAGTTCGAAAAACGCGGTATCGTTGCGGGAAAACGCTCGTAAGAGGTTCAAAATTACGTTCAAATATTTCCAACTTTAAAGACGCATAAATCCTAAAATATCATGCTTACGGCAAATCTGCCTGCGTCAGTCGATTTATCTCAAAAAACTGCATAGGAAAACGCCAAAAATTGTTTGGATTTGAAACTTTCAATTTTTGGGGTGAAAAAACACCAAAGGGGTTAACCTTACGTTTTTTTCAAAAATCGCCAAAAATTTAAATGGTCTTTTTTTGATCATAACTGACATGATTTGATGCGGGGAGTTCGAAAAACGCGGTATCGTTGCGGGAAAACGCTCGTAAGAGGTTCAAAATTACGTTCAAATATTTCCAACTTTAAAGACGCATAAATCCTAAAATATCATGCTTACGGCAAATCTGCCTGCGTCAGTCGATTTATCTCAAAAAACTGCATAGGAAAACGCCAAAAATTGTTTGGATTTGAAACTTTCAATTTTTGGGGTGAAAAAACACCAAAGGGGTTAACCTTACGTTTTTTTCAAAAATCGCCAAAAATTTAAATGGTCTTTTTTTGACCATAACCGACGTGATTTGATGCGGGGAGTTCGAAAAACGCGGTATCGTTGCGAGAAAACGCTCGTAAGAGGTTCAAAATTACGTTCAAATATTTCCAACTTTAAAGACGCATAAATCCTAAAATATCATACTTACGGCAAATCTGCCTGCGTCAGTCGATTTATCTCAAAAAACTGCAAAGGAAAACGCCAAAAAATGTTTGGATTTGAAACTTTCAATTTTTGGGGTGAAAAAACACCAAAGGGGTTACGTTTTTTTCAAAAATCGCCAAAAATTTAAATGGTCTTTTTTTGATCATAACCGACTTGATTTGATGCGGGGAGTTCGAAAAACGCGGTATCGTTGCGGGAAAACGCTCGTAAGAGGTTCAAAATTACGTTCAAATATTTCCAACTTTAAAGACGCATAAATCCTAAAATATCATACTTACGGCAAATCTGCCTGCGTCAGTCGATTTATCTCAAAAAACTGCATAGGAAAACGCCAAAATATGTTTGGATTTGAAACTTTCAATTTTTGGGGTGAAAAAACACCAAAGGGGTTAACCTTACGTTTTTTTCAAAAATCGCCAAAAATTTAAATGGTCTTTTTTTGATCATAACTGACATGATTTGATGCGGGGAGTTCGAAAAACGCGGTATCGTTGCGGGAAAACGCTCGTAAGAGGTTCAAAATTACGTTCAAATATTTCCAACTTTAAAGACGCATAAATCCTAAAATATCATGCTTACGGCAAATCTGCCTGCGTCAGTCGATTTATCTCAAAAAACTGCATAGGAAAACGCCAAAAATTGTTTGGATTTGAAACTTTCAATTTTTGGGGTGAAAAAACACCAAAGGGGTTAACCTTACGTTTTTTTCAAAAATCGCCAAAAATTTAAATGGTCTTTTTTTGACCATAACCGACGTGATTTGATGCGGGGAGTTCGAAAAACGCGGTATCATTGCGAGAAAACGCTCGTAAGAGGTTCAAAATTACGTTCAAATATTTCCAACTTTAAAGACGCATAAATCCTAAAATATCATACTTACGGCAAATCTGCCTGCGTCAGTCGATTTATCTCAAAAAACTGCAAAGGAAAACGCCAAAAAATGTTTGGATTTGAAACTTTCAATTTTTGGGGTGAAAAAACACCAAAGGGGTTAACCTTACGTTTTTTTCAAAAATCGCCAAAAATTTAAATGGTCTTTTTTTGACCATAACCGACGTGATTTGATGCGGGGAGTTCGAAAAACGCGGTATCGTTGCGAGAAAACGCTCGTAAGAGGTTCAAAATTACGTTCAAATATTTCCAACTTTAAAGACGCATAAATCCTAAAATATCATACTTACGGCAAATCTGCCTGCGTCAGTCGATTTATCTCAAAAAACTGCAAAGGAAAACGCCAAAAAATGTTTGGATTTGAAACTTTCAATTTTTGGGGTGAAAAAACACCAAAGGGGTTACGTTTTTTTCAAAAATCGCCAAAAATTTAAATGGTCTTTTTTTGATCATAACCGACTTGATTTGATGCGGGGAGTTCGAAAAACGCGGTATCGTTGCGGGAAAACGCTCGTAAGAGGTTCAAAATTACGTTCAAATATTTCCAACTTTAAAGACGCATAAATCCTAAAATATCATACTTACGGCAAATCTGCCTGCGTCAGTCGATTTATCTCAAAAAACTGCATAGGAAAACGCCAAAATATGTTTGGATTTGAAACTTTCAATTTTTGGGGTGAAAAAACACCAAAGGGGTTAACCTTACGTTTTTTTCAAAAATCGCCAAAAATTTAAATGGTCTTTTTTTGATCATAACTGACATGATTTGATGCGGGGAGTTCGAAAAACGCGGTATCGTTGCGGGAAAACGCTCGTAAGAGGTTCAAAATTACGTTCAAATATTTCCAACTTTAAAGACGCATAAATCCTAAAATATCATGCTTACGGCAAATCTGCCTGCGTCAGTCGATTTATCTCAAAAAACTGCATAGGAAAACGCCAAAAATTGTTTGGATTTGAAACTTTCAATTTTTGGGGTGAAAAAACACCAAAGGGGTTAACCTTACGTTTTTTTCAAAAATCGCCAAAAATTTAAATGGTCTTTTTTTGACCATAACCGACGTGATTTGATGCGGGGAGTTCGAAAAACGCGGTATCATTGCGAGAAAACGCTCGTAAGAGGTTCAAAATTACGTTCAAATATTTCCAACTTTAAAGACGCATAAATCCTAAAATATCATACTTACGGCAAATCTGCCTGCGTCAGTCGATTTATCTCAAAAAACTGCAAAGGAAAACGCCAAAAAATGTTTGGATTTGAAACTTTCAATTTTTGGGGTGAAAAAACACCAAAGGGGTTACGTTTTTTTCAAAAATCGCCAAAAATTTAAATGGTCTTTTTTTGATCATAACCGACTTGATTTGATGCGGGGAGTTCGAAAAACGCGGTATCGTTGCGGGAAAACGCTCGTAAGAGGTTCAAAATTACGTTCAAATATTTCCAACTTTAAAGACGCATAAATCCTAAAATATCATACTTACGGCAAATCTGCCTGCGTCAGTCGATTTATCTCAAAAAACTGCATAGGAAAACGCCAAAAAATGTTTGGATTTGAAACTTTCACTTTTGGGGTGAAAAAACACCAAAGGGGTTAACCTTACGTTTTTTTCAAAAATCGCCAAAAATTTAAATGGTCTTTTTTTGATCATAATCGACGTAATTGTATCCATAGAGTTGTAACCTTCGATTTTTGTTCTTACGTCTCGTCAGGATTAACAATCTATTATTCTGTTAGTTCTCCTTTTCAGTTATTCATTTATGACATTTTCCTCAACAAATGTTAATATATTTGTAGAATACTTGTTTACATTTTTTTTTTGAAAGGTTACAATTTTAGTAAATTTTAATACTTATAGTTGGAAACAGAATTTTTAATTTTGATAATTTTTCCGGAAATACAAATAATCAGGCAGAACGAGATAAGTAGAAAAAGTGAGACGTTAATTTTGTTTTGAGGTGATTTTTCTCCTGCAATAGTAGATTCGGTTAGAATTCGTAGAAGAGTTGGAAGTTGTAATATTTCTTACCAATCTTGGGATCATCTTTTGCGTATTCGATTGTGGAACAGTATCATATTTTTCATCGATACCATCCATAGCCTCTAGTAGGGATTGGAAATCGGGTCACAACTGTGGTACGGAAGAAGTTTAATCATCACAAAGTTTACGATAGTCGTTCTAGTCTTACTCGCTTGTGGATAATCAATATTTATAAAACCTATAATTTACCATCATCGTGTATAATAGCCTGGAAGTAATTTGGAAGAAAAAAATATACCTATTATTGTCTCCCTGGTTAACCTTAAATAAGTTCGTAATTACCTGATTGGAAGATTTGATTGTTTTTGGAAGAGATATAATTTCCCTGGATTTACCTTTATTTTGTGGGTTGGTTGGAGTAATACCCTGTCGTCAATTTGGGGAATATATCAAAGTTATTCGTCAAGAGTACCCGGTAGCAGCTATCTGGAAACGTACTTGTCAGATGTCAGTTCTTTTGTTTTGGTGAACAGCGGCGTAGGCGTGTCCCAGGCAGTGGCGTGGTTTGGAGGATAGCAAGATAAGTTATTTAAATTTTATTAAAACTATTAATCTCGAATAAAATATAATCGATCGTGTCGTTGGGTTTTCATCATAAATATAATTTTATGTTTGCGGTTAAATACGGTAATTTTGGCCGTATTTGTAAAGATTTTTGTGAACGCCAACAGATCTGTTTCGCGTGCGATATTTTGTTATCTTGATTTTTGGGATTTAAAAATATATAAGTAGATATTATTGTTTTTTTTGATGTTGCATTCTTATTTTATTTCAATTACAGTAAAATTATCTAATCGCAGCAGTTTTATTATTTTATTTAAATATCATATAGCTTTCACGATTTTATTTAATATCAACAGTAAGAGTTTTAGAGCGGATAAAAATCGTGTGGCGCCTGGCATTTATTTCTTCTTTGATTGTAACTCCCTGAGATCTGAGTTAGCCGAAGCACCGCTCATAAATTATAAAACTGTTGTTAGATACCGGAATATACTATATATATTCATTTATTTTTTTTGCCTCTACCGCACGTGGTTTTGAGCACAGCCTCAATACAAGAAGGCGTGCTACAGAGTTCCGAAAATATAGATAGGCCTGGCGGAAACGCTTAAAACCGAGTCAAAAAGGAGAAATAAAATTATCAAATGAGATTGCATTTTGTAAACTTTTAAGACTTATAAAATGAAAACTATCATACTTACGAGAAATCTGCGTGCGCCATTCGAATTTTCTCATCGAAATTAATAAGAAACCGTGGAAAAAGTAGAAGATTTCAAACTTTCATTTTTTGGGGTGAAAAAACACCAAAGGGGTTAACCTTACGTTTTTTTCAAAAATCGCCAAAAATTTAAATGGTCTTTTTTTGATCATAACCGACGTGATTTGATGCGGGGGGTTCGAAAAACGCGGTATCGTTGCGGGAAAACGCTCGTAAGAGGTTCAAAATTACGTTCAAATATTTCCAACTTTAAAGACGCATAAATCCTAAAATATCATACTTACGGCAAATCCACCTGCGTCAGTCGATTTATCTCAAAAAACTGCAAAGGAAAACGCCAAAAAATTCTTGTATTTAAAACTTTCGATTTTTGAGGTCAAAAAACACCAAAGGGTAAGTTAACCTTATGTTTTTTTCAAAAATCGTCAAAAATTTAAATGGTCTTTTTATTAACTAAATCGACGTTTTTGCATCATATAAGTTCCGAAAGTATAGATAGGCCTGGCGGAAACGCTTAAAACCGAGTCAAAAAGGAGAAATAAAATTATCAAATGAGGTTGCATTTTGTAAACTTTTAAGGCTTATAAAATGAAAACTATCATACTTACGAGAAATCTGCGTGCGCCATTCGAATTTTCTCATCGAAATTAATAAGAAACCGTGGAAAAAGTAAGAGATTTCAAACTTTCATTTTTTTGGGGTGAAAAAACACCAAAGGGGTTAACCTTACGTTTTTTTCAAAAATCGCAAAAGATTTACATGGTCTTTTTATTAACTAAATCGACGTAATTGCATCCATAGAGTTCCGAAATATAGATAGGCCTGGCGGAAAAGCTTAAAACCGAGTCATAAAGAGAAATAAAATTCTCAAATGAAAATCCAATTTATAAACTTTTGTTGCCGAGTAACTCCATGGTATGTAACTGCAGTGACATTGTCCTGCATGCGTGTGCATGCATGACTGTGCCACCACACTTTAAGGGCTTATAAAATGGAAATTATCATACTTACGCGAAATCTGCGTGCGCGATTCGAATTTTCTCACCGAAATTATTAAGAAACCGTAGAAAAAGTAGAATTCAAACTCTCATTTTGAAAGTGGAAGTAGAATTAGAATCGTGGAAAAAGTAGAAGAATTCAAACTTTCATTTTTTGGGGTGAAAAATTTTCACCTAGCTAGGCTTTGACCTCTAAAATTGTATGTCTTAAATCCAAGAACTTGGACGATTCAAAGTTGGCTCGATGCCTGTCAGAGAAGCCTCAAAACACACTGTTCATCATATAAATTATTTTTGTCACCCAAAAGCTACTTCCAATAATAATGTCCAAAGAAAATCGGAATATTATAAATTTCAAAACCATCTCCCGATAAACACTAGGTTCAATAAAAATCATTTCCAATTTAAACATGTTAAAGTAATATAATTAATTCACTTGAAAACCAACTTTAACTTACAATACCATTTTGAATATATGACTTAATAATTTTAATCTCCAAGAAATTAACTAAAAATGGTGATACGTATCATTTAATAATACATAATTAAAACTTAAACTAATTCAATAGTGAAAACTTCCTGAAGACTAACCCCGGGCTTTCTTATGGTGAGGAATCTGTTTTCTGGATCGTAAGAAGTTTTTAATTTTACAGTTCCTAATTCTACGAAAGAACAATTGATAGAAAATTGGTTAGCTATAACAAAGATGTGTTACTTACTTTTACTAATCAATTTTGCCCCGGTAACATCGCTTGGAGGTGCCACTATAACAACTCTTTCTAGCCAGGCTTTTGTCGGATAACTTGCGCCGTCATCGATAAAACTAAAAAATGTTTAAAATACAAAAAGTGTTAGAATTAAAATTATATAGAATTAATAAACTTACCTGCTTGTGAGTTTACCATCGTTCATTTCAAACTGAACGTAGAGGTAATTTTGGTTTTTATAGCTAAAACTTTCATAATCGTCAATGTACAAAGTTCCCTTTGCAGATTTCTACAAGAATAAATATTAATGTAAGATCAAATAATAATAATAATAATCAGGTAGACTCACAGTATCGTCTAAGATAACGTATAAGGTGAAGGGATCGTCGTGAGTTAATGTAGAAGCACGACGAGGACGATCTTTTCGACTTATTATGCTGCCACTACGATAATACACTGGCACCTGAAGATGTACCGTTAAATAAATATACGTTTCACTAGAAAAGTTAATACAGGAACCAATCCACTTTTTCAAAACTCTTTGAGAATTTGATAGGTGGTTTGGTACCCCATTGGCGATGTAGACGTACCTTATCTAAAGTAACCGGAATGTTTACACTTCCAACTCCGGGATATGCTTTGAAATCGTCGATGTCGTACCAGATCTCTTTGGCACCACCTGGGAAGTGCACATTGACATAAGATGCTTTGCTTTCGGTTACAGGATGAACCAATATAGATGATCCTAAAATAATTGTGATAATCATCTCACTGGAGATGTGTTGCCAAATGCATTACCCACTAAAATTTGATCATCGATGTCCAACACATTCAAATCGTTTGGATACTGATAAAACAGCGGTCTAATCACCGGATCTCCCGTAATTGAATGCTCCCAAAATAAGGTGTACCACATTGGTAAATGAGCATAGCGTTGTTTCAAAACAGTCCTTAGACGATTTTTAATTTCGGTATTGTACAAGTAAGGCTCGCGTCTCCTAGTATCAATGTGAGCATGAGCTCTGAAGAAAGGTAACCATGCACCTGCTTGATACCATCTCTGCAACAATTCTTCGTCGGGATTATTGAAAAATCCACCCACATCGGCACCACAAAAACTTATTCCGGCAATGGCTTCGCTAAGACACATGGGCAAGCTGATTGCCAAGTGCGACCATTCGGCAGCGTTATCACCAGTCCATATGGCTGCATATCGTTGCGATCCGGCAAAATGGGCTCTGCTCAAAACAAACGGCCTCAATTTATTTGCAGATCTGCTCAACAAGCCTTCATACGTTGCAATTGTCTGTGAACAATCATGGATAAACAAAATTTAATTAAACAAATTTATAAACTTACATAAAACAGCCCATAAATATTATGCACATGTCGATGCTCCCAATCTCCGTAATGAATACATTCCTTGGGCATAGTAACTTCGGGACCATTAAACACCGAAGGTTCATTCATGTCGTTCCAAATGTATACATCGTTAGTTGTTCCTTTAAATTTATCCAAAGCATATAAGCCAGAATAATAATCTCTGACCTTGGGATCAAAAAAGTCTAAATACGAACTAGAACCGGGCCAACACCAGCCTGAAAAGAAAGATGCATTAATAATACAATATTGTAGGTACGTTAAGGTTTACCTTCGTAGACACTTCCATCTTTATTTTTGACATAGTAACCGTTAGCAAGAGCGTCTTCATGTAAAAAGTATCCTCCTTCTCTCTTGATGTGAGGATCGATGATGATAACTAACTTACGTCCTGTCGAGGTGAGATTTTGTACCATTTCGGTTGGGTGCTGAAATTTGATGCCATCCCAAGTGAAATATTTCTTTCCGTCGGTATATTCGATGTCCAGCCACATTACATCCAACGGTAAATCGTGAAGATCAAAATTGTCCACTACATTTCGTACGTCATCTTCATCGTTGTAATTCCACCTACTTTGATGATAAGCCAGAGTGAAATATTGAGGCAAAGGAGCGGTGCCGGTCAAGCGGGAATATTGACGAATAGCTTTCTGAGGTGTTGGCCCCAAAAAGACAAACAAATCGACCACACCACTTTCGCTCATAAAGCGAGCGTCCACACGTGTTTCGGTACGTTGACCCGATACCAGATTAACTAGAGATGAAACGACGTTGGTATCTTTACTATTAGCAATATCTACCCAAGTTTCAGCTGCGTTGTGCCAAAAAACACCAACCGTGCGTTCCGGACTAAACGTTTCAAAATAAAAAATGAGCTTATCAACATTTATGTGCCACGGAAATTACACCAACCTGTGTGCGTATAAAACAGGAACAGCACCATAAATGGCCATAGTTGAATCCACTTCGTATTCGAAGACATCTAAATTGAAGAGACGGTAAGGGTCCGCGCTGGTTCCATATGTTGTTTTTAAAGGAAGTCGATCTGCATGTTCTGGTAATCCGTAGGCTCTGTGAGCATTTGGAAATGTTACGTCCATGGCAATGGCTTCAGGGCCTCTAGGTTTCGAATCATGATGAGATTTAAAGTTTTCTTCCCAAGCACCTGGGTCTTCCTAAATTAAAAAAATTAATTTCCTACTTACTACAAGCATAATATAATATTGCATACCTGTGGTGCTTGTTCTCCCAAATCGGTGTCACCTTCCCTAAAAACGCATTCATGAAAATCTTGAAAAAACTATAAAAAAGTTAACCTACTGATTAACAACTTTTGAACGTAAATGTTCAAAAGAGAAGAGTCCTCTTCCGTTGACAACCACAGCCAAACTGTCATCGCCTTCGTAAAACTCCACCTTAAATGGATCGGCTTTAATCACAACTTTATTGCCCCCCGATTTTATGATAATTTCTTCCTTAGAACGACTAATAACTTCCAATCTAAAATAAGGAACAATGACCACATTCGTTCAAACAATTTATTGAAAATTCTCAACTCACTTATTTTGGAGAGGATCTCCAACTAATGCACCTTCGACTTCGTATCTAGGATGAAGTGGCTTAATTTCGTTTACAAACAAACGAAACGTGCTGTCGGCAAGTGTGGTTAGCACGAACTTAAGAGCAACATCTGCATCTCTGTTGTAAAGTTCAGTTTCGACTGAAGTTTCTAAAATTTGTAGCTTATCAAAATTTAATGCATAATGAGCATCTTCAGGTTTAAGAGGACGCAAACGCCTAAAAGATAAACATCATTTAGTAATAATTTACTCAGGTATCTTGAAGTAGAACTGCGAAGTAATATCAAAATGAAAAAACATGTCACACTTTGAATGTAAAGTTATGATGTATTATGTCTGGTCGCTTCAAGTAAACCCTCCGTTCCCTTATACAATTTCATTTATCTCCAATAAGTTGTGTCGTAAAAATGTTGTTGTTTGTGTAAAAATTGATAATAAAAAATGCTGTACATAGACCTACATAAAAATTCGTCAAAGAAATGAGGTGGTCTAATTTTCCAGATAATACTTTCCTTACTACGGAGTTCGGAAAGTAAAAAATAAAAATAATTGATAGGCATTTTTTGTTTTAGAAAATAAAGTACACTTATACTCATTTACATCGTAGCAATTAAATATTACTTAAGTGATACTTAAAATGCAAATTTAACCAACAGTGAGGGGAAAGTCACAATGCAATTTTTTGTACACTGAATTTCTTCGGATTTTCTACACTACCTCAGATTTCCTCAACTTTCCTAACGTTTCATTAGATTTCCCTTCACTTGCACACCAAATTTCCCCAATGATTCTCCTCTCGGAAAATAAGGAACTGATATTTTAAAAAAAGGTCTCTCTCTAATTTATTAATGTTAAGCATTTTGTTTATTGCTTGCCTATTAGTTATTTTTGAATCAACAGATCTATTTTATCTTTATTACTTTTGAGATTAAAGTTATTTAAGCAATTAATTTCCACTGTTTCAACCACATAGAATTTATAGTTTGAAAAAGTCAATATTTTAAGAGTGCCGGTGTACTAGCTCGATAGCTCAACCTCGAACTTAAAGGAGAATGCAATACAAAGCCGCGTTTCGCAGAAGATAGTATGCGGTGAAGGTAGTCGTCGATTGAAAATATATCGTCATTTCAAATTGCAGTGCAAAACTCAAAAGCATAATTAATTATTAATTAGGCATATAGAAATGTAGGGCCTAATTTATTCAATGGCCTGTTGTGGCCAGACAAACAAAGACAAATAACCACTTGCTTCGAGTTATTATAAACTATTAATATTAAACTTACCTACAAAAACTGCTTTGCTCGCAAGTTTTAAAATTGCTGTGATCTACTGCAAAATTTACAGTAAGTAGGCAAAAACCGAAAATCAGTGATCTGAAAGAAGAAAAGAGTTAGGTTAGTTATGCCCGGCGTTTATTTTATAAAAGAACCTGTTGTATTTTGATTGATTAAAACCAACAAAATAATTAATTAAAAGCACATGAAATATTCAACAGGGTAACAAAATTGCTAATAATCGTAAAATTTATCAATTTTTGTTACCTTAGTGACATCACCTCCATCTTGACACCACGCTGTCACTTCTAACTGGTCGTCTGTCAATACCACGAAACCACAAATTATGGATATATTTTATACTAAACTTGAAAAAAATATTGCTTTAGTAGATATTTATTTATCTCACGATTATTTGATATTATTGTTTAAAAATATAAAATTGATTAAAATTTTCCGCTGTTGAAAATTTGCGCAGCTGATTGCCAAGTGGTATTTTATGATTATCTGTATGTTGTAGACAATTAAATGGATATACATTTACCACGATCGAGTTATTCACATTTGAGCCGAGCCATAACTACTATTATGATTTAGCATCAGAAAGCAAACCTTACGGGAGTTTTTAGCTGAGATTTGTTGTTTTTTCTTATTACGACAACTAGGATATCTTCGTTCCAGCCTTTTAGTAATTGTCTTGAAGGAACCTCTTGGCGACAATTTTCTATTCTCTTCTTGAGATATCGCATAATTATAAAATTTGAATAATTGCCATAAATTAAAAGTACGGAGAATAAATTTTTAACTTTAATAAAATTGTTGGTATTGGAGCTTGCTTATTTTCTGTTAAGCAGAAACTTAATTAACATAATAAACAATGTAATAGCGTTTACATAAATGTCTCAAAAATTTAAAAATATAAATGCACAACCTTTCTGTGTTAAATTTATCTATCAATGTTCGGTTTAAACTCAAACAACTGGTGCTGGATTTTGTTGAGTCTTTTCCGGCTGAACTTGATTGTTGGATTGGTCAACTGGTTTGGGTGGGTTGTTTGGTTCAACCACTTGTTTGGGTGGTGGTGGTGGTGGTATGTTTTGTTGTTGATTGACTGGCACGTTTTGTTGTTGTGGTTGATTATTGGAAACGGTTTGTTGTTGAACTCCTTGCACCGGATTTTGCTGTTGTGCTTGATTTGCTTGCTGATTTGTTTGATAATACTGTTCGCCTTGATTTTGATGAGGTGGCTGTTGTTGCTGATAGCCTTGATTGGGATTATTGTTACTACGCTGCCCTTGATACTGTGGAATTTGATTGGGATGTTGCTGTCCCTGCTGATATTGCGGAACTTGATTTGGATGTTGTTGCCCCCCTTGATATTGTGGAATTTGATTGGGATGTTGTCCTTGATATTGTGGATTTTGATTGGGATATTGCCCTTGATATTGCGGAATTTGATTAGGATGCTGGCCGGGATATTGTGGACCTTGATTAGGATGATAACCTACATCGGGCGGATAATGACCGGGGGGATAATGACCACTCGGCGGATAATAACCTGGCGGCGGTTGCATCTAAAACAAAAAATTTATATAAATATCGGTCGATTTTAGCTCGTTTAAAATTCGTACCTGCTGATGTCTTATGTAAGCCTCCAACTCTTCGTTTGAATAGGGCTTCTGTTCGTCTAAACCTTTCCAACCGTTGTCCTGTTGGAAGTCTTGCTTTTTTGTTTGACTTAAAAATTCGTGAAAGTCAATAAAATTATCTTTATTTAAATCGACCTCTTGAAACACTTGCTCTCGCATTCGTTCCATTTCTTCCACCCTCTCTCTCATGTCGTCTTCGGGCGCACCAGCCGCATACATTTTATCCAGTTCTTTAACAAACAGCGCTTTCACTTCGTCCTGATCCCAATAACCGTTCGAATCCAAGTCGTGCATCATAAAGAAAGTTTTAGGATCAAATTCTTGTTGCATGTGATCCTGTTCTTCCCACACTTCCTCTAACTGCGCCTTATGCCCGGGTTCGTGCAGAGGTTGATGCTTCTTATGTTTACTCTCCAATTCCTCGTATTCCTTTTCCAGTTTCTGCCTCTCGTCGCCGTTTGTGTGATTAAGTTTATTGAACTTGTCGTATTCTTTTTGCAACTCGTATTGCTTAAATTCTTCTCGTCTTTTACGATCCGCCTCCGACAAATCTTCGGTAGTTTTTTTTATCAACTTTTTCAAATCTTCAATTTCGAACGTATGCGGATTACCGTGATCCAAGTGTCCGTGGTTGGGATCATCGATAACCTCGTTTGCATTCAATTGTTCAGTCAAAGTTCTCAACCTATCGAGTTCTTGCCGTTTTAATTCGTCCAGTCTCGTTCGGACGTGATGAGACACAAATTCTAACTGGTTGGCAATTTTTCCGGACCTGATGTCGGCCTCGTCGGCAGCCTCCAATTTTTTTTTGAAATCGACATCCGATTCCAGCGTACCTACCACTTCCTTGAGGTACCGATGGTAGTGCATGATGTCCTGGAAGTACTCCCCATTTGAATCGTCTTCTTTTTCTTCTTTCTTTTCTTTAGTGACGGGGGGTGCAACACAACACTGCAATATTACACAAAAGCATAACGAAACTAACAGCCCAACTTTCATTTTGTTTTTTTTTGAGCAAATCTCGATAACTCGAATTGGAACGAATAAAAAATAATTATAAACTACACTTGTCGATACTACAAGTTTAATAACATCTTTTTTGTTCAAGTATTATTGACGTGTTTTGCGATAATTGGGTTGACAGTTGAACCCACACCACTGACAGCTGATATATTGCAATAATGCGCAATCGTAGTGGGAAAATTTAAAAATTAAAATGTTTACATTCCTAATCCCTTACGTGGCACGACACAATGATATCGGTGTGACTGACCATCATCGTGAATAAATCATTTTCAAATTTGCATCTGACAGACGTGAGACACTTCCATTATTTTCAAAACTCATCGTTCCGGTACGTAACCTCAAAGTGTCAGTGTTTAAAAAATGGAGAAAATCGCCAATATTGACAATTCGATAAATAATTTATCCGACTTTACCTTAATAATACCTAGCGTTTCCGTAGGAAATGTCGGTCAGTTGACTGTGGATTTATTAATTTCCTGTTACGATTTCGAAAAAATTGCCACCATTTGGGATCCTGCTATCGTTCCGGTGGTGGGTAGCGACGCATTCGATTCGAAATCGTCAAATTTGAGCACGGCGTGTGAATTATTTATCAACAAGAACTTAAAAATTGCAACCATTCAATTGAGATCGACCATCGAATACCAATTGGCAGCAAAATTTTTTGAAAAATTGAAAAACTTGGTTCTCGAATGCAAATTTAAGCAAGTACTAATCGTTACGAGTTCTTTCGCATACGAGATGCACGACGTAAGTTCAAGTAAATTTCGTTACGTCACCAATCATGAGCAATTGGAGGACAAATTAAAAAATGCCAACTTTTTACCGTTGGAACAAGCGGACGGTATTCACGGTGGAGGATATGCCACTAGATTGTACAACATTCTGAATTCGTATATTAAATGCACAATATTAATGAAGTACAGTTCGGAGGGCGATAATCGCCCAGATGCAATTTACTTTTTGCAAATTATATCCTCCATATTATCCGTCGATAAAATTGAAGCCGATAGTCTCAAGTACCCCATCAGTTGGAAGCACGTTTTTGGTAACCCACCGCCGCTTGGAATGTATTAATCCTTTAAAAATATTTTTTTATTTCGTAATAAAAATTGATAACAAACCATATTTTATTATTTATTAATTTATATTAAATAATTAAAATTATTAGCTCTTGAAAATTTATATAAATATAATATCAGTTATTAGCTAAATGAACTATAAAACAATAAAACTAATATTTTCGATCTTTCGAGAGTCAATACAATAAAATGTCAATACATCACTTTTGTCGGATCTATGTATAACTTGATCATTTTTAATATATCTTGAAAAAGGGAGTATCCACTCTCGAAAGTATTAGTTTTATTGTTTTATAGTTCATTTAGCTCATAACTGATATTATATTTATATTATTCCATTCACTCTTCCTGTGTGCTATTGAATTTCTTCAGTAGTGTTTTGAACTTGGATAAGGTATTTAAGATTGTATGACTTGTGGTAAACTAAAAGTGACAAAATTAATTTACTTCATGGCTCAGAACGTTTTTAGAAAATTATTTTAAAGTGAAACAATTTACCTCGGCCACATCGCTGCAGAGCGTTTCAAGTTCTTGATGAGTAAGTTGATCCCACGAGCTGCGATCTAACATAAGTAATGTTTTCGCATAAACTATATTGAATGGAAAATCTGGATTATCTTTAATGTGACAAACTATTTTTATTGCAATGTTTTTGTGCGTTGGTGTCACGTTCTAAAATTAGAGTGTTTTACCCAGATTATAATCGTGGTTATTTTTCGACTTACCCTCTGACATAAACTACTTAAGTTTAGCATAAACTTAATAATATCTTGGACGTTAACCTGAGAAAGTGGACTCGTATTTGGAGCGTTTAATAAAGTCTGTAGTGTTATGAAAAATACGTCGTCCAACTGTTCGCCACAATCTAGTATTGTTGGTATTTCTTCCAAGGTAATGCCAATCGTTTGACGTAATAGCTGACCCTCATCCTCATCTAGTGGAACATAAACACTGGAAATTACGTAACTTTGTGGTTTGATGTGGGGTGCGACTTACCCGAGCACGGATTACACCATTTCAAAATCAGGCGTGCAATTAGGTTTGGTGAAAAAATTCGACGATGTAAAATTAAGGTGCACAAACCCTTTCCCGCACATTCTTGCACTTCCACGCTCTAAAATTGAAAAACGAATTGCAGATGATCGAGAAAAGGTAAAACATTTCTTACTTCGTCGTCCATTAAGTTCACAAGAAGTTGAATGATGTTAGTAAAAGAAACTAGTAAACTTTCGTTTGTATCTTCAGACCAATCACTAATAATGTCCTGACCATATAACAACAACATATCGATCATGCCTTTAATTGAAATTAAAAGAAAATCAATATCATAATCGTCGTTGTCGATATTAGTTATAATCTGAAAAGAAATGTTATTTTATAAAACATTTTATCATTTTTTAAAACCAAAACTTCTTACGCTTCCGTAAAACACGTGTATACCCTTGGTTGCCATTTCTTTATCTGCAATGCAACATAGAACGTAGCATTCCAGAGCTTTGCAACGAATTTTTTCATCAAAATTCGTTAGCATTTGTATTATATCATTGCACATGGATCTAAAACTGGAACTTATACAAGAAAACCTTTTTGATCTTAAGTGGCCGCGAGCAATCTTCAGACATTTCAGTAAAGTTTCGGAATCTGTCTTTTTTTCCAAAGTTCTTACGTCAACCATACATTGCGTTAGGTTGTCTATTTCGACTAGGATTTGGTTAATTTCTTGCTCGTATTGGTCGGCCATCGAATAATTTTCTTCTTTTATAGCAGAATCTTGGCTGCTTCTTAAATCACTCACTTTCTGTTTTAATTCCATATTCTACAAAAGTTTTGAAGTTTTTTTAAATAGTTTAAGCAAATTTGTAAACCTGAAATACGGTTAATGGTATCAAACCCTGGTAAAGTGACAACTTACCTTTCCAACAACATCGTCGACAGGTTTACCATCAACGGGACAAGTAATTTCCGATATAATTTCCAGCAGCAATCTTTCGCGATGTTCATCTTTCGGTACAGATCTTTCCATATTTTTAACGATAACTTCGACGACATCTTCGTCCAAGTTGTAATTACACAAAATGTCATTAATCAATTGATTCAGGGCTTGCCGACTAGAAATATCTACCAAATCATACTCGCAAGTTATCATAAATAATTGCTTCAATATGAATTGAAATTCCTTCGAATTTACGTCTCCAGCTTTTAAAACGCAATACCTAATAAGCAGCAGACAAATTAAAAAAAAATAGATTCCTTGTAATAATTAGGAAAAACCTTACCCCTTGATGTACTTGACTAGATCGACCAAATCGGGAAGAAGATTTTCAAGAAAAGCTTCCAATCTTTGCGATTTTCGACAGGTATTGACAAGAAATCGCCAATAAATAGCCGATTCCCAATTTAATTCCTCATAACTGATGACACAATAATTTGTCAAATTGATAGTTTTCAATACATCTTCTACAGATTGGGTTCTGAAAAGAGAATCCAAAACGCATTCAACAATTTGCACCGACTTTTCTATATCGTCGGCATTCGAATCCAAACGCAAGCCTTTTAAAAAGTTTAAATAATTGTAGTCGTATTCCTTTAACCACGCTTCCATCAACTGATTTTTTACAAACAAATTGACTTGTTCACTTTCATCTAAAATTCCATTCTTTAACACTTTATGTCGCTGCTTTATCTAAAAAGTTTAGCGTAAATTATACGAGAAGAAATTTCACAAAACTTTACCTTAAGATATTTCACCAGTTTTGAAATCCTGGCAAAGGCTGCCACACGGACATCCACATTAACATCTCGAATCCTCACAAGAAAAGCTTCAATCACGTCTCTCGCTATGGCAATTTTTTCGACACAAGCTTTCCTAACCTGGAAGCAATGTTTCCAATTAAACATTTCAAATATCTCTTCTAATCTTACCTTGGGTATCAAATCGCCGTTCATATGCCTTAAAAACGTAAAAATCACTTGGCATTGGCTGTCGGTGGGATCTTGCAAACGAAATAAGCAATCGATAGCTTGCAGCCTGATGGCAGACCGAGAATCCTGAAATGGAAGAATAAAACGAAGTAAAATATTGACGAGACAAGGAAAATCGTTCTCACACTTAAACGTTCCAACATATTACTCTTCAAGTTATTAAATAAGTCTTCGTCCAAATAAACGTCGACTAAACGAGTTAAAAGTTTTGATACCATTTTGCAAACACGAAAACGAATAATGTCGCTCTCCAAATTATGTATCTAAAAGAATCAAGTAGAATAGGAGTACCTTAATTCTTATCAATTTAATTACGTCTAAAAGGAAATATAAAACTCTCTCGTGTAGCAGCTCCAAAGAATTTTGTGTGCAGAAATCGATCATATCGGTGAAAGCACAAAAAGATGAACAAAAATCCATACATCTTTCAGTGTAAACAGTATCCTTTTTGCTATTCTCTAACAAAATCATCGTTAAAATTTGTTCAAAACATGGGCAGAAATCGGCATTGCTCTGGAAAATTTAAGTTTTTTTTCAATTTGATCAACATTTCGCCGGTCGACGTACCTTCTTGAATAAGTTAAAAAGCGTGTACAAGTAATTTGACTGAATCGAACTACTTTGTTGCACTTTTAGCATAATCGCAACTATTTCGCTATATAATAATTCGTTCATTTCAATCAATTGCGTGAAATTCCTTTTGCGACAGTCAACTAACGACTTTTTTAAATAAAAACAAAACACATGATAACCAGTGTTGCCACACCTAATTCAACAAAGTTTCTGTAGATTTTTATATTATACAGGGTGTCCCAGAACTCGACGTCATCTCTTGGAAGTTAAATTATTTTTTATTTGTGTTTAGTTTTAAATAAATACTCGTCCCTTTAATAAATTTAACAAGCGTTTTCATTTGAGTTCTCAATTACCGAAATAATTTCTCCTTTCATGGTTTTTGTATTTTTCTACAATTTCACCGACGATTTCTCCTTTGTAACGTCATCCATCTCGATTTAGCATCGTCTGGAAACTACTTCCTAGGCAACGGAGAGAATAGAAAAAAAAATCAAAAGATACTTACATTCCGTTATGGTCGTTCTCGGATTGAAGCTGAAAATAGCAGAGAAAGTAAGAAATTGAAATGAAAGAATTATACACCACAAACATTTATTTTTTCAACTCTTAAAATCTATAAGCAACCATCTCTACATTATGAATTTCATAGACATAATTATTATTATATAAGCATAATTCAATATATTAAATTTCTTTTTAAAACTTTCGTTTAAATATATTATCGTTTAGATTTGTGTAACTCTAATAAAATTTTACAATATGAAGAAGAAACATGCAAATAGAGGTACTCGTCAAGTTTTTGATTCTTTTATAAAAACCTATCAATTAATTATTAAATATTCCAATCGAGTTTAGGACATTTGCTCCAAACGCACTAATTAAAATCTCAATAAATAACAAATAACAGGCACTAGTATGAATTTATATTATGTCATCGAATAATAATTGTAAAAAATATAATCTATCACCGCAGAAGAATTAATAATTATCAATAAAAAAAATAAATTTCAAAATCATCAGTAAAAATGTTTTCTTCCTAAACATATAAAATTAGAAAAACACACGTAAATAAATTACACTAACAACAATTTTTTAAAATAATAATAATAATTCACTGGTGCATTTTTGGTTCGTTTTATAAACAATAATTTTCAATTATTAAATAGCAGAAGAGTTGCCGTCTCTCTCTCTAAAGTATTTTAATTATAAATAATTAATATTATAACAATAACTTTCACTGAGGATGTCTTTGATCCGACATAAAATCGTCGAGTGTTTTTTGCATAGATTGTCGAAGTTGGGAGTCGTTTTGAACGCCAGGAGATGTCGCAGTTTGGTTAGAGATTCTCCTAGTCGTTACGGTCCTGCAATAAACATTAATAAACTTTCTTTTAATTAATAAAAGTTTCGATTAATAAACATTATTACAAAATCCAATAAACTAAACTGGAAAACGTTTCGTCGAGAACTGCGTGCTTGCTTACTTACTTTGCACCCGTAACCGGATCGATTTCTTCCGTTGTAGTTTCTGAGTAAATGGGTTGGTCGTTTTGGCCGAGCTCTTCTAAAATCAAATCGTTTCCTTTAAAGCACAATTCGGCAATTTTAACTCTGGCATTATTAATGAAAAGTTTGTGTTTTGTTTAATTTTAGTAATGTAAAGTTATTATTTTATTTAAAATTAAAAAAAAGTTGCAGTCATGCTTAAAAAAACTCGATATGTAAAGAACTCAAAATTTCGAGCCCAACGTTGGGACTGCGTCACAGAAGAAAGCAAAAGCAAGTTCTTTGCACACAGAGCAGAGTTAAATATGCAAGCAAGTGTTAATTTTGGTAAACGAAAAAATAAAAAAAAGTAAGTGTTCATGCCTCATTTTAACGTTCTCAAAAAAACTTACTATGAACGTCTGTCGACTTTCAGTTTTTCGAAAAATGGGTGCTCTAAATAATTTTAAGTCAAAATAAAAAATATGCGTGTGAATAATATTTTGCGTGAATGATGTTAAATTAATTGTTTTGCGTACCGTAGTTATAGTCAATAATGTGCAATCATTGCCAACACGACCATGCTGGTTGCAAGTGCAACAATCGACCACAGGTAGGTAAAAACATGCCGGGACTCTAGAAAACTTGGGACTAGGCAACAATCAGTTAATAGAAACAAGGCAAAACCATTTTTTTATTAACACTAAATTGTCTTTTTAATAAGATTAGACAAAAAATAGTAAGTATTTGTTAAATAATTATGTATATTATGTGTCAACAAGTTTAGCTGGCTAGTTTTAATGTTAATATAAAAATGGCGATACGTAATAATACAAAACAAAATACTAAAAAGAAGTCAAACACAAAAAAGTAAAACTAATTTTATAACTTAAAAAAAGTAAACTAAACTTTTCGAATGTTCGTACAAGGAGAGAATCAGATTTACCAATTTTTGCTTTTCATTATTCGACATTAATTTAGCAAAGCCATGCGGTATATTTCGAAAAAATCTTGGAAAAATTATTCAAACTAGATTTTCTAGAAAGTGATTGAATATCGCACGCCACTGCTTCGCTAAATTATTGTTCTAGTTACAATGTTACGTATGTTACTCTAATTATAAAGGAAAACAATATTTCGCATTATCTCCCCCTCATTAAATTCTCGAGTTATCCTAGGTTTTTTTGTCCGATTTCTTCACCTTGAGGTATCCATCGGATAACGAATTCGCCCGGCAAATTAATCAAGTGACCAATCAGGCAACCGCAATTCAAATTTAAAATAACAAATCAAATTTTGATTAATTTGTCGGACGAATTCGTTATCCGATAGACGTCTCGTGGTGAAGAAATCGAACATTACTCGACCAGTTATTGTGGTACAAATAACAAGCTTAGAATAACTTTCTTCCTATCAATAACTTCTTCGACGTTCATTAAATCAGTGTTATGCCAGTGCATAACATCTACATCAAACTCAAACCGGAAAACTAAACCTATCGAAAATTCATCATACAATGTTTTCAATTCCAAAATTCAAATTTTCTTTTTAGCTTTGTTAGATCTATAAAAAAATATTTAGAGATTAGAAGTCTATCTAATTTTCTAAATTAAAAAACATTTTAAAAAATATGAAATTTGTAACTATTAAAATTTTCTCGCAAGGCAAGAACAATAATTTTTACTTAGTTGCGACTTGACAATTTAATCAAGTTTAATTTTGACTTTTTGACAAATTTTGGTTTTATCGTGACAAAGCGGCCTTTGTTGCGATCCGAGTTCGATGCAGAACATTTAATCACTCTTTCTGATTTCAGAGTTATTTCCACGCAGACTCCTTTTTTGCAACACTATGGCTGAACTATTCGAAAGTGGGCTTGTTAAGAAAGACAAGGTGGAAAAATTTTGTCATTATTGCAGGCCAACTTGGTAATCTATCATTGAATTTAAAAAAAAACGCAGTCATGTATAAATATATATTGTTATCGACGGCCAGCAACTCAATATCAAGAGGAAAAAGAAAGAAAATTTGCAAGTTAATTTTTCAAAAAATAATTATTTGCAAAAAGCAGCAAACAAAAAGTTTTAAAATATAATAACCGCGCTAGCATTTGATTATGCTAACTAACGAAGAAGTAGATTTCTTCAAAACAAAATGAAATCGAGAAAATTGCGGGCATCCCCGGTCATTTAGTCGTCTTCTTGGGAAAGATAATAATTTTTTAGTAACAAAACGAAAAAGTTTTAAAAATTAAAGTCATCTAAAAATGTCAAACTGTGAGAAACACATGCAACTTAAAGCGCATCATGCAGCCTTTAAGCTTTTCATTATTTTTTGACTAACTAAAAGAAGAATTGCAAGAGTTGTTATAGAAAGTGATCAATGTAAAAATAAAACAATTACCTGATTCGTCATCGCTCAATTCAGAACCTTCCTCGTGTAGAGCAACATCCGAACCGCTCGAGCTACCGCCGACGGTCGTTTTCAGTCCCTTTTTCAAAATTCCTTTCAAGTGAGGACTCCGCCTGCTATCGCTATCAGAATCCGAATCAAAAGTGCTACTTTTAAGAGAAAATTTTGCGTCCGAACACGGCGAAATTATGCTCGATTCGAGCGCGTCGGGAGAAACAATTCGTGTCGTTTCTGTGACCAAGACTGGAATTTTACTTTTGGGAGAAATTTCAGTAATTTCGGTAGTCGTCGTGTTTAACACAGGAGTGCTACTGTTAGTAGCGTCGATTTCAGTTGTCGTCGTAATCCTGGTCACTGTAGTTTTCACGATAGGATCCGTCACCACGTCTTTTCCGTCGCTTTCGTCCCAATTTACGTCTTGACTAAGCTTGACGAATTCTTTTAAAGGATCTTTCGAGTGCTTTTTGATTGTTTTTACTTTACCTTTGCCCGAGACGGGAATTTTACTGAAATAATCGTCGACGGGTTCGCTTTCGTTAAAGGAAAACTCGATTTTATTTTCATTTTCTTTACTTATTTGTCTTGTTTTTGGCACAGGAATTCCGCTACTTTTGTTTGGAGTTTCGGTGGAAAATCTCACTTCGTTTTCGATAAAACTATTCAACCCAGAAGAAGGGTCCGGCGTTAAAGGACTAGAAACTTCGTCTTCTAAAAATTGAAAAACTTCGTTTGCTTTCTTGACGGGATCTTCGTGACCTTTCGGAGTAGAATTTAGTTCGTTTACGACATTTTCTGCCTGCGTTATGACGTCTTTTACTTCGTTTTCGGCAAGGTATCGTACGTCGATGTCGTAATTAGGTTCTTCGTCGCTCGTGGGTTCGAGAATTTGAATCTTCTTAATATTAGGACTGTTGAGATTAATTTGGTTAGAAATGTGGTCGTCTTTCCTGCTAGGAATTATTATGTCTTCGTCGGGTAAAAAGTCGTTTCGCTCCTGATGCAAGAAGGTGAGAGTATCTCCCACGGTTCTCTTCAATTCGACAAACGGATCGATAAATTCTTTTTCGGGAGGAGCACTTGGTTTTATCGGAGTCGACGTGATAATATCACCAACTTCTGTCGATTCAATTGGTCCTTGATGTAGGAACAAAATAAGTGTATGATCAAAATTCAACAAAATTTTAATACAACGAAAAGCTTGAATTTTGCTCGCACACTCGAGAAAAATTATATCAACTGCATGCAACGAATGATTAGATACAAAGAATTCATGAAAAACTACGAGTTAACCACAACCACTAAAACTCTATATTGTAAGGTATTAAAATGGGCATGACAATGATTTGTTAGTTATTTTTTTACAAGTTAAACTCACGATGCTTGCTTTTTCAGTCTCAGTCAAAAAAAATTATTTGCTTTATACGCAGAAAAGCAAAACAGTTGCTCCCTTAATGTAGAAAAATACTTTGAAATAGAAAGATATGAGATTACAACCATATTGAAAAAATACTTAATTTTTTACTCGAAATATTTTCTGAATCACGTAAGATTTTAAAATCTAGAAAGTAGCTAAAACTCTATGTCCGGTTGAGTCCCTTAATCTCTATCTCATATCAATCTAATTCAGAATTTTTCATGAGCAATTTAATTGTTCTTTCGTGGATTATTACTTAACTTACAAGTTGAAAAACATATGACGGTAAAAACAAATTTTTAGTATGTATTTATAAAATCATCTTTTCCGCAGCCATAAAAAATATTTTAATTTTTTGAAGTTAAATAATAATCTGAAAATACAACTAAATTTGCCCACCCTGTACACATAAAATTAAACATGACTAATAATTCCTACCTTTGTCGAAATCCGTTTTCGTAACCTGATTTTCTAAAATAAGATTATAGTCGTTTTTATTAAAATCGGCTGGACTGGGTGGTGGGGTTGAAAAATTTCTGTTGTTGTTTGGTGTTGTGTCGGCTTCTTTCAACTGCTCGGTTATCACTTTTATTGAATTTTCGCTTAAAATCGGCTCAATTTTGTCTTTTTCTATTCTCTCCTTTTTATTTATTAAATACTCGTTGAGGGTGTCATTTAACTCTTTGTTGATGGAATTTTGATCAAAAGTATCGTCTGTACGGAAAAACCATTTACGTTTTATAAAAATGAAAAGGGAATAACTTACTGCTCTGCAGACTCAAATCTAACTCTCCTTCACTGGATGGAGCTTTATTTGATTTAATATCGCGATGCATAGAAACTTCCCTCGACGATCCAATTTCGTCTTTTAATGTTTCGAATCCAGACTGATCCAAATGTATCTTCGCCAAAGCACGTTCCATGTCGTCGGTCACCAGTTCCACATTGCAGATGCATTTCTCGACTATATCCGGCCTGCCTATTTTATTTAAAGCTTGCTCTAGTTGATTTCCGTTCGCTTTGTTGGCTTTTTGTCGCAACCACAACCTAAACATGATCATTGCCTGCTGTGGATTGTTGTTGGGATATTCCGTCTTAATTAACTGCACGTCAGATGGTGGAATATCCAACTCTTCCGCCAATTTCTCCCAATCATCGTCGAGTAAATTGCAAATATCGGATAAACGAAAATCGGCACGATGAATCGTATCCGGTTTACCTATGCAAATAACGCTTTTAAAATTAAATTTTATAATGTTTTGCAAAACTTACTGATTCCACCGTGGTGTAAATAACTGTGATCCTTTTCGAGCGACAGCAAATCGGATTGCGAAGAGCGGTCCTGAAGGACGTCTTTCGGTAAATTTATGTTCAAGGTACATAGAGGAACTTGGGTGGGTTCGCCGCGAGCCACCTTGGGGTCGCTCATAAAAACGATGCGTCCGCTTGGTTCTTCGTCCTAAAACATTGTCGTATTGTGTAAAACTTTGTCACACAAGTTGTCCGGTAACTTACGGAATCTCTCAGACGAACAATAAATGCGAATCTATTCTCGCGGAATGCTTGAAAACCTAATCTAGGTTGATCGCCCGACTGCAAAACGGGTATCAAATTACCCGCAAACTCCATATAAACATCTTTGCCTTCCAGAACCTCGACGTCTCGACTTTTAGCAATTTCAACAAATTGCTCTTGATGCTCCAGAGTTTTATCTTCCTTATCGTCCGTCATGCAAAACACGCGAAGTCTCGCCTCCAATTGACTGATGCGTTTAGCGAACAACACAAATTTAGCCATGAAAGGAACATGGGCGGTCTTAAAGGTTATAATAAAAAATTAGTTTCGTTTGAAATCACAAAATAAAAATTATAATCATTACATGTGTGTATAATTCGGTCGCCATTCTGGCTGATTCCGAAACGTTTCGACAATCCATGAGCCAAAATCGTGCAGAAACGGTGGTCGTAAATGTTACGCAATCCTTAACGAACGAAAGCGGCGTCGAACCAGTCACATCCTCCCACACCGCCTTGTTTTGACCACCTAAGAGTGCAAAAATTGTAAACTTTACCTTCTCAATTATAAAATGTTTACATGCTCTGCATTTTAAAAGCAAAATGTGCGCAATGTTTCACAAAAGCAAACTTTTACCAATTTAGGCGACCGTAATTTTGCGCTTCACTTGGCCAAACATAAAAATTGACGCTATCCAGAGTTGGGCGAGCTATTTTTTTAAAAGTAACTATATCAAAATTTAGCTGCTAGGTGGGCGTCTTTTCCAGTAGTTAAAATGTGAAGATAGGATAGAAAGCGCAAGGAAAAATCGAATGCAGTTTTAGAAAGGAAGCAAGGTTATTGATCGTGGATCAATCAAATTTTATTTTAAAATTTTTTTCAATGACTCTTTGAAAGATCAGCACAGACTCCTAGTAATATTCCTTGGTCCTTAGTTTGAGAACGGCTGCCCCAACAGATAACTAGATCCAGTTTTACAATGTAATTTTTTATAAGATCCATGACCAAATAATGGTTAGAGCGTTTTCAGAAATCTGCCCCACTTTTTGCAACTCCCTTCTTATTTTAATTAAACCAATAAATAGATAATTCGCGATCTGAATGAATATAAAACAATTTTTTTAATTTTCAAAATGAAAATTTAATAGTTTTTTAATAGAAAATAAAATAGTTTATGAGCTACAGCTACCTTTTCTAAAAAAGTAGCTAAGCTACTGCCCAACTCTGATACTATAAAATAAAAAAGCAGCACTATCTCGAGATCTGTTTTTTGCTATTACTTACGAAATTTAAAATAGGGAACTAAATTTACCTGATTTAGTTCCTGTGAAGCATGAATACCAAATATTTTGCAACAATAACGTACAACATTGATTTACACACTACAAATTTTAATAAAAACAAGGCCACAGTTATAGAAAAACGATAGAAGGGCGATCGCTTCCAAAACTCACCACATCAAATATAACACCCAAGAAGGTTTTTTAATTAAGAAAAGTTTGTGTAAAATATGTTTGTGGGCTTGCTTACCTGTTATAGAACACAATAATCTTAGCGTTGGTGCAGAACCGGAGTACTGATTGATCATGCCCTGAGAGTGGGCGCGAGGTGCCGGCATGCTTAACATTATTGCCTTATGGAATTTACGACGGCGAGGTTCTACCGTAACAACGGGCGAAACAGCTACGCCATGACCCAATAATTTTGCCACCAGTTCAGGTTCCATTGCTTGTGCCTGAAAATTAAAAAAAAACATTAAAAAAACTAAATTAAATTGTCAAACTAAACTTTTTCTTACTTGCAGTCCAACGCGTATTTTTTTAGTCAAAGCATTTTGCGGAAAAACTGCTTGAACCAAAGGTATCGCAGAACTAGATACCGTACCGCCTTCGGGTCCAATAGCGTGCACTTCTTGTCGTATTCTCGAAACGATACAGAAATAATGCGGAAAATCGTTGGTCAAAATTCTCGTGATCCGACTGGTGTGTAAGTCTTCAATTTGATTCAATTCTGGAGCAAGAAAAATTACGATAAGCATTGAAAAGATAAAACTCAAGTTTCACAACCTTCTCCTTCGAAGCTGTGATTTAAAACATCCTGTATTGCTTCTTCGCTCGCATCCAGAGTATGTTCCTTCCAAGTTTCTCCATTATCCGATCGAAGAACGACAATTTCGCGTTGTTTACCGCGTAGAGAAGCAAAATGCGGAATTTCCAATATCACTGGCCTGGTAAAATATAAAATTGTGAGTTTTGGTATTATTACCCCCAACCCAAATTATAAAAACTTACCCCAAAAATTTCGCCTCGGTCGGTCCCAACTCCAACACGCGACTAGCTAAAGCTTCTCCTTCCATGAGAGGCGGAGGGTTGGTAAGACGTTGAGGACGAACGTAACGACAAGTAATGCGCATTGGACTTGCGGCACATCGAGGTGGAACGATAACGCGTACGCCCGAGTGCCTGCAACCACGCATGGCGCCACCTCTTGCATCGACAAGAAATGATACCAAAAAGCTGCAAAGAAAAGATTAACTCATTCCAAATGCAAATGTACACTAAAGAGCAGAACAGCAAACCAAGTGTTAAAATAGTGCATTATAATAGATACTCTTTTTTACCAGCAAGACATAACATAATTTAAACTGTGATGGATTGTGAAAAACCTGATGTGCTGAAATGTTGAGAAATGAGGTAAAAGAAAAATATCGAGAAGTAGCAAAGAAAATAAAATTATGTACAAGTAACTTACTTCTTCCAATTTTGGGGGCTGTTAATAAAATCACATCAGATACAAAAAATTATGAACTTTAAAAGTCGAAAAATACACAATCAAGTTTATTACTTTAATTTAATTGAATTTAAGATACGTGAAAATGGGAAAAGAGAATTGATCTGTTTCGAATTATAAAATTGACATTGATCGTTTGTACTTTCGTTCTCGTCGTTTGCGCCTCAACGGTTATTGCAATATTCGGAAAAACATTCTCATTGTGTCTTCTCTGAATTATTGAAATTGTGATGGAAAATTAATTGATTATAAAATCATTCTAACTCAATTTGATAAGACAAGCACAATTTATCCTTAATAATAATTGTAATTAGTTAATATCATCGATCGTCCATCCGATGATCCAACTTTCTGATAAAAATGTTTCCAGCTTCGATTTATTCATTTTATTTTGAAATACCTTTTTCCAATCTCGAAATTTCATACTGGACACATTTCCAGGTTTTGCATCAAGTATATTTCGACGCTTCTCAGATGATTAGCAAGATCAACTCCTTAATTACGAAGGACAATATTAAAAGCTTTCTCGGATATCTTTGTAAACCTTGAAGTACAAACGACGAGAATAGAAGCACATATCGAAGGGAAGGAAGAAGAGACATTGAAAAGATACTTATATGTAACTTATCCTAATCAAAAAGACAGAAAAAACGTTTTCCAAAGTAAGCGTTCTACTTATGTTTAGTTACACCCAATGCCATGTTGCCCAAAAATCGCAGGTTAAGAAACCACTACTGAATGTTAATCTACAAATAATGTAAGTTACCACCAAATCAACTCTATGTACAAAAAATTAGCGCACATTAATAATTTAGCTCTAAATAATTATTTAGCAAAAAGCTCCAACACCCAAAATATATAATATGTACAATTTTAATAATAATTATTATTGTAAATCTTGAATAAGAAGCAAAATATTAACATTATTTTTTAAATTTTTCTATTGACACTTTTGTGTTATTGGTGAAGTGCAACAACTTGTGCTGAAATTGGTAGGTACAACAAAGTTGTACCATAAAATGATACCTTTCTCTGCACAGACCGGGGCCTGCTTTGGCAGCTCCTAGTCGACTCAAACTTAATTCTAGTAGAGACCATTCGACACTGCGTAAAGCAACACACCTACTGCAATATCAATTACACCTTTGTAACAAAAACAATAACCCAGATGATTTGAAAATAAAAAGATCCCCAAGTGGGTAATTATTTTTGTTGAAGCACAATCTATTGATAAGCCCATTGAAATTATGCGTCAAGGTCACCTTTTTAAATTAACAAAGAATAATGTACTTTAAAATACTTACCCAACAGTAACAGGTTGTCTGTTGATGTCGACATTATCTGGTGCACTATAAGAATTTGTCGAAAAATATTGGTTCACGTGAGTTTGAGTGGCATAATCGCTTATGTTTGAAGGAGCTGCAACAAATAATTTAGTATTATAACATTGAAATTCGAATCGGAAATTAACTACTCACCCATGGATATGCGGTGATCGCTCTTTTCGTCATTAGTCACATCCATTCTGGAATCGTCAGTTAGAGACTTCATGTCATCGACAGTCATGTACTTGTATTGCTGTTGATCGCCCAAAAATGGATCCTCACCTAATAATCACACAAAAACTCCTTAATTAATTTATTCGATCCAACACATTTTATCAGTAAAAGTTGATAAAAATTTGTTCTTATCAATAATTACGGTTTTAAAAAAGGATGTCTGATAATCTACAAGTGTTTTAAAGTGTTGCCACATTTTGAGTCAACATTGGACAAAAAATAGCGCAAATTGTGTAACAGTAGAGATAAGAAGAAGTAGAAAGGTTTTTTTTCCCTATTACAAGTTTAAAAATAAACGTGACAGTGTTGTGGGGTAATTTGTGTAATTTTATGTATTCGACTATCAGAACTTGAATTTTTTTTCTAAATGTGACAATTAAACGTAAACAAAAAAGAAAAGTTCAGGTTACAACAGAAGAGTTAAACTAATTTAACAATAGATACCTATATACAGAGTAGTGATGCAAGGGGTACTTCTTTTAGACTCAAATCCTCCCACAAATCTTCGTTTTAAAATTTTTAAGGTGGCGGTCTGATGCACAATTCCCAATCAAGATTTTAGATTAAATCGTGCTGTTAAGGCGCGTGCATTAAGGTATGTGCATTGGAATGAAATAATAATCTAAGCTCTATGTTCAATGTTGATTCATTTTAAACTAAAAATGATAAGATAATAAAATAATTCTTTCAGATCAAGTTTCCGAGATAATTTATTTTTGAACACGCAACAAAGGGAAACAAAATGTAATTTTCCTATAAATCGGTCGAGACAATTAACGTTTCGCACCATTAACGTGCAAAATCTAGAAAGTTGCACAATTCTACCCAACGTCTGAATTCAATCATTAGATGATGTACATTTTTACCAGCTTTTACTTCAAATACAGCAAAAATCATAAAAAATATTGTAAAATGAAATATCGAAGTTTTAATAGGGAATTAAATTTCTGCAGAAGGATCTTGAAAAGAAACTTTTAGATTTTTATTGTCGAGATAGGATTCAAAGTAACTAAAAAAACATTTTTTTTAAATTTTACGTCAAATCCTGGGTGCAATATTGCAGCAAAAAATTCAATTCGCAGCTTAGACCATTTATTTGTCTCTCTGTGATATTTGTGTTGTCCTTAAAAAATTCATATAGATGAAATTGTTTGAATGCAAAATACGAAAAGTCGCAGGTTTTCGAACCTGATTATTATGGTCATTCCATATCAAGCAAACCAATCCAGTCATTCAACCATTTCAAATAGGCATTTTATAATTAAAAAAAGTATTGAATTATTTTCCGTAATTATCCGTTAGCCAAGCCACATGGCAATACCAAAACCGAACAATCATGTCTTTGCACGCTTTTAATAAAATAAAAAATAGTCGACAGTCCGCCACCTTAACAAGCTATTATTCAACATAAGGGTTTTCCCAAGCTAAAATCCTAGTCCTTCTTTTAAGGACCAGATGTTTTGTGTACCCGTTACATCCCTAGTTATTAGTAGAGAAGAGCCTCCACAAGAAAAAAATGTTGTCATTATGTAAGACTTACGTGTGTAGGTCATACATCCCTGGTAGAATGGTAGATAAACGTGCTGCGCATGCGCAGGTCTGCCGTAAGCCACAGGAGGCTCGTCCATAACGCCTGCATGCAACAACCACCACCACCCTTATAGCACAAAAACACTGGCAAACCCCCAAAACTATTCACTACATCCCACTATTGCAAAACCCCAAAATTACTAAACAAAATACCAACCTCCTTCGTCTTCCGAATCCGACATGAAGGTCTCTTGCATGGCTTCTGGAGCAACCACCTTATATTTTTCTTCGATGTTGATTGTAGTAGTTGTGGTGATATTGGTTTCTGTCACCACTTTCAGCTCCTCCACCACGCTAATGTAACCCAATTTGTTGGCAATTCCCAACGCAGTTTGTCCATTCTAAAAGAATCCGTCAGTTATTTCTCCAAAAATAAAAAAAACTCCAGTTAATATTTACCTGTGTGACCGCATTTGGATCAGCTTTATTTTTGAGCAATAAATTTATAACTAGGACATGACCTTGTTGAGCAGCTTGATGTAAGGGAGTGTAACCTGCATTTGTTACAGGATTAACTTCCGCTCCTTGTTCTATCAAAAGCCTAACCATGTTAACGTGGCCGTGATGACAAGCGACGTGAAGAGGAGTGTAATTTGACTTTGTTCTAGGATCAGCTTCAGCTCCACCACGTAACAGTAACTGAGCCACCGGAACGCGATCTTCTTGTGAACACAAATGGAGAGGCGTCAAACCATTCTAAAATTTACTCTTAAATTTGACGTTTTTTGGAATAAACGTAAAAATACCTTAGCTGCACGATTTGGATTAGCACCGTGTTCTAAAAGTAAGGAAGACATGTCAGAATGACCCTCTTGTGCGCTTAAATGTAGAGGCGTAAATCCTGCTTTCGATTCCGCATCAGCTTGGGCACCGTACTCCAGCAAAGTTGTTGCAATATCCATCTAAACGAAAGCATTTTAGAAAAATACAAAACTGCATTACAGAAAAACTCACTTGATTTTTTTTGGCAGCAATATGTAACGGCGTATGACCGTTTTTCGCTATCGCATGAGGGGATGCCCCTTTATCCAACAACAACAGTGCTACCGGTTGATGGTCATAATGTGCGGCGACGTGTAGTGCGGTAACGCCATTTTTACCCTGTGCATCTGCAGGTGCATCCCTTTGAAGCAACAAACGCGCAATATTTAAATGACCGTATTTCGCGGCCAAATGCAATGGAGTGAAACCCTTCTTGGTTGTTGCACTCAGATCGGCGCCATTGTCCAAAAGTACCGACGCCACCTAATATATTTTGTTGTAAAATTTCTAACGTAAGAAGTGAATTTTATTTACCTCTTCCTGGCCTTCTTTAGCTGCAATATGTAACGGCGTGTATAGATCTTTGGTTGTCGCGTGAGGGGTAGCCCCGTGCTGCAACAACAACATAACAATATCGACGTTGCCCAAACGCGATGCCACATGAAGAGGCGTTTGCTCTTCTCTAGCTTTGGCATCAACTGCTGCTCCATTCCGTAATAATATACGAATTATGTCGGTCTAAAAAAAATAAAATAGAAAAGTATTAGATGGGGGAATCACCGTAGCTATGAAAAGGGTATTTCAAGTGTTCATAATGAACATAAGAAATATTATCAAACTAAGCAGGCGCTGTCAACAAAAAATATTTTTACGTTTTAAATTCAAACAATTGAAAGTAAAATATGATCGAATTAATTATTTCGTGACTACTGCACGAAAAGCACTTGCGCATTTATTTTTAACTGTGTGTAAATAATTAGCTCAATTTTGGTAAAAAAAACAAGATAAGTTTGCAAATACAAATGCAGCTTTAAATAAAAGTTATGTCAATTTAATTCAACTTATAACCAACTCTTTTTTCTTTTGTTTTTCAATAAAGAAGTTAAAAAAATGCGAGTAAGCATAAAAGTGTATTTAATAAATTGTAATAACTTGCACTTTTAAATTCTTTCAAGCATGAAAATTTATTTAAAATAATATCGTAATAGTTTCCTTGAATAGTTTTTTAAAAAAATACTAGTTTCCCTAATTATTCTTAGAAAAATATAAGAAGAAATCATTAGCTCTTTTAGTGGCGGTCAGTTTTAAGGTGCCGACGTGTCTAATATTTAATTTTCAACCTACCTGATTGGCACGAGCTGCAAGATGTAGAGGACTCTCTCCACGTACAGTGGGAACGTCTGGATTTGCTTCGTGTTGCAATAAATAAATAACTATATTCATGCATCCCATAAAACTGGCAACATGTAAAGGGGTCAATCCACTTTCGGTGGTAGCACTAATACTGGCGCCATGTTTTAAAAGCAATTCCACCATTTTAATTCTGTTCTTTTTACATGCAATGTGTAAAGGTGTAAAACCGTTGAGAGCCCTAGCATTTGGATCCGCCGATCTGTCCAATAGTAATTTGGCAACACGCACGTGTCCGCAATGCGCCGCCACATGAAGTGCAGTTAAATAATCCACCGTAACTTCGTCAACTGGCGCACCATGATATAGAAGGATTCGGGCCGCATCTACGTGTTCTCCCTGAGCTGCCATATGTAAAGGTGCCAAACCGTTCTACAAGAAAAATTATTGTTAATATTGTATTTAATCAGAAAGTTTTGCGAACCTTTGTTTTAGCATGCATGGGAGCTCCATTTTCCAGTAACATATCAACAACTTGATCGTGTCCAGATCTGGCGGCACAGTGTAGCGGTGTCAAACCGTCTCTGGTTTTGGCTTGAATATTTGCACCCTTCGCCACCAGTAACGTCACCATGTTGATTTTTCCCCATTTGCTAGCGACGTGTAGCGGAGTTATGCTATGTTTAGCGGTATAATTTACGTCAGCTCCTTTATCGTAAAGTAAAGAAGCCACCTTATCGTTTCCGTAATGGGCGGCTATGTGAAGAGGAGTAAATCCACTTTTGGATGTAACGTCGGGATTGTGATCGTTTTGCAAAAGTAAGGCGGCAGCTTTGACGTCGTCCTTTTTGGCTGCAATGTGAAGAGCCGGCAATCGTACTTTTCCTCTGGTGTCGTTTTCGAGCAGCACCGTCACGACTTTGTCGTGTCCTTGTTGCATTGCTACAGCTAATGGAGTAAAACCATCTTCGGTGGCTAAAGTTTGATTGCCGCCCTTGGACAGTAAATATTTAACGCAACCGTCGTGATTTTCTTGGGCGGCCATGTATAGTGGAGTAAAGCCATTTTGGGATTGAACATTGATGGAAGCACCGTTTAGTATTAATAATCGCACTACTTCTTCTTGACCAGCTAAAAAATTGCGGTCGTTAGATAAAATAAAAGTAAATTGGAAATAATTTTGTCTATAGTTCAATTACTTATGCACGTGACAAACAGAGCATAACTTCCTGTAATTGTAATTTACACCACAAGCATTTTGCACGCTCTTTTTCTATAAAAACGTGTGTCTTTATTACACTCACCAAGAGAAGCGATATGTAAAGCGGTGTTTCCCTTTTTCGTGGCGGCGTCTACAATTGCGCCCCTTTTCAATAATTCCTGCACCACCTCGACGTGTCCGTCCTTCGCTGCCAAGTGTAGGGCGTTCAAACCGTTCTGCAAAAAAAATATACTTATATTGGATTGACTAGTAGGTGGAACCCCCGAGAAGACAAAAAGTTAATTTCCCAAGTTATGTCGTTCTAGAAGTTCAAGGAAGTAAACCACATGTTCAGATGTGAATGTGAGAAAATTGTTTGGAAATAAGCTTACCGCATTCGAAGTGTTGATATCTCTCACAGTTCCCGAGTCGAGATATTCTTGAATTTTGTCCAATTGTCCGGCTCTTGCGGAACGCAAAAATGCGGTATTCGGATCCGTCTAAAACAAACAGAAGATTATTTTTAAAATCAATCAGAAGAAATAGAAGTTAATCGAAATGTAGCGCTTCCGTAAAACGCCTACGCCCCCGTTTATATGTCCCGTCTATTATTAATTCCGATTTGCACGTGCGGTCAAGGTTCTCCCGTTACAATTTGTTCCAAAAATGTTTCAAATTTTCGAAAATCCAATAAAATAAATAATTACAAGTTTTTTTTAGCTTCGAGCAATTAAAAATAAAAAAAAAGAACTACGTCACAATTATTTTCGTCTGTGTTTATCTAATTTTTAATTAATTCGCTAGCCTATTAATAGACGTGTCAAACTACAAGTTTATCGATCACATTTTACGTAAAAATCTGGGTTTCTATTAAATTCAATCGTCCGCCACCAATTCGTAAAAATCGAGTTTTTATTTTTACCCCCCCCCCCCCCAACCCGGTCTTTGGATTTTTATTTTTTTTATCATAATTTAGTTAGTTATTCTATCTGTATCACTTTCAATTTATTCATTTTTTCTTACTAATTTACTATAATTAACTTATTGGGAGAACGAATAACTTGCCGGTTCCAACATGGCAATAGCCAACTTTCGTAATCAAGTGAAGAAAGCACTTCGTTGTTTGCGTGCTCAACAAGAGCACCATTTTTCGACTTGAATCGCTTGATTGATATTTCACAAGCCAATCAAATTTAAGTGACTAATTTAAAAAAAAAATTAATCAAATTGTTTCTGGACTATTTCAAACGAAAAAAAGAATTGCGACAACTATACTGTAAGCTTCAAGACACACCTAAATAAAAGACGCAAAAAATATGACGTCCAACGGATGTTTATGCATTAACGAATGTTTTGATAATTTGGCCCAAATAAATATTTTGATAACTTCTGATTGCACACCAGTCGCGCCATTCCTCGCCGTATTCCAAGTGTGTCCAGGACCAGAGGATGTCGGTAATAATGTAAAAATGTCGCGGCCAACAAGTGGAACCAATTATGAATTTGAAACAATACCAATGATATTTAACAACCATGAACTAACTGCACTTGTCGAGATAGAAAAACCACGAACTAAAATGTAGTACATAGTTTAGAACTAGAAGATTAACCGATAATAAATAAACGGTTTGTAAACTAACATAGTAGCCAATTAATTAACTTCCAACTTTTTACGAAAAATTTACAAATGTAAATTAGTGCACATCAACGATAAATGTTTTAATTAATGAATTATACATTAAAAACATAAAATCCAGAAGAAATAACGGCCGGGACGTGTGTGATGGTGAGAATTTAGTTAATTAAAAATTTAACTTCACTTTAAACAAGTCGACCACTAATGCCCGGCAGCTAATTTACAAAATTGTGTCATGGACACAATTTTATTAATCAAAAATTGCTTTTAATTTATTAGCAGAAAAACTGTCCAAGCAATTTAGCGATAGATAGAAAATAGTCAAATAGTCAGCCGAAGTGAGAGTTTACAGAACCAACTAGTTTGACTTGGAATTGAGAAAAAAATTGGTCGCCTGAATAATATCCTCGATTTGCGGCCTTGGCAGATTGCCGATGGTTCCGCCACATTAAAAAATGGCGCTTAAAATTTAGTTTTTTTTTACCTGCTTTATTTATTATTGTTTTGTATTATATTTACCGCCGGACTAGAACTAACATTTTATTTCTTACACTGCATATTTTTTCAATCAAAAATACTTAATGTTAAATTGGTAATTCAAAATTAAATTCTTATTAATTCAACTAATGAGGAAAAAGTTCCCAATTCGGATACCATTTAAAATTTAACAATTACGCCGCTACTGTTGATGAAGCAAGAATCATCCACAACGAGAGCAAGGGAGAAAAACAGGCCCTGTTGTATTTTATTCTAATTTGGTTTCTGGTGCTTGTTGACATTTGCAGGGTGTCGCATGCTTTTATTGGTGATCCGTTATTACCTACCGCACATCATCTTCAAAATTATTCAACGGGAGAAATAATAATAATTCTTGGTTCTCGTTCGGCTGTAAATGTAATACAAAATAACTATCAATAAAGCGGTTTTAAAGAAGAATTAAATTTTCGATAGTAGAACTTAGCTGTTATTGTTGTGCAACAATAAAAATATTTCAAATTTTATTATTTAGAGTACGCCAACTCAATTTAATTTAAATGCTTGTTAATGGTTAAATGACGTGGGCGCAATCAGCCCTTAATTAATGTATGTATGTATTACTTAGAATAAATTAAGTCAGTGACAACGCAAACTAATGAAAACCGACTATCAAGAACGTCGAGAACAATCGATGACCGGGGTTATTTAGCAATTTACATATTAAAAGAGCTCTCAGGCTCTCTACATCTCGGGAAAGCATTTTTAGATACAAAAACCAAGGTTTTGATTTAGAGATTTTTAGAAACTTGGTCAAGTATCAGTATTTTTAGTGTCTGACCCTGTGGGCTTGGCGTAAAGGAAATGTCTTAACTAACTGTGAAGGATAAACCCTAACCTAGCCTAATTCAATTTAAGTGAGCATGTCCTTATTATGATTCAATTTTTTTAAATTTTATCTTGCATTATTATTGCAGTAAGATTATTTTTTAACTTCCCTCCGTAGGGAAGTGAGTATCTCCTTTAGCATATTATGTAAATCAATAAAAAAAATTCGTGCGTGCAAAGCATGGAATGATCGATATTATTATATTACGAGCTGATGAAAACTGCGTTGGGATTGCCGCCACCGGCGAATATGTCGATTTTACATTCAGAGTGGTTTTCTTCGCCTTTTTTTTGTTTTCTTTCAAAATAACGAAAACATTATACAGAGAGTTACCAAAGGATGACTGGAAACGTAATGTATTTACGTCATTCGCGCCGACCAAGTACAGTTACATATTGTAAATAAGGAGTAATAGAAGTTTACAAAAAATAAATTGGTTGTTCGATGTGGGCGTACTTTGATTTGACCTTATAACCAAGTAGAAATTATAACCGATTGACGGTTCACAATTGAACTTGGTCGTCCATTGTTCCTAAAAATTAACTTCCTCTCTGAGAAGGAAATTTAAACGAATAAAAAATGTGATTCATAGAGACAACGAAAAGAAGAGGTTCAAAAATATTCGTAAACAACGCCAGTCACCTTCCTAACAACCTGTAGGTTAAACACGATGATTCACATGAATCGCAACAAACAAAATTCAATAATCACAATCGAAGGGTTATCCCGAAATAACCTCGATAATAATAATTAATTTTAATTTAATTTTTTAATTAAAACTAAATTTTGATTACACCATACATGCAGTTATCATAAATGAGGAACCTTGAAAAAAATCTTGTTAATTTTTCCGTTCCAAAAGCTTTAAGTAATTTTTTGGCTATCAGAACATGACGAATCTAATAAAGCAGAAATGCTGTAAATTAAATGAAGGCTACAGGAATAAAACGAGGGATGTCCATTATTTTGAAAAATGAAACCGTTAAACCAATTTCTTACCTTATTTTGACACTTTAGATTGGTAAAATATGTTTGTAAAAAAACTATGAATGTCCATAAAATTTAAGGTTTAAATTTCATTATACTGGAATAAAACAAGGTATGTCCATGCGCTGCCGGAATAAAACTTGGAATGTCCACTTTGACAAATTCTTATTATGATTGACATCTGTTTACAGGTTGATTTTTTGTGCTATACCCTCATCATTCCATGAATGCCCATTTAAGACGAGGTTAAGTATAAGAAGTAATAAAATAGCAAAATTTATTATTAGAATAAGTAAAAGAATATGTTACACCAAATTAAGTCACGGCCTAATTTTAAGAAACCTATTAAAACTATGAAATATTAGTTTTGTTAAAATTGTAGACGCGTCACATAAGTTACAATAATAACAATTATTCTGTTATGCATAATTTAAAGAAACACATAATTTTGAAATTTTATGTATATAGTTTTGTTTGTGTAGGAAGAATATTTTTGTAAATAGGGTTGTTTTTCAATATCCACTTTTAGTTTTTAAATTTTATTTGAAGTGCGAGCATCGTTCCAGTGTAAAAATAAATTTCTTTTGAAAATGAGTTCAAAAAGTGTAGTTAATTCGAAAAAAAGACAAAAAGACAATCAGAAAACCTTCGAAAAAGAAGTCAAAAAAGATTCAGTTAGCGGAGAACGAATTTAAACTTCCAGCTGTTAAGTATTCAGGTAATAAAATTTTATTTTGGTTTATATCAACTTAAAATTAATAATTTTAAATTGTTTCTGATAATATTCCAATAAATGAAGAAAAATATTTAAATTTTACACCAATTTGGCACACGAAGTCAAGCAGAGCAAGAAAAAATAACTGTTTTCTTCATGGACATTCCTTGTTATATTCCTGAGAATGTAACCTATGTTATTATTAATTATTATTTTCATCAAGTATAAAAGTATTTTTTAGATTATTATTATGTATTTGCAATAAAAAGTGTTTTTTAAAATCTTCTTATTAAATAGTTTTCATAAAATTTAAGCCATTTAATTGCTTTAAAAGAATTAACATTAAAAATCGAGATTTCTCAATATCTTTCTTTTGTGACATTCCTCGTTTTATTCCTGTAGCCTTCAAATGAAACGACCTTACAAAAAATCATAAAAATGTAGTTCAATTTTGCGATTAAATTTAACGATTTAAACATCAAACGGATTAAATTTGTTTGCCACGTCGAAATCTTGGGGCCTCCTCGTCTTCGAACGACAAATTTTCATCGCGTTACGAGTTCACGCCTAAAAATGAAAAATGCAAGTGCCCACGCTATTTTAATAAAAAAAAGTCACGATATATCATAAAAAGGCGTTCCCTTGGTAATAAAAGTGAAAAATTCAGGTTTGTCGGTGATACTTGTTAAAGTATATTCCGGTGGTCCGGTATACTTGATGTATTATGTAAAACATAAGCAGTTTGGTTTGCTGGGTAGCAGACGAAGAACAACAAGAGTTTCTCCAATTCTCCTAGGTCCACGATCACCGCCGTGGACTTCCAAATGTTACCTCGTGCCAAGAACCATAAAGAAGACATTGTAAATTAAGTGTTTGCTAGACGATGATATCAAAAATGCAGATCAGCTCTTTTTGAAGGACATCAACTGCTCCATACATCGCAAAATACACTCGGATTCCATTACGCAACAACGAAATACATGATTTCAGTTTGTTTTAGTTCATTTATGTCTATTGAAATAATTTAAAAACTTTATGCATTGCTGAATACCAGCCACAAATCCTAAATCTCGTTTTACTGTATAACCTTTTATGCAATAGCAACTTGTCTCTCTCTCTCTCTCTCTCCTCATCGGATGTTATAATGTGAAGTTTCGTATAAACCATTTAGTACTTGGAACAAGGCAACGTCGAATGAAAAATTGACCTAAAATCGCGAAACCATAAAAGTTGGGGACTTAAAAATTGTGTTATTGTTCACAACAAGCGATCACTTGAGTGGAATTTCTCGGATATAATTTGATTCTCGATGAATAAGCTCAAGTGGATGCATTGAAAGTCCTCCATCGCTGTTTACACTATCCCATCAACAATGGAACAAAAGAGTTTAACGTGTGAATCTTTGTAATTAATTGCTATTTCGTGTTGGTTCGATAGACTGACAAAAAGTGAAAGTTGTTAGACCTGCCGATTTAAAAAGATAATCGCCATTGGCAAAATATGGGCAACCTGCTTAATAAGAACCATGAAAGAACAACCGTTTCGTAATTCATTTAAAAATGCAGTGATCGATGAAGCAAAATTAGCTCCGATACATTCAATATGTAATGAAAAAAGGCTCCGAGCCAAAGATGAACTGGCCATGTCCCACAGACAGAATAAGAAAAACTTAACGTGAAAATTGCATGTGTTAACAATTTTGCCGTTATATTATTAGATGAAAGTTGAATTTACACAATTATAATATAATAAACAAATGTGGCTAACAGCTGCATTAGTATATTCTATGTAAGGGCAATGAAACTAAAAAAAAACTCGTGGTGTCGTTTTTGTACAATGAATCATTCAATCATTTCACACATTTTTAAACCAATTACCGGCTCCTTTATATTAATCTCGCAATAAGATTAAATTCTAGGAGCAAACGCGAGCGACATTTTCCTTATTTCCCAAGTGGACGAAAAAGAAAAATATCGCACTAATGAAATTCCCCTTGCAACTTCAAAATTTTATGAACCAAAGCAAAATTATTGTAAACCGAGAGTCGTCAAATTTTTGTACTTCTTGAGAGGGCGAGAAGTAAAGTAGGTCAACGGGAGCAGGTCAGGAAGAAGGATCGATGCCCTCCTTAAGTCCTGTAGGATTGTAATGGCAACGCGATTATGTAATGCCCTACCCTACTACACCCTTGCATCCCACATGACGGCAGCCCATTTTTATTCATGAATCTCAATTTATTATTCATTAAAAACCTTAACGTTGCTTTTTTCTTTTGGTCAAACACGAATTGTATAGAGCAATTTTCCGAGGAAAACGCATAGAATACTACAAATCGTAACTTCTGAAAGTAAGGCCACCGCGAATTATTATTATTCGCAGGTGAATAACCTCGATTAATACAAAAAATCTATTAGCATAATTTTTATCTCATTATATTACAAGCGTAAATAATTAAGACACTCGTCAAAATATTATGATAATGATGAGAATGGGCGTTAAAAGATTACATACAATGGATGAAATTAAATAACATTGTAGCTTGCAACAGAGGAAACGCAAACATTGTCTTCGTTTATAAACGATTGCTCCAATTTTGATTTTATAAAAGAGGACAATCGGGAAATGAGTTCCTAAACTTATGCACCATCTACATTTCCTTTGCGTTCCTCACTTTTATTTAAAATTTAAATGGTAAGTGGAAAACCGGGCAAACCCGGGTACGAAAGCTAGTGGGTGTCATAAACATAAAGAATGGAACAAGTGCTTCGATATTCTAATTAAACTCCAATATACGCTAGTGGGTTTGTAATTTATTACAAAGTCGAAAAGTGCACTTGCAAATACAAGGTGAACTGCAACTTCGCTGCTATTACAAGATTTTTTTTTAATTTGCGATTAATTAAAATAATCTCGACATTTAAAAAATATAAAGATAATTCGTTTAACAGTGAGTTTAGGTTCTTAAAAATTGAGTAACAAATCATGACCTCCACTATCCATTTTGTATCTTTGTAAATATATTGATAATTCGGTTACATACCATATAGTTCTAGATATTTTCGGTAAGTTCAAGTTTTTACGAGTAACAGAGTAAAAATCCCCAAATCTTCAAATCGAGGGAAACCCCAAGATACAGACCGAAAGAAGAAGAGCTTGATAAAAAAAATCATCTTGAATGAATCGAAGATTGTAGAACCTAGTGATTGCAGCCTTGCAGCTCGTTGATAGGACGAAGGACACCCAATGCCCAAATCTCATGGCAAACAATTATTCTGAGAACTAAAAAATGATTCAAATTCCAAATAACGGACTACAAGTTAGTAGTCTAAAACGCAAAGGTGAAATTTGGAGTGGAAACTCTCGAGAAATAATAAAACAGTTTATATAAACAAATAAGTTAAATAAGAGATATTGATTATATTTCTGCGCATAAACATTTAATCCATATAGAACAGTAAAGTATGTCTAGTGAAGATGCATACGCAAAAATTTTATTCAGTCAAGCGCTTCAAAAACATTAGTTTAGCACTTTGACAGAGTAGAACACTCTACCACCCATCAAATATTGAGGCTAATGGAACACATCGGCTGAAAATGAGACGGAATACTGAAATGAAGAGATTAAACTATAGATGAACTTCAAATATCGATTAATTTAGGAATAACTGATAAACATCTACTTATTCAAAGTAGGTATATGGAACTTCGAGTGCAATTTGCAACACTTTTTTCCAGACTTGCCACTTTTTTAAATATCACTGCCGCTATTTTATCAGTTAATAGCTTTGTTAAAATTTTATTTTAAATATAGCCGAATTTTATTTAAAAACAGAAATTTCAGCTCTTCTAGAACCGTGACTTTCGACTTCGATCGTATAATAGAAATGTTTTTAACAAGTAGACTGGTTCCTTGGTCTATTATTTATCTCAATTTTTGTTCTTTTCTTTTTCCTGTCGTTTAGGGTGAATGCCATCTACTGAAGTAACGTATAAACTGGAAATTTATCCAATTCAATCGTTTTAATAATATTCTGGTATACTTCAACACAACTGATCACTTCCCGTCATCTACGAATTTCGCACAGCCATATACAGTGGCTCCAACAATTATTAATACACCCCTATGTTAACCATGTAAATTGCACATTTTGAAACCGTTTTTTGACATATAAAACTCGCATTTACAGCAAAACTTTTCAGATATTTTTTATTGCAAATTTTAATCTCTTCAGTTTTATTTCTATACATTTTTTTATTTTCTTTCACCGTTTACGAGTTACAGCGACTTGAAGAAAACTCTGTAAGAAACTCCCATAAGAGCAATGTTAATTTTATTAACTTTTTACTTAGTATTCTTTAAGTCGCTTTAACTCGTAAACGGCAAAAGAAAATAAAAAAATGTATAGAAACAAAACTGAAGAGATTAAAATTTGCAATAAAAAGTATCTGAAAAGTTTTGCTGTAAATGCGAGTTTTATATGTCAAAAAACGGTTTCAAAATGTGCAATTTACATGGTTAACATAGGCGTGTATTAATAATTGTTGGAGCCACTGTAGGCTACCGATGAATGGAAAAAAATGTTAGTTTCTAGCATGGTTACATTCTTTATAATGTTTTCACCCGAAGACTAGTAAGTCACCACAATGAGGGCTGTGCAGATTTTCTGGCTCCATTTGACGCAGGGATGCAATTCTACGTGGCACGAAAATACCAAGCCCCTTATCTTTCTGTTGGCGGCAAGGAGCGAATCAAAGTAATAATCGAGTTAACCATATCACTATTTTAGAAAACCCAAAAAATGCACACACACTTTTCAGAACTAAAATGTTTTTAATTTATTACATCGCCTGATGATACCATAGTATGGTGAAAACGTTTGCGATATTGTATACTTACAGTGTATTTTAATTGTGATAACTTAAAAATATTTTAGTTCTGAAAAGTGTGTGTGCATTTTTTGGGTTTTCTAAAATAGTGATATGGTTAATATCGAGCTACACTACTTAAACCAAGTATCAATCGATTATAATAATCGAGTTGCCGATTCTGCCCTTCCTTAGCGCCGTCACTGGCTATCGAGTCTAAAACCTTTCGACTTAAATATTTTCAGATAATAATATTGACAAATTGCCAAACATAAGTGATTATTGAACTTGAATATTCCAAACCTCCTCTACAACTTACGCTCTATAGAAATTATTATAATTGCGGAAGTTGAAAATAATTTTATTCGATTTGCAACCTACTGCACTTATGTGTGAAACTCGCTTCCGGCATAAGTGAAAATTGAAATGCTAACTACACTTTTTTAAAACTAAAATTAAACTAATCGAGCTTGAGAAAGCTGCAGAAATGTGCTCAAGTTGATTATATTATTTGTCACCATTATGAAGACGAACTTGGGCAATTGAGAGCTAAGCTGAGACCCTAACCAGTATACAAGCCCCTCGAGAGAAAAGATAAGGATAACACGGGCATTCAACAGGTTACAGGAAAATTGAAAACCGAGTTCGTTCAATTTTAAATTAAAATTGGCACCAGCATTCGACTTCCTTCTGCCACATTTTAAGACCGGAACCTGCCTCGTATAGTACAAAAATAATGTGTCAATATTACTCAACCTTTGTATTATTTAACACAAAAATTTGCACTTGTCATTTTTTTAACAGCTAAAAATGTGCATAACTTAAAATTAGTTATAAATAAACAAGTGAAACATAATTAACAGGACCTTGTAAATACGTAAAAATGACATCACGCTCGCGTCCGTCCATATACATTTATTATTGGTAGATTACATAATAATTGTCTATTTTACATTAAAATAACGTTATATGTGTGTACATGCATTGAACTACTTTACCTAAAATTACTATTTTTGTTAAAATATAGCAAACAAAATATTTATTTTTATTAAAAGCTGCCATTCGACTTGTTTTTTAATCCAGTCCACGGCCTATTCAATTAATTTAATAGAAAATCGTGTTTTCTTATAAATAAAAGCTGGTAGCTATCCAAAAAGCAAAAAATATATTATAATCCTTTCCAAGTTGAAGTTTGAACTGAGCGCACCGCGTAGCCGTAGATTCATGTGTCATGTGAACGGGCATCGAATGTCAAGGTATTTTTTAAAGGAAAACAAAATTACATAATTAAATACAATCGGATTACTACTAGTCACATACCATTACGAAACTAAACGTTTCCCACCCAGAACAATTAAAATTTAATAACTAAAACCCGGCAGGACGAATTATTGTTGTAATCATTCCGCCGGCTCAAATTTAATTAACGGTCTCCCCGAGCACCAATCGTCGTCCTTTTTGGGGACCACTGGCTTGCAACAAAAAATGACAATTGAACGTACACGTAAAAAACAACAAAAACCGCAACAAATTAGCTTAGGATAAACTCACTTGTTTTCCAGTCCTGGGCAGCGTTTCCATGTTGGTTCCATTGACGACGGGAGCCTTTTCTTGGGCAACACCCCCGTTGGCGGTAGCGCTACCGTTCCCCAAAGCCATAATCCAATTTGCGATGCACAATTTAAAAAAAAACAATAAAACACCAATCCAACTTTTCACGTTTTACACATACACATTATTGAGGCACAAAAATTGCATAAAATAACCGTACAAACCGTTCTGCAAACAAATAACGAAACATCTGCCACGAAACTCATAAACTAAATGAGAGCCGCTTCGCAACCGAGAATATTTGATTGTAAAGTAACGTCACCACACGCCGCCGATCGTCTCTCTTCGTTTTGCTGCAGTAAATTCAAAACGACGTTCGCGTAGATTAACTGAAATAAGGCGCAATCGCCATCCATATCAGAAAACCTAAAACATTTTCTGAAGGTATCGCGTATCGTCTGGTGGTGGTAATTAATGTTAAATAATTCGCCGAGGGTCGCACCCCATTTTTATGACTTTTACTGTGTTTAATTCAATAGTTACCCTAAAATATAATTTCTTTTGTATTTTAAAAATCATAGAGAAAGTCTCTGCATTTCTGGTAGCACCTCGTAAACAAAATCGCGATCCGATAAAATTCATTATCAAAATATTATTCTAAAGATTAATAAGATTATATATTATTTAGTTGTAATTAGCATAAATAAACATTAAAAGATACAGGGAACAATAATTATTGTTTTAAGTGCTTAATGAAATGATGTCATTAGATATTTATTTATCTCCAGAGAAAACAATGATAGCAATTTTTTTAGTCAAAACTTTGATAGGTAATGCACATCGGACATCGCAGTGTCGAAATAAGTGAAAATTTAATTATAAACAAATCGTGATTTATTAAATCTTACCCATCTTCATGGTAACTATAAAAAATAAGCTAAAGCTGAAAATAGTAAATGTGTAGTAAAAGAGCAATATGATTGTTTCCACAGTTTAAGCATACCGTTTTCCTTGATTTTTGCGATTAAAGTACTAAGTCAAGTACATATACTAATTTACCCGAATATGCTTGTCGAAAAAACAGTAACACACTATGTTAAATCTTAGATAAAAATCAGATTGCTTTACCTTTTGCAGTGATCATCTTGTAGAGTGGATTCTGCCCGCATCATTACTTACCTGTTCTATAGATATTAAAGAAATATAAAGATGATAATAAACAAGGATTATGGAACACCCCAGCATTGGCTACCGACCATCATCGGTTTTGGTGGGTTCCATATTAATGTACCAATAAATTAATAGCTACATTGAAGCCAGAGGCGGCTCGACAGGGGAGACTTAGCCCCTTCTGAAATTCAGGACTATTAAACGATTAAAATGTTCAAAAAGAGTAAAAAAGCGAATTTCAAAACCTGAGATCTATCAAAAGACATTAGAATGTACTTTTAGCGCATAACATAGTTAATCGCCAGCCTCTTTATGAATCATGTGCCTTGGTATACGTAACCATGCAATCAGTATCATCCAAGTTAATATTTTTTAATTTAAAAGATTGGGGTGGGTGGGGTTACTTTTTACGCTATACTTCATGATTAGCCTCCTCAAATAAAATATCCACGAGCCACGACTGATTGAAGCTCAACCAATATTTGAAGTTGTACTTCAAAAGTTCAATGAAGCTAAACATTAACTAACCATAATAGCTAGCTAGCTATTTCTAGAAACTTCTATTCCCGGACGTGCAAAAATTAAATTACTCGAGGGCTTAGCCACGCAACCAGTTCTTTCTACACTCGCAAAAGAGACAAGGACGAGCGTATCACTAAATTATGGAAACTATTTCTGAAAAATAACTGAAATCCCTTGTCGTTGTAAATCCGTGATTTTCGAATTTGGTCGCGCTTCGATGATATTTTTACCAAGTGCAAATGAGAGCTACTCATTTCAAAGACTCTCCTCTTCAAGTATTGTAAGGCTATTAGGTTACATCTTACCTAGAAATTTTTTATTAAAAATTATTTAGTTAGTACTACTATTAACTAACGAAATTTCAACGCTATAATTTGCCGGTGGGTTTGTCACTGCGTTCCAGAGAAAGGCGATTACAATAAAATTCTTAATCCATCGGGTTTAAACTAGGTATTTTAGTTTAACACACTGGCGAGTTTCCATGTGTGGTAAGTGTGATATTTTGCACTCTTGGTAAAATGTGCATAAAAACTGCATCACTTGCAAAAATGTAAATTTTAACCATTACTGTATTAAAAGTAGCGACGCTTCTGTAAAATATAAAAAACCTTTCAAGAGAAAAAACTTTTTAAAGATTTAATGCAAGCCACCACTGGTTATGATACATATTGATCTGTTTAATTAATTAAGAGATGTATGCTTTACCGCAATTTAAATAATAAATGACTTTGCTCTTACATAATAAAAATAATAGAATTATCCGGCATCAGAGAAATCTTGAAAATTCACTAGAGATAAATTTTAATTAAATTATAGAATATTTGATCAACCATTATGATCAACTTTGTTTTGAATTTCTTTGGTAATAATTATTTTAGTTTTGTTAAGTAAATGTACGAGGTTTGACTATTAGTGGTGGTTTGGTACGGCAAGGGCGGTCTGAAACCGCCCTTCAAAATCGAATTATTAAATTTTAAAAACACAATTATTACAGTAGAAGAATGAAAGAAATGTAGAGAATACAATTTACAAGAAAAAAGTTTTTTATTTTGTCGCATCGTTTTCGAGATGCCAAGTATAACAAACCGCTGTCAGTCAGAAACAGCGCGACAAAATAAAAAAATGTATATAAACAAAATTGAAGGCAATGAAATTCGCAACAAAATATGTCTAAAAAGTGTGGCTGTAAAGTCGATTTTTATAATACTACATAGTTACATCTAACGAAAAGAAAAACAAATTGAAAATAATCGCTAACATCATGAAATAGTTTTCTTATGATGAGGTGGTTTTCTTATGATGCACATTGACATTATTATGTAGATTATTGTAGATATCCATTTCTTCCATTTAAACACGGGTATACTTTTATTCTATATTTAATCACGTACAAGTAAGAAGTGGGTGGTAGATATCAAGATAACTAATACACAAAACAACTTTTAACTTTCACTGTTCACGTTACCGAGCAACTATAGAAAAAATTGGGTATTCACAAGACCGAGATGTTCATAAATTCGAATGTTCAAGTTATCGAGTTTCTACTATATATTATTATAATTGTCAACTTAGAATAATATTATTTTAACCTAAATAAAATTACATTAATTCGACAATTTTTATGTATTGTTGTATATATTATAGGGGAACCCTCTCCCATTGGTAAAATCTGAATTTTTCCACTGCACATCATAACAAATTCTTATAAAAATTTAAATTCACAAAATACACTGGAAGTAAATTCAAAACTAGTTACGTTACACTACGACATCGTCAGACGGTTATAATTGAAACATTCTTTTGTTTCTGTATTTATGTAATTTTGATTTGTTGCTGTAAGTATTGTTGTGCGAATAACAGTGATTTAATAAAAAGAAATAAAATTGTGTATGTACCTAATTAATTATTGTTAATATAATAAAACCGTCAAGTTTTTCAATGTCGCGAATTAATAAAAGACAGGAAGTACCATTGATTCCTAGTAATAAGTAGCATGATCAAATATATGTAATTTTCACATTTTCTGCATTATATAACCCCATTGTCAGGGTGAAGTGCGCACAATACAACCAAAGCTATAAAAGTGGCAAATTCGCGATTTCTTCCAACATTTTCGCTAAAAACTCGGGCTTATTTGTAAGAAAATGGATTTACGAATATTGGTTTTTGTTGTTCTGTTAGCGGTGAGCTTGGACCACATCAATGCAGTAGGTGTTTGATTTTTTTTGAAATAAGTCGCGAATTAAAAATTTTATTACTAGAAAGTGCGAAGTGTGTTCAAACGCGTTTTTCTCAACCATCCTTGTACATTCAATAAAAGAACAAAAGTTTTGTTAACAATAACACGTTTTCTTTTCTTTAATGTTATTACGGAATGACCCAAATTCTTATAATTTAAATAAAAGACAAAATTGCAACGGTAATTTAAGCAGTCTTGAACGAATTTCAATCTCGATTGCATTACTCATCGTTTGCAGTTATGTGATATTAAAAGAATGCAAGATAGGATGCAAAGTAGAGAAACTTGATATTTAAGTATTTTTCAGGCACCCCGCGCAAATCCCATTGCCACACTGGAAAAACAAGATGTGATGCAGCGCTTTGCCGAATTTTTACACCAAGATAAAGAATTTTCTGCATTAATGGGCCAGCAACTGGAGCCACTTCGTAATAAACGAGAAGCTGATGGCGAAATGGACTCAATGGATCCCGACAATTTCGATATCGAACGTAAACAACCAGGATTTTTTGACCGTGCAGCCAAATTTGTTACAGAATTGCTGCAGAGATTTTTAAAGTGGGTTAATAGCTCAGATCAAAATTAAATCGTTAATTTTATGTATTTTTGATTATCAGGTATTTGCTCTGAATATTGTCCAATCGTAAACAATTATTTTATAAAAAATAAATTAATTAAAAGGAATTTTTTTGTTAACTTTATTTCCTTAGATGAAAAAATTTACATATTTTTAATATAAGTATGCGTGGGGAGAATCTCTGGGGAAATCTGATGTACAAGTGAAAGGAATACTATAATCGGCAACCTTTTCGAAAGGAAATCAACAAAAATCTGCTTTGTGACTGACCTCTCGTAAGCATGTGTATCATAATAAATATTAAATAAAAGCAAAATTATTTATTCTGGCAATTTCTTTTCAAAAAGCAATACCACCAAGGTAATCTGCTACGAGACCTCTTCTCAAATCAATGAAGTATCTGTCTATGTAGAGCTCCCCGTGCCTTTAGCAAAACAAATGTTGCGAGGAAGCAAAAGGTTAGCATAGACCTTTTTTAAAAAAAGAGCTTAAAATAACAATAGCTTAGAGGAAATAAGGATAACAAACTATTCATCTATCTTTTTCTCCGCTTTCATCTATAATAAATCAAAAAATGTTTACAATTGGATCCTGAACGATAAGTTACTGTGTTTGTATATTCAGAGATTTTTATAATGGAGTTTATTAGAACATCCAGACCAAACATTACTATGGACCGAAAGCGCTTTCGAATGGAAGAAATAATTTAAAAACAATCTGTTAATTACAAATTTAATTACCTCCTTCATGAACTTGGAATTTAATTATTCCCAAGAATATTAGTTGTACTATAAAAAAACAAACGTATTAGTACACAATTAGCAAGTAATTTAATAATTAGTTGTGGCCCAGCATTAGAATAATAATAAATTACATAAGTAAACAATTACATAGAATTTGATTCGGTGGAAAAATACAACCTTGGTATATTGAAATTATACTGCCGAAACATTTAATTAAATCACTTAACGATATAAATTTCATACTTTTCTAGCAGGTCCACATCAAACGTGCCTACTGCAAGAAATGTTTAAAATCGTGTTTTTTACAACGCTCTTCTTCTTGAACGTTGCAGTAAGTTTCTACGAAAAACTGTTAAAATTATTTGTCGTAGGGGGTATACAATTTTTGTTCCAGTAGACCAGCAGAATTAATTAATGCAGAATTATACTGCGAAGATGAAATTAAAGACGGCATTTTTGATCGGATAGAAAATACAGCAAAAAGCTTTTTTAATAAAGCAAAACAAGAATTGGGATTAAAAGTTGGTAATCCGGCAGAGCCAAAAAAGGTAAATTTCGTAATTCGTGAAAGAAATTTTAATAAAATTTCCTTTCAGTGTGAGCATTACGTGTGCATTTTTGATCGACTTGAAATGGTAAGTTAAACCAACACAGTCCTCCCACAACAAACTTTCCCGATTCTAGCTAGGAATTTTATTTGTACAATCAATTATATTTTATCTCTAATTGTTACAGATGAACCAATTAAAATTACCTGATTTAAGTTTAATACAAAAATGGATCAACAAAAATGTCGACGAACATGTAGTCCAAAATTTAAATGATCATGTCTCCAACTGTTTCAAAATGTTGGCAACAAGCGCAGTTAATTTACAAAATACTTGTGAAATTACATCACGTCTAATGATGTGCATGCACGCAGATGAAAAAGTGAGCAAAACCTGTGGTAGTACGATGTGTAATACATATAATTTTTCTTTTTGCAGTGCGAAATTTTTAAGTTTCCCTAATTGAATAACTCAATGCTTCATCCAATGTATTTAATAAGGCAATTAAAATTAATAAAATAAACTTTTGAAAGAAATATAAAATTCCTGATAAGAAATATAATTATCAATCATTAGCTAAGGAAACTAATAAAAACGAAAAAATATTTTCGAGCTTTCGGGAACTTATGTTCCCTTTATCAAGAATTTATTATTATAGCTAATAATTTTATTATATAAAATTCCTGAACATCCCTAAAATAATTCAGGATTCCGCTACCCACCCTGTATGTACAAAATCATAATCACTAAAATTATAATCGAATCTCTTTACTCATTCAAAAAGAAATTCAGAGATTTCTGAATTAAGCAGCTGTAGCTCTGGGGAATAATTACGTAACACAAAAAACTAATAGGCAATAACAAGTAACAAAATTCAATTTGATCAATATATTTATTGTTGTAACAAATATCCAGAGATTTTTATCTTAAGAATAAATAAACACTTTGAATACCACGATGTAACGTAAAGTGCCCATGACCAAAAGGATTTTACTGTAACACAAAATAAAACAATTAGAATTGCGTTAAAACCAAGCAAAAATATGCAGAAAAAAACATCAAAAACAAGCAACTACAAAAAAAATGTTAAATATGCAAAGCCACAAATTATAGAAATTAAACAAACGTCTAAAACCCAATACCTAAAAATAAACAGGAAAATTTGAAGATTACTTCTTAGAACTCTGTAATAAAATAAAATACCAGTAAAGAATAGAAACCATAACCAAATAACCCATTTCCCCATCACCAGATACATTTGAAAAAGTCAACATACCTTTTTAGCGGCAGCGGCTCCAACATTAGCCTTTTTGGTGCCTCGGACCTTCTTCATCCTGTTCTTCTTTTCTTTACGTTGTTTCCTCGTCTGTTGTTTCTTTTCATACAAACCATGACGTTGCAACCTGTGTCTGGGTTCGAACTTTTTGGCGAAATCTAAAGTGTCGTAGATTAAAGCAAATCCCGTCGATTTACCGCCACCAAAGTTTGTTTTAAATCCAAACACAAACACTACATCGGGGGTAACCTAAAACATAAAATCAAATTAACCGTACACAAAACAAGCGAGCAACAAAGATGTTACCTTGTACAGCTTGGCGAGCTTTTCTCTAATTTCGGTTTTTTTAACCGATGATAATCCTGGATGCAGGACATCGACAACCATCTGTTTACGAGCCAACAATCTGTTGGTCATAAATTTACGTGTGCGAATCGTAGCCGTTGTGGTTTCAGCCTGAAAAAAATTTTGTAGGTTAGGTCATGTCGAACACGCAAATCGAGTTATACATTGAGGTATTACTTTAGACTAAAAGAAAATTAATGCAATAAAGTACAATGCGATTGAAACTTATAACGTTATAACGAGTAATATAAAATACAAAGTATTTATCTTGTATATACCATGATTTTATGGAACCTCAAAAATGCAGCAACTTTCAACAATATTTCAACCAAGTTGTGGTATTATACGTATTGAAACAATAAATTGCAAAAATTTTCATTTAAAATGCAAGATGACGACAAAAAAACGTGATTTTTCCAACTTACCATTTTGCTAATATCAACACTCACACTTTATAGCGGAAAAGAAAGAACTACGTGATGAGAGTAACTAACGCGCATTGCCAACCTAGCATTTCGAGCGGCAGTTTCAAATTTGGTGAAAAATATAAAATTCAAAATTCAAAAATACGGATTTTAATTAATTTTCATAAATAATTTTTTTATTATCTCCGAGCTCCATTGACATCATTACCTAAAAATATTTGCTTGTAATCAAATATCCAAATTTCCAATATGCAATAATTTTCAGACACTTTGTATATACCTTCGCTTTGTCAAATTTTTTATTGCACGTTATCTGATATGGTTATGTTATAATTTTGATATAAAATTTATTACCGGTTCACTTATTTATAGCGTTAGTTTTACAAAGGTTACATAATAGTGTGAAACTTAACAAGAATGGAGAACAAAGCAGCCGGTGAAGCGGAAACGGGAGCCAGTAAAAAGGCTTTAAAGAAAGAGGCAAAAAAAGCCGAAAGGGAAGCAAAGAAAGCCGAAAGGAAGGTCAACGACGGTGGCAACACGCAAGCTGTCGAGGAAGAGGACGTTTCGGTTGGAAAGTATGGAAATTTTCCTTTGATTTGCTCTTCCAGTGCCGACGTGATTGTGAAACGAGAGCTGACTCAAGTTAATCGGCTTAACGGTGGCAATGTTGGAAATGTTGTGTGGGTGCGTAGCCGCATTCATGCCACTCGCGCGAAAGGGAGGCAATGCTTTTTGGTTCTCAGACAAAAGGAATTTTCGATTCAAGCTTTGATCAGCGTTTCCGAAACGGTGTCAAAGTCGATGGTTAAGTATTCCAGCAAGTGAGTTGTTTACAAAGTTTGCTTGCAGTATTTTTTCTTATAAATTATTTTTTAGTATATCAAAGGAGAGTATTGTAGATATTGAAGCTACAGTTGCAGCCGTTCCCGGTGGAGTTGCCAAGTGCACCCAACGTGATGTGGAGTTGGTGGTCTCTCAAATTTGGGTAGTTTCCGCAGCGACACCACAGTTACCTTTACAAATTGAAGATGCCAGTAGACCAGAAAAAACTGAAGATTCGGAAAGCTTAAATATTAGAGTAAACCAAGACACAAGATTGGATAATCGTGTCTTGGACTTGCGTACACCGGCAAACCAAGCTATTTTTCGCTTGGAAGCCGGAGTTTGTCGTCTATTTCGTGATGTTCTAACTAAAAAGGGTTTTGTCGAAATACACACTCCCAAGATTATATCTGCTGCTTCTGAAGGTGGAGCGAATGTTTTCACCGTCAGCTATTTTAAAAGTAAGTAAAGAAACTTAAAAAAATGTATTATATAATAAAAAAATTATTAGGTTCTGCATACTTGGCTCAAAGTCCCCAATTGTACAAGCAGATGGCCATAGCTGCAGACTTTGAAAAGGTATTTACAGTGGGGGCAGTTTTTCGTGCAGAAGATTCAAACACTCATCGGCACTTGACGGAATTTACTGGACTGGATCTCGAAATGGCTTTCCATTATCACTACCATGAAGTGATGCTCACAATCGGGGATATGTTCACCGCCATTTTTAAAGGATTAAGAGACGAGTAAGTCAACCAAGTTACTTTTTAATTGTCCAATGAAACATTGGGAATTTTTAAGGTATGCAACTGAAATTGGAATTGTCGGTAGTCAATTTGCTGTGGAACCGTTTACCTTCTTAGATCCACCTTTGGTGTTACAATATTCCGAAGGACGGGCAATGTTATTGGAAGCCGGTGTGGAAATAGGACCGGAAGAAGATTTAAATACGCCTGCAGAGAAATTATTAGGTCGTTTGGTTAAGGCAAAATATGACACAGATTTTTATATGTTAGACAAATATCCTTTGGCCGTAAGGCCATTTTATACGATGCCCGATCCTGACAATCCTGTCAATTCAAATTCTTACGATATGTTTATGCGTGGTGAAGAAATCTTGTCTGGTGCTCAACGTATACACGATCCTGAACTGCTTACCCAAAGAGCTAAACATCACCAAATTGGTAAATTAAAATTATGAATTTCTTTTCGTATTTTAGAAAATTAATTATTTGCTTTGCAGATTTAACCCAAATTGCTGCCTACATTGACGCTTTTAAGTATGGATGTCCACCTCATGCAGGTGGGGGTATCGGATTGGAGAGGGTAGTCATGCTATTTCTAGGACTTGACAATATTCGGAAAACTTCCATGTTTCCTCGGGACCCTAAACGAATTACACCTTGAAAATATTTTATATGACAATGTCAATAAAATATTAAATGTTTTATTTCTTGTTTTTGTAATCCGCCATTGAAAATTCTGGATGTCCTTATAGATGTTATATTACTTGTTAATGAGGTCAATACGGTCATTGAAGGGTGAATAATTGATGTATTCGTGTTAAAAGAAAACGTAAAGTGTTTACTCAGGACAGGAGGTAGCAGTTTTAGTAAAACTTACTTTATTTAAGTTAATTTTACTTTATTGTTAACAATTGAATTAAAATGTAGGCTTATTGTCATCGACTCTATGCAGGAATAAATAGAAATATGGTTTTGGAAAGTTCCAACAAAACTCGAAATGGTCTGCTTCAAAGGAATACGAAATTGACAGTGGAGAAGTTATTGGATCTAGTATTGTGATTATATGGCTTATAAAAATTGTTTTACAGAATTAAAACTGCTAATTATTTTTATTACATACATATTGCTATGATCTTTTCAATTAATTTTTCTACATCGCAGATCTCTATCTCACGTGCAGTCCGCACTTTTTCTTTACCCCACAGCACCGAAACAATCCTTCGTGCACATATTCAAATTAATATAAACAAATTGTTTCCCAAGGAAATACATGGCATCTTCCCCTCTTAATATCTGGAATGACAGCCACCAACAGCTCACTGGCCAAATTCAAGATATTAACACAACCATGTAATTATGATTTTACAATAATACATAGTTCTTTAAATTTTCAAATACAAATTAAATTATTACCAAATCCTATTAACTTTTCAAATAAATTTTTCTTGTTAATCAATTTTCGAAGTAATTATTAACAAAAAAACCAAACACAAAAATAAACACAATTTACATTCACTATTTATTACAATAACTATTTACAAAATTAAAAAAATTATTTCTGAAGTTTATAAAAAAAATTCTCCCCTGTATCCCAATAATGCGTATAGTTCTATTTCATTTATTTTCTATCACGGAGTAATATACATAAGTTAGGAGAGGTTGCTTGGTATCTAGCGACCGGCTAACGCTTGGCCACATAACGCACGCCTTGGAGAGAGAGACGGCGCGAGACAGAGAACTCATCGTGAGACCGTTCATTTCACCGAGTATAGCCTGCAAACCATGTATTTTATAGGGTTTAAAGCATTTTCTACAATTAAACTAGGTACCTTCAACGTTTCATTACATTTATTGTTTTTTATTGATATTATTTATGAACTATAATGTATTACCAATTATATAAAATAAGAGTATTAATATTTAATTATATAAGAATGGACAATTTGCATAAAATTAAAATTCACCTCAAAATCTATTTTATTGATAGTTCAATATTTCTATAATCAGAATATTTGGGTGATTATTAAAAACTTCGTATTGTAAGATTATAAACTAACAAAATAATTAATGAAATCGGTAATAACATTTTGTGGTTTATGTTTACTTTTGTCCTTTTGTGTTTTTTGAAGTTAAATTAGTCTAAATTTAACCTTTATGTGACTGGCGAGGTACCCGGGTACCTTTTGCAGTTTGAAGCATTAATAACTTTTGTGTTGAAACTCGTTAAGTTTGGAAATTTCGTGACATCTCTAAGCTTCTTATATACTATACTTTACTGTATTATTTTGTTTATTATTATTAATTTTATTATGAGAAAATGGCGTCCAAAATTATTACACCCTTTAATGACGGAGTGGGTACCCGGGTACCTCTATAACTTTTATATGCAATTAGATAGGAATTGCAGTAATAAAAAGAAAATTAAACTTTTTTTACATTATTTTATTTAGAAATAAAGCCAAAGTAAACATATTATTATCTAATAAACATATTAAACATCGTCTTCATCAGAATCAACAAATGGCTCTTCTTCAAATACTGATTCTGCAATCAATTCTTCTGATGGTAGTCTGTAAAAAATAAAAGCTATAAACGGTGCCGTTATTTTATTAGTGTGTTTTGATTATTATTATCGATTTTTCTAAGTAAATATACAGTGACTCATAAAAGAACTCGCATGTCACCAATGTAAATTGAACATTTTGAAACAGTTTTTTGCATATAAATCGCTTTTAGAGCAAAACTCTTTTGACGTTTTTTCTTGCACATATCATTGTCTCAGAACTTGTCACAGTTTCAGAAGAAAATGTCTAAAACGTTTTGCCATAAAATAGATTTTTATATAAAAAAAAACAGATTCAACATGTACAATTTACATTGGTAGATTACAATATGGCAATAAAAGAGAGATCATCCCTTTTATGTTGAAACGAAGTAAACCTTTCGGTTACTCCAACGGAGGTAGTCATATAAACAAATCGATTAATACTAGATTTGTTTACAGAATGTATAAGTTTTTATATAATAATTAATATTGCTGATGTGAGATAATAAAAGCACAATCATAATTCTTGACCTAATAAAGAATTTGCAGTGTTTAGTAATTTGCTAGCTTCGTATTCTTACACCTACATAATTATTGTACTTTACCTCAAGAAAACTTTGCAGTGTTTAGTAATTTGTCAACTACTTATTATGCTTTTCTTTACATGTGTTAAAAATTATAGAAGTTTATATTTGATTTTGAATTTTTATTGTTAAGACTATTTAATTGTTGAAATTTAAGAAATAGAAAAATTCTATGGCTAATTGTAAACTAAACAATAGGAATGTCCGAGCTCTTCTGCGGGTAATTGTACATAATATATTAAATAATTTAAACTTTTATATAATTTGTAATTACAATAATAATTTATCTTACCTCGTTTTCCGCAATCTGGGTTTTCGAAAAGAACCGTGACTTGGTCCAGACTCACTGTGAGACATCCTAGTTGACATTATAATTTTAATTTTTATAATGAAAACTTTTTATAACTGAAAACACTTGTAATTTTTAAATACAAAAATTAGATAGGTCTAATAGGTTCTAACCTTGCTCAATAAAGTACATAAAGCTTAGGCTCACAAAGCACAATAAACATTATAGTCTTACAACTATCGTAGATAATTATAATTTCTGCTTAGGCGCGGAGAAGTGCATGTAATTGTATGACGGTACCCGGGTACCCATGCCGTCATTAGAAGGTGTTTTATTTCTCAGTCACATAAAGGTTAAATATTTTTTTCTGGCCTTATTTGTGAACCGAATTTTAAAAAATTAAGACACATTACATAAATTATGTTAATAAATATAAAAAATTGGATGTATGCCCATAACTTTATCATACTTTTAAATAATAATAAATTTAAAAAAGTTTTTTAAAAGATTATTATTTTGGAAGAGAATATAATATATATTTAGGATCAAAATGTTTCGCACAAACTCGGTCTTTTCGACTCAAAATTTTATCAGCACGGGGTATATTTTTAATCCAAATTTTTAACACCTCAGGATCTTTAGGGGGTGAAAATAAAGATACAATTTCGCTACAGGATGCATATCCCGAACGACAATAAGGCACAAAACATTTGTAGCCCATATTTTTAACAATATTTTTAGTCAACAATGATTTAACAATGAATGCTTTACACAGACTAAACGAAAATTGCAATGTGTTTTGTGGATCCCGCCATGCAAAACAAACGTTATCTTGGAATGCAAGGGCACTGGAAGTAAATTTAACCAGGATTCCTTATTATCAATAGAATATAGAAAGTAAATATTTTACGCTAAAACACTAATTGTTGAAAAGGTAATACTTCAAAGGCACGGAATTAAAAACTAAATCGAACTTTAAGGAGAAAAATAAAATATTCAAATTGCAAACTGAAAATTATTTAAGCGACTGGTATTCAAATTGATGTTATTTCTACTTCTTATGTAATTAAATATTAATATTTTTAGTTTTTTGTAGTAAGTAATACTTTATAGTTTATGAATAATACCAATAAAAAATAATAAATAGAATGAAACGTTGAAGGTGCCTAGTTTAATTGTGGAAAATGCTTTAAACTATATGATTTGCAGGCTATACTCGTGAAATGAACGGTCTAACGATGAGTTCTCTGTCTCGCGCCGTCTCTCTTTTCAAGCGTGCGTTATATGACCACTATAACTGAACGAGTGCACTCTCCTAACTTATGTATATTACTCCGTGTTTTCTATACATTCTTAGTCCTTCCTTAGAACAGTTAGATTCTAAATTGTCGAATCGTTTTAACATTTCAAGAAATTCTCCTGTTGTTTTTATATTTTCTTCCTCCACACAATTTCTTACTTCTGTTTCGAAATGTCTCGCCAAGTACATTACTATATCTTGTTCCGAATATGGTGGTTCCACTTGTATGAGTTGACTAATTTTTTTCATAGCATAAGTATCCCTATTTTGACCGATGATATACCTTCCTGTAAATAAATCATCTCTTACTGCTTGCTGTTCAATTTCACTCCAATAATATTTTAGAAATAAATCTTTGAATTCATCAAAAGTTTTAAAGTTCGCTTCTATTATGTTATACCAGGTTTCCGCATTACCTTTTAATGCCGATCTAATTGTACTTTTTAGTCGTGTTTCATCTCTTATACAATTTGTATTTTGTCGTAAGGTATTTATAAACATCTTGGGGTTTATACTCTTATCCCCACTAAATTTTGTTCCCTCGCCTAGATTTATTATGCTTTGGTTAAGTTCTTGTAGGAGGCCTTTCAAGTTAACTTGATCTTCTCCTTGGTTTTTATCTTCTTTGCTCATATTCTTTTCATTTACTTCCTCGTTAAAATTCGTAACATCAAGCTTAATTACATTGAAAGTTTCTTTCATTTGTTTCATGTCTTCTTTTCTCTCTTCTTCATATTTGGACAGTTTTTTATTTATGGTTTCTTCATTAAAAGTCATGTCGCATCTTATTTCTTTTAGTTTTTCTTCAAAACTTTTACCATTTTGTTTTATTTCTTTGGACATTTCTTCTTGCCTCTTTAATATTTCTTTTTGCTTATTGGACATATCTTTTATCATTTTGTACAACTCTAGCAGCATTCCTTCACCAATCTCCTCTTCTTCTCTCATTTTGCAAATAATATCTAATTAATCTCAGGGTTAAGTGTCGGTACGATAATATTAAAAATAATACGTCTTAGTAAAAACGTTTTCCGTCAAGTTCGTGCGCCAATTTAGATGCTATGATCTTTTCAATTTTATTTTTAAAATGAACTCGAACCTTTTATTATTCGTAATTTAGAATCACTTAACTAAAAACACAAGAATCGACTTTTATTTATTTTAGTTTTAAACAAAGTTATCGAATCAAAACACCTAAAAATTGGTTTGGTGGGTATAGAAGTTGTCTATACTACCATAATATAAAAACTAAAATTGTTATATACATGGTGTGACAAATCTTATTTAAATTATACTACATTATTCTTTATTATCATTATTTTTAATAACCTTGGCCCTTCTGCTTGACATCCATACTCAACATTATGACCATAGAGGAGAGAGATAGTTACTATGACCCTATGACCACGATACACTTACATAAGTGTATCGTGCTCACGACCTACGACTCAACTATCTCACCATCTCACGCCCAGTCCCCACTTTTTCTTTACCCTACAGCACCGAAACAAATAAATACAATTGTTTGCCTAGGAAATACATGGCAATATGTAACCGACGAATGCTTTATGTATTACAGTTAAATTTTTCGTTCGTAAAGTGGACCAATTTTAATTACACTTATAATTAAAGTTTTCCTTAAATCTTATTCCAGCCAATAGGCATAATTATAGGATAATAAATGGCAGTTAACAATTTAAGGGAAGCTTAAATTTTAAGTGTGGGTGGTGCAAACAGGCATTAAAGTATTGGGGAAGCATCAAGCAAAAGATTTTGGTAACTTTAGAATTTTAATGTCTCTTCAACTTATGTGCTCCTATTCGAAAAAAGTGAAAAATTCTTTTAAGATAGTTATCTTCATGTTAATATTTTTAGAATAATAGAATAGCATAAAGAAGAAGATTTAAATGACTTTTACATTTTCATATATCCTTTATATCCTTGAACTTATGCCCTCCTGCTCCAACTAAGCGGAAAAGTTATTCCATATTTTAATATTTTTAATATACTTCTTGATAAAGAATTTGATAAATTTACTCCTGCTTCAGACAGCAAACATGTGATTCGATAACATGTATATATAAAGTAAATTTAAAAATTTCTAACATCTTTATTTTATTCTAAGAGAAATTAAAGTACATTTGTTCGGTTAAATTTATATCGACCACCGCTTGCAGTGGTTCCATAGTAGTTATCACTTGTTCACTTTTTTCTTCGTTAATTTTGTAATCGTGCAGTTTCGAGTGCTTTTTCAAAGAACCCTTATCGGCAAACGCCCGTGCGCACACGTCACATTTAAAAGGTTTTTCTCCCGTATGCGTTCTTGAGTGCACCAAAAGATTGCTGGGTGTTGCAAAGTCTTTTCCACATACGTCGCACACATTCTTCTTTAGTCCCGTATGTTTTCGATCGTGCAAACGCAACTCGGACAAACTTGCAAAACATTTTCCGCATTTGCTGCAAACGTACGGCTTTTCGCCCGTGTGCGTACGCATGTGGTGAGTTAGAGTGCCTTTCTCGGTAAATCTGAAACAAAGCGCATCAGTGTACTTGCCCACTCTAATGGTCAGAGCCACAAATTCAACTGTGGCTTAGGCCATTATTACTACATTTATTGTAGTGACCTCTTTTGGCAGTGTTCACAACTGTAGGGTTTTTCACCGGTGTGTATCCTTGCATGTTTATCCAAACTGGACGATTGCGTGAAACCTTTACCACATTCTGAACAAATGTAGGGTTTCTCTCCGGTATGTACGCGTATGTGTTTGGTTAAATTAACGCTTTGGCTGAACGCTTTCCTACAATTCGGTCAATTGAAACGAGATTTAAGAATTAAAAGATACCCACCCGCACGTGTCGCATTTGAAGGGTTTTTCTCCTGTGTGAATCATGTTGTGGGCTTTGAGCGAACGCGGATCGGCGAACGATTTACCACAAGACGAACACATTAACGGACGCTCGCCCGTGTGTTTTCTCATGTGAACGTTCAAATAAAAGGGTTCGGTGAAACCCTGCCCACATGTCGTACATAGATGCCTTTTTTCTCGTGGTTCCCCTGTGTGCTGACGCAAATGCTTTGTGAGAGCGTGAGATTCGGCGAAACCTTTACCGCAGCTCGAACATACGTGTGGTTTATGTAACATGTGTGTCTTGATATGTCTCTTTAACATTTGGCGAGCTGTAACAAACTTGTTATGCACAATGAGACCTCTTAAGGGTGTACCATCAAATGATATATCACATCGAGTCAAGTTGTGAATTTGATTTTATGAAACAATAATAAGTTGAATTACTTATATAAAAATTTTTTAAATAATTTGCATGCTCAATTCACATCCACAACAGCTAGAGGTTCCCCTTGTTAGTATAAACACACTAGTGTAAATATTGGACGAAAAGAATTACCTTGAGTCGTTAAGGGTGGCAAGGAATGTTGAAGTAAAAGAAATAAATTCAGAATGGGCGACTTACTGGCAAATGGTTTTTTACAGCGTAGACAAATATATTCCCCATTTTGTGTGTGTGTCGACGCATGCAGTTGTAAATCACATTCGGCATTGAAGGATTGCGAGCACTGGTTGCAGGCAAATGGAAGAGGTGATGCTGGAGCTTCATCTAGAAATGAAGTCAAATCGTCGTTTACCTCCTCTATTAAGCTAATAACAAAGTTATTAATTTTTATCCCAAGAATGAGAAAAATTACAAACCTTCTTGTTTTAGTTCCAAGTTCTTCCGGGTTAGTAAAAGGTAGTTGGTATTTGAGGTTTCTTTTTTCATGTGATCTTAAATGCTTTTTTAATGTTTGGGCACCTAAAATTTATTATAAAAATTAAGAGTTATTTCGAATGTAGAAGGCAACGTACTTGTGAACGTTTTATTGCATTGTGAACATCGGTGGTCTATTATACGAATATTGGAGTGCTTAAGTTTCCTTACATTTACGCCCTAAAATTAGACAACGTAATCGTTCATTTGGCTTAACACTTAGGTATTATATTTATTCCAAGCTATTACCTTGGACAAAGTTTGTAAAGTCGTTTGAGATTTCTCGCACAACTTCTTGAAATTATAGCTGTCCGTAAGAATGTTGTAACAGTTTTTACAAATCTTCTGAGGATATCCATCTGTAGGTTTTAACTGAAATTATATTAGTATGTGCTAAGTAGGGAAACATTTTTCAAAGGGTTGGCCTTTACCTTAAAAAATTGACAAGCTTTGATCATTGATGCTGCATCTGAATCGAATAGCGGTTTCATTTCGTCTTTTTCAGATAAACAAGCCCGACATATTACATTTACTTTATAAGAACATTCACTCATTTTCTACGTTTGATTAAATAATTTTGAGGTTGGATTGTCGCACCGCGGTTCCAAACTTTTACACCAATACCAATGCTTCTCAACTTTTTTTTTCCGCCCCCCTGTTGAAGACCTCCGTGAAGTTGGCCTCCCATCTATCAAATTTTGATATAAAAAAATATGGAATCGTTAGGTCACGAAAGGTCACCCGGTTTTATTGTTTTATTTAAGGAAACAAATCCAAGATGTTCTCACCACTGCCTGCAACTGTGTCGTCACCACCCAGACAGCACACAATATCCATTAGACATCCATAGGATATCCATATATCCACTGAATGTCCACTCCATAATATATATCTAATAGATCTCCAAGGGATATCTCTTGTGGATATGCAAAAAAATTATATTACATAAAATTAATTTAAACATTTTTTAAGAAACATATTATATTGCTCCATAGGCTACCTGTAAGTTATTCGTCGAAATAAATAAAAATATCTTAATTTTTACATAGATATGTATTGGATATCCAGTGGATATCTAAAAATGTGTTATGTATATCCACTTTTTTTGTGGATATACAGACACAGTGCGACAGGGTCTTATGTGTTATTGCGTCTGCGTGCAAGTTGGTACTGGCGCACTAAACTATAAAGCCACATTATTTTACGAATATCACATGCAACCGTTGCCATTTGTTATTTTTTCATCAATTTTTGTGTTTTTAAAGTGTTCTAGTGGGTGTTTTTTTTATTAGTGCTGCTAAACTTCATAATTAGTTAGTGATTATAATTAGTTAGTGACTATTATAAGCCTATGAATTTTGTTTTATATCTTTCATCATCATTATCAACTTCACGGATTAAACATTTGTCCGCTGTGCAAATTCAACAATTTTCACATTTACAACACGTAATCTAAAAATAATACAAATATATTATGCACTATGTATAAATTTCTTTATTTGCTCTTTTAGTATTTATAACGGTCAAAGATTAATTTAACTCCTTTAAATATGTATATGTTACCGACAATTTGCGAAATCCGGCAATTTGCAAAATGCCTAGGTAATCTGCAAACCGACTAAGTCGTCAGCTAATATGCAAATTCACTAGTACTTTAGGAAATCTGCAAAATGGCTACGGTGTTTCAGGCAATTTGCAAATTGTCTATATTGTTAGTTAATGTGCTTTTTGAGCATGTAACAAACTCACATTGACTAGGCAATGTAAAAAGCGATATTTTAAATAGATAATTTTAAAAGAACCATTTATTAAAACATAGCTCGTTGAACATTTTACAATTTTAATTTTATTTTTTTTATTTTTTATTTAATTACATTTTATTTTACAATAAAAACTATAAACCTATAAACATTAGGTTACTTATTTTTACATGGATTAGAAAAGTGACAGCGACTATTACACATTATTCCATTTTTCAGGCATTTGCATGATTTATTTATGCACTTCTTTGTACAATTACATTTCAACATTCCCTGACCACCTGTAGAAGAAGCAGTTGCCACTGCCACCCGAAGACTAATTTCGTCTGCAGGTACATCTTCTGCATGTATAAAGTTTTGTGTCACCGGTTCAAATTCATTTCGACTGTAGCATTTCTGAAGAACTCCTGCTCTAGTGCCAATTTTATAAAATCCCTCTGCTTCGCCAAGAACTACACCTAACATATTCCTTGGATCTGTTCGATCTGTTCTGTTATACATGCAGAAGATGTACCTGCAGACGAAATTAGGGAATGTTGAAATGTAATTGTACAAAGAAGTGCATAAATAAATCATGCAAATGCCTGAAAAATGGAATAATGTGTAATAGTCGCTGTCACTTTTCTAATCCATGTAAAAATAAGTAACCTAATGTTTATAGGTTTATAGTTTTTATTGTAAAATAAAATGTAATTAAATAAAAAATAAAAAAAATAAAATTAAAATTGTAAAATGTTCAACGAGCTATGTTTTAATAAATGGTTCTTTTAAAATTATCTATTTAAAATATCGCTTTTTACATTGCCTAGTCAATGTGAGTTTGTTACATACTCAAAAAGCACATTAACTAACAATATAGACAATTTGCAAATTGCCTGAAACACCGTAGCCATTTTGCAGATTTCCTAAAGTACTAGTGAATTTGCATATTAGCTGACGACTTAGTCGGTTTGCAGATTACCTAGGCATTTTGCAAATTGCCGGATTTCGCAAATTGTCGGTAACATATATATTTAAAAGATATTATATATCTTTAATAATCTTATTTTTTACAGAAAGAACAAGGAAAACGTCGAGGACGATGAAATGTTATAAGTATATAAACATTCTATATATATATAAACATATTATGTTAAAAGTTAATAAAGTTTTATCACTGCAATCTATTTTTATTTATTCCAAACCTATTATATTAAGATATCCACTGGATATCATATAGATATCCAAATGTCCGCCCTATATCCAGGACATTGTGGATATCCATGCAATATTATGTATGAATATACATAGGATATAGCTATGGATATCCTATGTATATCTACATTGTGGATATCCATGCGATATTATGTATGGATATACATAGGATATAGCTATGGATATCCTATGTATATCTACAATGTATATCTACAAAGAGCGGACATTTGGATATCTATAAGATATCCAGCGGATATCCAGTTGTTATATTGAATGTCCACAGTGGATATCCATTGGATAGCTAATAGATATTGCGTGCTGTCTGGGCATTCTCTGCATTTATAGAAACATCATTGCGATCTTCGGTTTTAGACTTCTTTATGTTCGCTTCCTCTTCTTCCGCCTTCCTCTTTTTAGCTAATCGTTCCTCCGCCGCTTTCTCTTCATCTTGTTGACTTTGTACTTCTTTTTGGCCGCCTCAATAAAGGAAATGTAATGTTTCTCCGTGCCTAAATGATCCTAGAAAACCACATTTGTTAAGTTAAGGAGAAGAAAAATAAAGATAAAATGAATCTCTCCTTGCCAGCAGTTTCGGTCGTCATGAAACGTTTACAAATGTCGCAATAGAAACCGGACGTAGGTTGCATTGCCTTGCTGGCAATCGCACGAGAGTTTTGATAGTTTTCCCGTTACAAATGACCGCTGTACAAGTAGGCACTAAAGGAAAATCTGGGAAAGATAATGTATTAATTATTATTACTTTGCTGTAACTCAGTGGGATTAGAACCACCAAGGCCCTGTTTTATAATGAAAATTTTCTAATATTACAAGTAACTTTAAATAATTAATCTGATCAGCTACCTCCGTGGTTTTTGGTACTTATTAATAAAATAATTTATTCTAAAAGAACAGCAAATGAAGCGATGACTTGATAAAATATTTATTTAAAATAATAAACTGTACAATAATTGTAAGTATTTACTTACGTATTATATTATATAAATAACTATTACGAAATGTACCTAAAGCCTACTTTCGTATTTCTTTGAATTAAAAATTTTATTACTTTCGACCTTTTTTCTTTTTACCCCCTTTCTTTCCTTTTTTGCCCTTCTTCTTTTTTACTCGAAACGGGCCTAATTTTTTTCTAACCATAGTACCTCTCCACCAAGCCTGAATTCTAATAGCCACTGCTATTCGACGATTTTTTTCATCCCTATATGCTACCCACTCTTCCATTTCGATTTGATGTTCTTCATAAAGAATTGCCAATGCCTTGTGATCTTCGGTTAAGGTCTCCCATTTCATTTTAAGATGAAAAATATCGTTATCTAACAATTCCGTATGCCGATCGTATTCTTGCATCCAATATTGTATGTCGTTCTTTAAGTCCTCGGTGCTTTCCAACAAAAAATTAACTACTTCGCTGTGAATTCTAGTTTCATATTCCATCTTGGTATTGTGCGATTTAATGCTATCGTTGTATATGCTCTCTTTATTTAATAACTCTTCGTTATGTTGATGTTTTCTTGAATTCTCCCACGAATCGGTATATCGAAGTTTGTGCTTGCAATAATCTAAATATTAGTAAATTTTATTAATATTCTATTGTACAGCATGTTGCGATTGCAGTAACTCACCCAAAGTATCTTCGTAGAGATTTTTTGCATTATGAATTGCTTCCAAAGTATTTTCGATATTAATTCGAAACTGCTTCTTTTCCTTAATTACATCTTTTCGTAAATTGTTCAATTTGCAATTATTTTTCATTGCTTCGTTCTCCAATTCCTGTAAATCTTCGCTTTCTTTGTTTAATGCATTTAAAACAATGTGAAGTATGTCGATAGTTCCCTTTCTTAAAATTTCCAATACAGTTTCGTTGAGCGTTGTTGTTAATAAGCACAGTTCTTTGAGCAATTTTTTTGAATCTGTGTAGGAAATTTTTTCATATTGTTCCTCTTGAAATTCTTTTAACGAATCCCCCGTTAGTTCCACCAATCTATAGGAATATTAAAGAAGTAACTATTAATTTATTTATTGCTAAGTATTAGTATTACCTTTCTTTGATGCTTTTATACCGAAACAGTTTGTTCCAACCGGGCTGAGCAATTTCATTCGCGGAGCTTTTCAAAAGCGTAAATTTCTCTACTACCTCATCTAAAACGGACCCTATAGTTTGTCTTAGTAATAGGTCGAAATGCTTAGAAATATCTTCCAATTCTTCCGTTGAAAGTAGCGACAAAACGTCAGATGGTTCTTCTTCAATTTCTCCAAATATAACTTCTTCGTCGTAATCTTGACTGTGAAAGTCATCTTTTTGCCATGTAAGTATTATTTTAGTCATTATAGTATAATATTGTAAAAATTTAAGCTAAAACTTGTATATGTATAATATAATTTTCATTTTAATAATAACAAATTATATCATAAACACACTAGATTTTAAAATAATAATAACTTTTTTATTCAATTCCATCAATTTTTTTACTGCTGAAAGAAAAAATATTACTTGTGAAGAAATTATTTGTGTGTGCAGTGTTTTTTCGTTCGTTCGACTTGAATTATTTAGAACTTCCACCAAACCAACAATATTACATAATAAAGTGGTCTCGCTTATATTATGTTATATGATTTTTTGCAAGCCCTATCTTTATAATCGAGGGTTACATATCCCTTGAAATATCATCTTTAATAAGTTAGATTAACCAAAATAATCGGGTGTAAATAAGCCAAATCTTGCAGGGCACAACAATAAGTTTTAATTTTTACGATATTAGGCAACTATATTTTCGTAAAACTTTATAATATCATAGCCAGGCCGTCATTCTTTCAGTTAACATGGTCCCTTTAACTTTTAATTGTTGCTAAGAGGGTCATCATGGTAAGAGGTTGTCATATACCTGTCTGGATACACATGCAGAACAAAAATGACTAGATCGTAATATAGTTCTTAACATTTTAATAAAAATCTTACATTCCAGAAATTTAAAAAACGAGTCAAGCTTCGGATAATTTTGAAAATAAACTAAAGCATTTATATCAATGTTTATCATTTTCTAAATCATCTGAAATATGAATAATTAAAACTTCCTGGGATATTACCTACACCACTATGTATTTACAACAATAAAATGATAATGCTATGAAAATAAATTACTAATTAGTTATTCTTCACACTAACAAATGAGTGTACAAAGGACGAATCACAACTCGATATTTAGGTATGGAATTTAATCCATCGGTAGAATCTCTCTCGAGAGCAAATTTTAATTTTTCCCATCGATCTTTGCTACTTTTTTCCTTTTTATGAAACAGCATGCTGTACTTACTTACATCTGGAGAAAATCGGTAGGGAATTAGGTTGTGTTTCTCTAACCTTCTGCAATAAAAACCACTTGCGTTACAACTTATTACCAGCAACTATCCTTACTTAAAAAAATCGTCGTCTTCACCGCCCCATCCATCAAAAACATTTGACATTCCATTTATTACCTTGAAATGCTCAGATTGAATGGCGATTGCACCACCAAACAAACTTAGATACGGCAAATTATATCTGTAGTAGATTAAAAAATAACACAATTAACAATATTTTAAGAGAAAAATAATTTGTTGAAATACCTAAAAGTGTCCACGCTGCTGGACATATGTCGTGGCATCTTGGAACAAGAATAAATGTTACTTAAAACTAGAGGAAACAAATCAACATCGTGCAAAATTAAACACGAATAATTAGCCTTAATCGCCTCGGCCACTCCCACGTTTAACATTTTTGCACGATTAAATGCTAAATTGTCATCTTGTTCGACAATAAATATTCTATAGTGAATCTTTTGTAGTTGTAAAAATGTATGCATATAGTCTAAAAAAATTTTTAACTGCTTTTTCCTGTTTCGGTAAGGAACAATTATTGCGGATTTAAATAAGGCTTCACAATCGTTGGGATAAAATTCGCCTCCTAAAAGCAAATAAAAAATTAGGTGTATACAAAGCGATCAAATTTGGCAAATACCTTGTTCGGGCTTCTCGTAATCTTTTAAATTGTAAATATCGCCGGGCATAAATTCCTTTCCATTCAAAATTAATTGAGAATAAAAATTTCGCTGGCACAATTTAAGGTTAAGACGATTGTTCGTATCGATTTCGAGTTCGTTTAAAATGTTAGCTCTTAAAATATAATCGTAGTATTTGGCATGTCGACCAGGATGAAGAAGAACGATCAAGATTATGAATATGATCACGAATGTGACTTTTTTGTTCATATTGTAAGTACATTTTGAAAAATTTGACGTTTAAGTATCATATCATGACATTTGTCAAATACACACACGAAATTAATGTAGGAAGCAGTGGCGGATAAAAATTATTGAAACATATAGGGGTATAAAAGTTATTTTTTAAAAATGCATCTGTTATAGATTTAAGAATCAAATACCACAAAAAGAATAAAATTTAGAATAAAAAATTAATAAAATTTTTATTTTAATGCTGCAAAAATATCTTCTCTAATCGAAACTATATATTAAACTGATAAAGTTTGTGAACACATCTCTACAATTTTTAAACATTATTTTAAAAATAAACTTATTATTTTAATCAAGTAAAAAATTAATATTAATAAATTTATTACGCTAGACAAATTTAATCCGGTATCGGATTTTCTTTAGATCATAATATATAATGATGTAAAGAGATTTTCTTAAAAACTTAGAATCTATAAATTTTTTAGTTAATCATTTTAAAAATTGAATTGGTTTTTTAAATAATTTAATTTATCGAAAATCGTCATCAAATCAACACTTCCCTGTTTTGTGACTTCCCTGCCTACTTTACGCGCAGGAAAATTGGATTTTAATGACTAGTCCCATAGATAAAGTAGATAAAGTAAGTGTTTTATCTATGACTAGTCCGGTAATAGTAATTGTAAGGGAGCGTTCATAAACTACGTGGTTTGGCCAAGGGGGGGGAGAGGTTAGGTAGAATGCTACGCAGGGCTACGTGAGGGTACGGGGGGAGTTATAGTCAAGCTACGTAGTTTTCTTCATTTATTATGAAAGCAATTTGCAGAATATAAGCGACAACATAATATGGATATTTATTTCCGTATTTGGATTTTTTTTATTATTTATGTCACTATTATACGACTTAGGCGAAAAAATAATTTTAATTTTGTATTATTAAAGTGAATATTAGCGCATCTTTAATTATTCTAGTGTTCTTTAAAGTGTCACTTCAAGTTTCAAGGGTTATATTGATGTGAAATGACCCTGTACAATAAACTTTACGAGGCTTATCGGAAATGTTTTTTCAACGAGTTTTCAAAGGCCAAAATCCAAAATGATGTTAATGAGTTATGGAAATCTTTTAAACAGGACACAACATGTCTTCTGGACTTTATATGAAAAAAAACTACGTTCCATCTAAGGGGGGGGGGGGGGTAGGGGTATCATGGTAAAAGCTACGTTAAGCTACATGATGGGAGGGAGGGGTTCTAAAGAGGTCAAAATCAAACTACGTGGTTTATGAACGCTCCCTAACAAAATAAAAGGGACGTCGTTCTTTTCTTTATTACTTATTATTGTTCTGACAGTAACTATGTATGATAACTATGTAGTCAAAAAATTGACACACTTGAATTTTGCTCATTTTAAAAATGTTGTTCAATTAATGTTTTAAAATTTCAATTTTTTACGATTTTCAGTAAAATTTAATACCATACTTGTCAGGAAAATGTCTCACTTTACTCGGAGCTTTAAAATACTCGGCACGGAGTGCCTCGTATTTCAACATTGCTCCTCGTCAGTAATGTATTATTTTCCTGACTTTTAGGTAAATAACTATTAAAAAAAAAAATAATTTTTAAAAATAAAAATTAATGGCTACCTACGCCTATTCGTGTTACGCCAATGGTTCAATTCCTTGAAGTTTGACAATTTGACGTGGAGGTTATCGGAAACGTTATGCACATGCGCACTGTGGCCTTACGTGGCAAATATTGTGAACATTACTTTCGTAATGCCTTATTTTGATTAAATTTATTATTTAATTGTTTAGTTTATTACATGTAAGTAAAAAAAAATGCTAGCTTAGGGTACATATTTTAGAATAATAAAATGGGATTTAGTGTAAACCGTGTGCGATCTTTTTTAAACGTGTAAATTGAAAGTGGACTATTTTAATTGAACTGAAGTTTGTGTATTTTAATTTTTAGGATTAAGAATGAATCCCCAATTTATACCGCAGCAACCGTTTGGTGGAGTTCCACGACAACCAGAAATTGCTACAATAAATAAGTTACCACAAGGTGTTCAAAATTTGCCACAAGGCCTTCCAAAACCTAATTATTATCCAAATAAATATGGTACATCTGTTCCACCTAATATGCCACCTTTATCGACAACACAGAACTCGGGATTTGCTTCAAATGCACAAAATAATGCGGATTTGCCGCAATTGAATACTAACCAATTGACATCCTTGCCACCTTCTACTACACCAAATCAACAATCTTTACAAAATAATTTTCCATCTATGCAGCATAATGGAACACCTTCCATGCAAATCGTTCAGCCAAATGTGCGACCAAACACAAATCAACCTGGTAATCTAAATCCTTCTCATCCTCAACCTCCCTATGCGTTTTCTGGTGAACAGCAATCGCAAACATTTCCTCCACGAACTCTTCATCAGCAAGTACCGTTGACCGGACCACCACCTCCGTCATTGAATAGGCCACCAGGTTCAACAGGTCAATCGTTTTTACCAAATCAACCATCGGTTACTGGACAATCCCTTCAAGGACCTTTACCAGGCCATCCACAATCCCAAGGATCTTTGCCGGCTCATCTTCCGTCTCAGGGACCTTCACAAAGTTATCCGGTTTCACAAGGACCTTTACCAGGTCAACCTTCTACACTAGGATCCTTATCCGGGCAGTTACCTTCGCAAGGGTCTTTGACAGGTTATCCATCTTTGCAAGGACCTTTACCAGGTCATCCATCTTTGCAAGGACCTTTACCGGGTCATTCACCTTCGCAAGGACCTTTACCGGGTCATCCACCTTCGCAAGGATCTTTACCGGGTCATCCACCTTCGCAAGGACCATTACCGACTTATCCACCTTCTCAAGGACCATTATTGAGTCGCCCATCTTTACCAAGGCAACTTCCTCAAATGGGGCATCCACCTTTATCTGGACAAATGCCTCAAATGGGACATCCGCCTATGCCTGGACATTCAACCCAAATGGGACAACCACCTCTGCCAGGTCAACCTCCCCTTCCGTCTACTTATCCTAATCAAAACTATCAACTTTCCAATCAAATGCAAAACATGTCGTTGGATTCTCAAAGACAATATCCTGGTGGACCAATGCCACCTAACATTAATGGAGAAGGAGGTCCACATATGCCATTGCCTCCCGGCTCGCAGGGTTATGCAAATGGACAAGGCAGAATGCCCAACTATCCAGCAATGCCCGCACCAGGCGTGCCAGGCGGACATCCTGGTTATCCACAACCTTATCAACAAAATGCGGCAGCTCAACAAAAGAGATTAGATCCAGATCAAATGCCAAGTCCGGTATGCAATAGAAAAATTTTTTCTCTCATTTTCAATTTACATAATTATTGTTTCAGATTCAAGTAATGCAAGACGATCAGAAAACTCGTTCGGGAGTTTTTTGTACAAATCAGAAAGGTTTGGTTCCACCTTTAGTGACAACAAAATTTGTCGTTCAAGATCAAGGCAACGCAAGTCCACGTTTTGTACGCTCAACAATGTACAACGTTCCAATAACACAGGTAATTCAAAGAATTTTGTGTAAAAATAAAATTTTGAAATGTTTTGTCAATAGGATCTCATGAAGCAAACCTCCATTCCATTTGGATTGGTTATAAGTCCTATGGCACGTACGATTGAAGAAGAATATCCACCTCCGGTTGCAAATTTTGGTGAATTGGGTCCGGTAAGGTGCAGTCGTTGCAAGGCCTACATGTGCCCCTTTATGCAATTCGTAGATGCCGGTAGAAGATTTCAGTGTTTGCTTTGCAAAGCAACAACCGACGTTCCTCCTGAATATTTTCAACATTTGGATCACACCGGCCAACGAATGGATCGTTACGAGAGGCCGGAACTAGTTTTAGGAACCTATGAATTAACGGCAACCAAAGACTATTGTCGTAATAACGCTTTTCCAAAACCACCTGCATTTGTATTTATCATTGATGTTTCATACAATAACATTAAATCTGGGTTGGTTAGATTGTTATGTTCTCAAATGAAAAACATCATTAAGAATTTGCCCGTCGATCAAGGCATGGATAAGTCGAACATGAGAGTTGGATTTATTACTTACAACAGTACTGTGCATTTTTACAACATTAAGGTAGGATTCATTATCATCTTTATTTTGAAAAAAAGTATTAAATTTATATACTAAATATAGCGGTTAAAAATTTATATAATATTTTGAGAGAAATTATCAAATTAGCAAAAGCTAGTTCTTGATTAAAATAAAATCAAAGGTCAAAAATTAGAAGCTAAATATTTATATGCAAAAATTGGGTCAAGGATTAGTTATGATGGCAATTATAAATCGACATGCTTATTTGATAATGGCAAAAATATAAATTAAGACTTGGAACAGAAAGGAGAATTTTGTAAACTTTTTGTTGTCGTAAATTAATAACAACAAGCGGGCAAAAGATGAAAGTGATACAGGTAATTGAAAAATGTTATAATTGTTGCTTTTTGTTTAGGGTTGTTTGGCTGCACCTCAAATGATGATTGTGGGCGACCTGCGGGATATGTTTATGCCATTACTTGACGGTTTTTTGTGTACACCTGAAGAATCCGAAATTGTAATAGACGCTTTAATGGAGCAAATACCTATAATGTTTGCAGACACACGTGAAACTGAGACTATACTTTTGCCCGCCATTCTAGCAGGCGTCGAAGCTCTTAAGGTGAGCTTTTACAAAGCTCAATGAGCTCGAGCAAAATTTTATATCTTTTTGTTATATTGCAGGCGTCCGATTGCAGCGGAAAACTGTTGGTGTTCCATTCTTCCCTTCCGATAGCCGAAGCACCTGGAAAATTGAAGAATCGTGATGACCGTAAATTGTTGGGTACCGAAAAAGAAAAGACAATTTTAACTCCTCAAAATCAAGATTACAATAAACTGGGGCAAGATTGCGTAGCCGTTGGATGTTGTGTAGATTTGTTTCTGTTTAATAATGCTTACATAGATGTTGCCACAATTGGACAAGTTTCGCGTTTGTCCGGTGGGGAGGTGTTCAAGTACACCTATTTCCAAGGAGATTTAGACGGCGAAAGATTAATAGCAGACGTTATTAATGATGTTAGCAAACCTATCGCTTTCGATGCTATAATGAGAGTGAGAACATCGACCGGTATCAGACCCACCGACGTGTACGGACACCTTTACATGTCTAATACGACAGATATAGAATTGGGATCTATAGATTGCGACAAAGGTGTGGCGGTCGAAATTAAGCACGATGATAAACTCACTGAGGAAGAAGGGGTTTATATTCAAGTTGCTCTTTTGTACACTTCGTGTTCCGGTCAACGCCGACTCAGGGTGCTAAATTTATCTCTTAAAACGTGTTCTCAAATGGCGGACTTGTACAGGAGTTGTGACCTCGACACTTTAATAAACTTCTTTGCTAAACAATCGGTTTATAAATTATTGGAGAATAATCCTAAAGCGGTTAAAGACAATATTGTTAATAGGGGCGCTCAAATTTTAGCTAATTATCGTAAAAATTGCGCCAGTCCTAGCAGTTCGGGACAGTTAATTTTGCCCGAGTGTATGAAACTTATGCCACTGTATGTCAATTGTTTGTTAAAAAGTGACGCTCTTTCTGGTGGTGAGTTTGGTATTGAATTTTTTGAACTATTTATTTGAAATAGTTGTCTCTTTGCAGGTTCCGATATAACTGTAGACGATAGGTCTTTTGTGATGCAAGTGGTCACTATAATGGACGTTCCAACTTCGGTGTCATATTTTTATCCACGTTTAATACCCCTGCATGACCTGCAAACAGAAGATGGCGACGAAATTCCTGACCAAATTCGGTGCAGCATCGAAAAAATGTCAGACAGTGGTGTTTATTTATTGGGTGAGTTTATTTTAAATCTTTCAGAAATTCATAAAATTATATTGTAATTTTTTCTTTATTTTCAAACAGAAAACAGTATATACATGCTATTATGGATAGGGTTAAATGTAAGTTCGACTTTTTGTCAACAAGTCTTTGGTGTACAATCCGCATCGCAAATAGATGTGGACAAGGTAACGATACCAAAATTGGATAATCCCTTATCCGAAGCGGTGCATTCGGTGATAGAAAAAGTTAAATCGCAACGTCATCGTAGAATGAGAGTAAGTGTTGACTTTTTTAATAAACTGCAGAAGCTAAAGTGCTAATTTTTTTAGTTAACGCTGGTGAGACAGAGGGAAAAACTTGAACCTATATTCAAACATTTCTTGGTCGAGGATCGTGGATTGGACAATTCTTCTAGTTATGTTGATTTTCTATGCCATATGCACAAAGAAATAAGAACTATACTTAGCTAACAATGTTAATTATTATTCTATATTATTTAGAATTTTAAACCATATTCCAGAAAGGAGGATTACACTATTGTATTTTTGTTAGTTACATTAATATTATATTTAAGAAATTTATTGTTTATGAGTTTTCGGTTTATGTAATAATAATAACGATTATTTGATTAAACTTATAATTTTATTTATGTGATAAAAATTTTTTTTATTTCCTACAATTTGCTGTTTCAAGATTTTCTAATTTTGGAAAGGTTCTTATTATATTTACATAATGTGTATGGTATTTTTTAAATATTAATTTTAAGGTAATATTTTTATTTGGTGCTGATATTACTACATTTATGTATTCAAATTTGAAAAAGTTAATTATAACGATATAACAGATTATTGTGTCTAATTTTCTATTAATAGGTTGCGAAGAAATAAAACTTTGTTAATCTAATTTATTATATCGTGTCATTTTAGAAAAATTTAAATAAATTTAATTTCTAATTGGCGGCATTTTTTCTTTGTTAACAAAGGTGGATATTATTTATTCGAGATGCTTAGCAAAAGGGAATTGTTTAAATTGGATTGGCTACATTACATCAAGATTGATAATAATCTTAAAATCTTTCGAGTTTAGAATTAAAAATTGTATTTTCTGGTTTGTACTATGAATGGCAAGGTTTTTTATTAATTAATTAATTAAGGGTAACCTGGTTTGTATAATGTATTGTTTTGTTACTTTCAACTGTGTTACAAGACGACTGCTCTTAGATTTCGGGGAAAGTGCTTTTGAATAGCTCTTTTATTATTTTCGAGTTTTTTCGTAAATGTAAAACATTTTAAAACTAATTTTTAAGTTGGCCCGATATAGCTAGGGAATACGAATAATAAAAAAATAGGAATAATAATGGGTTCTCGATGCCTTTCCTATAGCTTACAGATCGGTATTGAGCTTTAGGTCGGAAAATATATTTTCATATGACGATATTATTAATAATATTAAAACTTCAAAATAATAAGTTAATTAAAGCAATGAAATACAATAATTATTTGAGCTTTTAGCGAAGGTAAAAGCTTTCCTTAGAAATTTATTTTAATAAAATAATAAATTTCACTGAAAGCTCAAATAATTATTGTATTTCATTGGTTTAATTAAATAATAAATTTTAATTGAGGAAAGTGTATTTTTGAATTTATTATTTTGAAGTTTTAATATTACTAATTTTAAAAATAGTTGAAAGTATAACAATGAAATTACAAACGAAAAGTCAATATTGACCCCAAGAGTTTGTCTATCTGCCTTCAATTTAATTTTGTTTTACAAAAAACTTCTTGACAGTTTATCTTCAACCCTTTTGGTCACGACTTTTTTTGTATGCATGAAATTAATTAAAAGAAATAAAAAAAAAAATTAATTAATGCATAGATAGGGCAAAAAAAGAAAGTTGAATTTGTGTATTCAATTGAATACACAGTGACCGAAAGGGTTAAAATAATTTGGGGAGTAAATAACTGAACGTTAGACTAGGATTGTGCAGGTTGGTTCATCTTAAAAATGGATTAACGGATCAATATAAAATGTGGAGGGCACATACAAAACACATTAGGATACAAAAAGAGCTATTTTATATTTTCCTAAAATGAACATGTGGATATATCGACTCATAATTATTATATACGAAGGTCTAAAAGCCAGTACCTCATAAGTTGAGTAATTACCTACATTACATTAATTACAGCAAAAGAAAATGAATAAACTTCTTTAAAACCTCGATTTCATCGATGCACCTATTTGATCTAAATTCATTAATGCGATAAATAAAAATTCAACTAGAAGTCAAATAATTCGATGAAAACGAGGTTTTAAAGAAGAAATGTAATTTTTTTTTAATAAACAACCGTTTACTGCCTATTTTGTTGTTTGTGCCTATAATATAGTTCGTAATTATACTTTACTGCATGAACCACATATTAATTAATTAAATTATTAGGTACATAATAATATAAATGACACAGCATATTATTTACCATTCAAAAGAAGCCTTAAAGCACTGAATAAAAAATGTATCTATAACTTTAATTTTAAAGGAATCCGTTGAACTGCCGAAGAAATGAATTATTTTATTTTTATTTTAAATTTAAATAATAATAAAATATATCGTCGAGAATGCAAATAAAAGTTGTAAATTTTAAACTGACTTTTACTGGCTGTGACTAGTGGTTTTTATCTCGCTCACGATTTTACACGTGGAATTAATCTCATCTGAAATCAGACCCAGATTGCCGAATAGAAATTATAAATAAAATTTACTATTTTTCCAAATAACTCGAATAGGAAAATTTAAAAACAACCTGGGCCTGATGAAGTCAGTTCCACACAACAGACAACAGGGCTAGTTCCGCGTCTGGTTCCACGTGTAAAATATAAATTTTGCCGGTAAAACTCATGTTTTTTTTCTGCACTCTTGCGAATGGCTGAATAAATCGTCCGAAATGTCGAAATATTTATGTACAAATTTTGTAGTGTGTTTGATTTGCTACCCAGTCAACCCGATATTTCCTTTTTACTAATACCATACCTATTATTGTTTATATTATTCTGGCGATTCATCCGACTACGGCCTTATTTAATGTAGCAAATCAAACCTCCAATCAAAATCAATTTATGATTTTTGTATAACTTTTATTTTGCTAGTCCAGATGGCGATTTCCTCGGTCTTCTTTTATCTGCTATGTCATTAACAATACTTTTTAAATGAAGCACTTCATTCCTGTATGCTTCCTAAAAATAAATTAGGTGAGTTAATTAATTATCGATGTTCAATTATAAGCAATTAATTTAACCTACAACTTCTTTCAAGTTTAATTTTAACAAGTCCAGATCCTCGATAATATTTTCCATTTTATTTTCCATTTTCGATAATTCCTTATCGCGAGATTGACTTTTTTCCATCAACTAAATAAAATTAACCGTTTTTTAATTAAGGAATAAAAGAAGAAACAAATAAAAATGTTAACAGTTTACAATAATTATAAATATACGAACCATTTCCAATTTAAATAATCGCTTGTCAAGCAAATCGTTTTCTAAATCTTTAGCTTCAAAAGCAAAACCACCTCCACCTGTAATAAAATTATAGGTCAAGCAAAGTAGCAATTTATAATGCGTGTAACAAGTTCTAAAAATAAACCAGTCGCTGAACATTTTACTTTTTAATAATTAGACATAGTATATCAAGATTATATGCAGACTCGGACCCATCCCCCACGGTTCGAATAACTTTTATAAGGAATCGGAAAAAGAAAAAGAGAAAAACATCAGCTGAGCCTATAAATTATGGAGAAAATTGTGTAAGAATAATCAATATTATTGAGAATACCGAATACGGAACTTGGTGAAATAGGAATAGGTGAAAAAAAAAACATCAAAATGACAATAGCGAGGAATATGAAATTTTTGCAAACCATCAACCAGTGGCGGCGGCTAGTGGCTTTGTCATTTGAGGAGGCAAATTAATTGTAGAGTATACTGTAAAACAAAGACGACCCCATGTGGGGTAGAGAGAGATTTCCCGTTCTCCCCCAATATCTTCAGCAGTTCGCAAAAGTTGACAAATCCACCGAAAAGTTGGAAAAAGGACTAGAAATTAATAAAATGGGGCGACTGGGACGAGTGCCCTGTGTGTTTAAAGAAAAAGCTAAAAAAACAAAGTGGCACAAAAATTAATGCGCTTCATTTTATTTTGGGGAGAAGGGTAAAATGTTACATTCCGAACGTAACATTACCAAGTTGCGGTAGTGGCCATGTGGCAGCTCAATCATCAACATGTATGTACATATTATGTTCTAGACCGAGGGTGCTGCTTCTGCGGTAGCCGGATTTTATCTTTTGAATATATATTTTGAGAGAAATATCTATTATTTGATAGATCTCACAATCAAAAATTCACTTTATTGTTTGAAAATTTTAATAGTATTTTATCACCCCAAAATTTCAGAGGAATCTAAACCGGGGTTGCCTCCTCTGACGAGGAGCCGCCACTGCCATAAACCAATAGGAAAATTTAAATAGGAAATATTTCTTAGCTGGTTGTGTTAAACTGATAGCGGACTATTTGCGGAAGCTAGAAAACTTAGAGCGAAGAAGAAATACCCGAGACCCGATGGACGACCCGTGCTGATTTGTAAAGAAAATAAAACTGATTGTAGTCGATTTTTGCTCTTAACGAGCATCGATCACTTCATATTAAACAAACAAATAATTTATATTTTTTCTTCTGATTCTTTCTTCTTTATTACTACTCTCACTCATTCTCCTCTTTTTCTTCACTATCTTCACTCTTACTTCTATAATATTATACTGTTTATAATAGCCATAATAATTAATTAAGAATAAGCCAGCGGGTGCTAAACCGGTAGTGCACGTCTGCACGTACCTTTACCTTGTTTGTGACACGATTGTCCGTCATTTTGAAGAGCAAAGGTTTCTCTACATTCGCATTTAAAGCTACCGACAGTGTTGTGGCAAATTTGATCGCAGGGTTTATTTTCTTTGCACTCGTTAACATCCAATTCACAATGACGACCCGTAAATCCTTTGGAACAAGAACACAAATTTGGTTTTGAACAAAATCCACCATTTTGGCATTTTACGTTGCAAGTTGCTGAAATCATTTTTAAAACATAAATGCATTTTGTTATATTTCAACTCACGTTTGTGGCATCCGACGCTTTTATTACTGATCTGCGTCCATCCAGGACAACACGTATAAAAAACTTGACTTCTGATTTGGGTAGTCATCACGTTTCTATAAGATGTTTCGTAGGTTAATCTACAAAGTGTAACTTTTAGCTTTAAGAATAGATTTACAATAATTTCTCATTACTTTACGCCTGTACATAATTGATCGTTGTGACATCTTTGTAAATACTTTTTGAAAACTGGTTTACAAAAGCTTTCCTTGGTGGTCAGTGGAAATGTTATATTTTTGTGGGATGTACAAACATGTCTTCTAAAAATAAAAAATATAAAAATCATTATTTTTCTTGAAAATTAATATAAAATTCAAATTGAACATAGACTAACTTACTGCCGAACAGAGCCGGGCTTCTAAAAAAAGTTAGCGACGGGCCTCCCATATCCTCAAAACGGCTCTGCTGCCGATTAATAATAATATATTAACTAAGTTTATTTGTGTTTCTTTATATAATAGTTTTGTTATTTTTTGTATATCTTAAATTAATTTTTAATTGACGATAATTAGCGTCATGGTCGTCAGTGGCGGATTTACCAGCAGTCTGAGTAGGCTGGAGCCTAGGGCGGCATCAGATTTTAGCGGCGGTAAATTTAGGGCAAAATTTTTCGAAGTGAATTCATCGAGTGAATTCAAAATACATGTAAAAGAAAGGTAATATATATATATTTTATGTCCAAGTGAGAGGTAATATTTTTTACCTGAATTTAATCAGAATTCTCAAAATATTTATCCAAACTTGGATATAGCAGTTCGAATGGCTGTATGTACATACACCAGCGACCAAAACAAATTGTTCAAATTGAACTAAAGAAGATAACGTCGATGAAAGCTGCGATTCTGCATTTCACATACATAGTTTTGAATTGCGAGACAGTTGAATAAACTTAGCAATTTATGCAGATTAGCAATTTTCAAATACAATATAAGATAAGGTCTTCAGTTTTGACTCATATATTAGAAAATATTAATAAAATTATGACGAAATGAAAAGTTAATTATATGTAGATTGGAGTTAATTATTGTTGAAAATATTCATAAAAGGTGGTATGAATTCTTTTACAATTAACTCCAATCTGAAGATATCTTGAATAAAGTTGAAACTATTTTTGTCTTTTAAGAACTTTTAATTTATTACTACGATGAAATATATGTATCTACCGCACTAAAAAATTTTGAAACTCATATTAGAAAAACTTTATTTATGCTGTAGTTTAAATTTAGTTTAAGATTAAATATTGGAAAATTGAGTTTTTAAAATATTAAGTTTAACTCTCAAAAATATTACTTGTCTTCATAATTATTTTTTCATCAATCGCAACCGGCTCTTCCGATAATTTCTCTTTCAAAACAAAAAAAAGCAACAATAATAAATTATTGTTAAAGAGCGTTATCCGTTATAAATAATATTGTTTATTTTTAAATGAAAATGATTGCCTTATAGATAGTAGGTTTATAAGACTTTTTTAAATACTCGCAGCATTAAATTTACAAAGGTTATCTACCATATTGATAAATGCTAACGCAAAACACAATAATAGTATACTATATTAAAGTATAAGCGGATTTTGCGAGCACAACGGCGCATCCGGAGTGCTCGAAATAGAGCAAATAGCCCAATGTCATGGTTTTTTTATGACTTCCAAATTGGCTTTTGTATAAAATCAAAAAAAAAATTCAAATTCGAAATTTATATTTAAATTAATGTGAATCCAAAATAAACTTTCCAATATAAACTGGGAACGCAAAACGTCTTTGATAAATTGCCCAAGGTGCGACGACACAACTTTATCTTTCGATGGCTTCAAATATTTTTAATCTTTCCACAATACCCAATCAAATAATCTCAACAAAATTTCCAAATATTCGTCCAAATTAAGTAATTTTTCATAACTCGTAATAATACACTTATTCCATCTATTTAAATTTATTTCCAAATAAACTTTTCAAAAATAACAAATTTCAAAAAAACTCAAAAGACAAAATTGTACTTTTCATCTACGGTGGCCATTTTGGCGAAAAAGCCTAGTTTTCACTAGGACCTATCACAAAGGCTAGACGAAAACATGGAAATTGCACACGAAATAAGAGAACTCACAATCAATTTAAATAAAAAAAAATTTTTTTTTTTAAAGAATACCAATATCAGCATCTTGGTCGCTTTCAGATACAGCGATACAAACATTAATGAACACAGGAACCCTAATCCCAGCCAGGGCCGGATCAAGCTATTTCAACGCCGAGTGTAGATTAGGTAAATGGCGCTTTTAATGCTAATAATATCATATAGAATATTATAATCAAAGAAAAATGCAGTACCTCGGAATCACAACAATTAAAAAACGCTCAATTTTGGCGCCTTCAAAACTTTGGCGCTAGGTGCGGCGGCTCCATTGCGCACCCATGGTTTATCCGGCCGTGACCCTAGCAACATAAAAATAAATAAAATCTTGGAAGAAATTAAAAACACCATGGCTCACCTCACAAACCTATTCTAAACCCAGAAATCAGGATAGAAAGCATCGAATCTACTCACATATAGAAGCCCCAACATAACAGAATCCACTCCAGGAACTATTTCAGGGCCGTCCTCAAACCCAAAGCCACGACTAACCAAGAGACCACGAAAAACTACAAAATACTGGTCCCAAAGAAGTACAGAAAAGTGAAAGCTCGCAAAAAAAATGAAACAAAGAAGAAATATGAAAATCGTTAGAATCAACAAACAAGACCTTTGGTCTTAGAACCCCCCAAACAACCAAATACAAGAAAACAGCAAGAAAGCAGCTCGTTTCGAGATTTACATAATGCGGTCAATTTTAATTTGAATTTTTTATTGATTACTCAACAGCAGGGGCCAATGATTTATTAAACAATCATTCCTTTTACTTTAAAATTTAATTAAATTTGAAAAGGAAAGTCTGGTTTATTACTATCCATTAAACCAAAGAAGTAGTTTCAAGAATACAAAAACTTTAAGAACAACGGTAATCCGAGTTGCAACTTCTTTCATTTTTTAACTTTATTCTTAAATATTTTGGAACGTTTCTTAAAGGTATTTAGCTTAAATTTACATGTACAGGGTGCGCCATCTCGAGCTTCGGTATAGAAACATTGAATAACTTTGGAAAAAAACAAAATATCATGGAAAATGTTATATGTTTATTTAGATTGGACCTTTACAATTTGTGTAAGCTACTTTACAATATAATGGCGATCAAATGGCCGCCTTTGTTCTTGATCGCGAAGACGGCTCTTTTTCGGGCATTTTCCATAACTTTTTCGAGCGTCTCGGTCGATATATTGGCCATTTCGGTGCGAATACTGTTCTTGAGCTCGGCGATGGTCCTTGGCTTACTGTTGTATACTTTACTCTTCAAATAACCCCACAGAAAGAAGTCTGGCGGGGTCAAATCCGGCGATCGCGGCGGCCAGTCGAAATCGCCATTTTTCGACACAACGCGTCCGGGGAACTTCTGCTGCAAATACTTCAGTGTATCGTTTGCTGTGTGGCATGGCGCTCCATCCTGTTGGAACCAGAAGTCATTTAGACCTTTTCGACGCATTTCCGGACACACAAAGTGCGCCAGCATCCACCGGTACCGCTTGCCGTCGACTGTCTCGCCTTCTTTGAAGAAGTACGGGCCGATGATGGTTTTGGCACAAACGCCGGCCCAAACTGTCACTTTCTGGTCGTGTAATGGTTTCTCGTGAATCGCATGAGGATTCACAGTCCCCCAGATGCGGCAGTTTTGTTTGTTGACACCACCAGAGAGAGTGAAATGCGCTTCGTCGGTCATCAAAATTTCATGCCAAAAATTCGGCACTGTTTCCACAATTTCAGCTACTTTTCGGGCGTAGCTCAACCGACGCGGCTTGTCTTCGGCCAATAATCGTTGGGTTATCTGTATTTTATACGGGAACATTCCCAAATCCTTCAAAACGCGACGCATTGTGGTTCCACTGACGTTTAAATGCTGCGAACGCCGCCGATAAGACACAGTGGGGTCCTCCACAACACTGTCCCGTACAGCTGCTATGACAGAATTGGAACGCCTGGGACATGGTCGATTGTGTTGCCCACGGTTCGCCACTGAGCCGTGCTCAAAAAAATTCGCTGCCAAATGGCGAATTGTATTGTCGGAAGGCGCTTTTCTGCCTTTGTACTTCTTTCGATACGCACGCTGCGTTTTCACAATTGAACGATTGTTTTCAATGAACAGCGTCACCACCTCAGCACGTTCTTTTGGTGTTATGTTATTCATGACTAAAATTGTACTGAACTGACGTTTCCAAAACGTATCTACACAAGACAATCGGTTCACAAATGTCAAAGTTATTCAATGTTTCTATACCGAAGCTCGAGATGGCGCACCCGTTATAAGTTGAGGAATTTATTCGACAATATTAAGATTAAGTAATATAAAAATAAAAAACAAATTACATCGATTTATTTACAAACCCTAATGGCTATTGTGTAAGAAATAAAACACGAATAGGTATGTGTGCATATACGAAGGCGTGGGAGAAAATTTATTTTCTTGAAACCAAAAGGTATTCACAGCTACTATGTTATCTACCTACGTAAACGTGACTTATTATTTTTATAATGCACAATCGTATCGACATTAAATAATAATAATAATACATTTTTATATCGGCTACGATGATGCTTCTTGATGTGGTCTCGTGGCAATTAAAACTTAAGAAACTTCTAAGTGAAATCTATGTGGTAATAAAACACTCGTATGACAGAATTTATTCAAAAGGCGCCAAAATTACGTACAATTGTCCCAATTGTTGACTCAATTGATTAAAACGATTAAAATAGTTAACAATATATTCGCAGATTTTATTCTTTTACTTTTTGCATATTTTATCCAATTGCAATAATAATCATGCACTTGATAAACTTAGATGATTGCTTCGTACAGTCACGATTAAATTTATATTTGGCTTCAACCGAACGTGAACTCATCTTTAACAATTAAAAATAATTATTAATCATACTTGGTTTACTTATTAATAATACGGAAAGATGTGATATTTGTAAAAATAAATGTAATTTCATTTTTTTATTAATTTAAAAAATTTTTTTTTCTTATCTTTAATTAATTAAAAAAAATTAAAAAATTAAAATTAAAATTTTCCGTGCATCAAAAAGTTTTAAGATAGCCGGTGTTGTTTTCTAGAGCTTTGATGATGCTCATCGTGTTTGAATATTAATAATGAATATTAAATGCAATTTTGACTGCAAATAATACAAAACTCAACAAAAGTTATGCCTATAATTAATTTTTTAAGCTGTCAGCGAACACTTCATCTTTATTCACGTTATTTATTAAATTTTGTAGTTAGGGTGGTTTGGAATGCGATTACCTACATATTTATATAAATTAATTTGGATAAGACCGGTTCGTAGAACATAATACTTCTTTATTTTGCTTACATCAATTTTGATTATGCATAGTGACCTAAGTATATTTATCTCATTTTATTTTATGTTCGTAATTAATTTCATTAACTATATTTTGCTTTTTTAAATTTTATGTTATAATAAAATATAATATTACGTTATACTTAGAAAAATTATGTAGATTAGGAAAAGTCGAAATTTATTTTAAATAATTTGTAAAATTTCGATTATACAATAATATTGTAATGTTATCGATTAAAATCCAAGTTCCTTGTTATTTCTTCTTGTACTTGACCGTGAGCCAAAATAAAATATTTATGTTGGAATTCCATTTGCATCAGAACGTCTGCTTGTACCATGGGATAATTTGAAAGCACACAAATAGGTACGAATCAATCACATTATTTTTATAAACAGAGGCTCTTTGCAATATTTGCTTTATTGTAAAATTGATTGTTTTGCATCGTCGAAGATTAAAACTCATTTTCAATATTATGAATAATTTTTGTCCCGAAAAAAAAATAATTTTTTAGGTAACTTTCGAAACCGCAAATTTTTTCAGAAAATTATCGTTTTTATAATTTCCAAATTTTACTAATAATACACGGACATATAATATTTATAGTGTACTCAATCCAGAAAAGCCCTTTGAATACATTCTGTTAATTACTTAATTTAAAGTATACTACTAGGTACTATTAGATAGGTAGTACTTAATCGTTAGTGGTAATAGTCGCTAATAATGCCGAGAGTATTAGGTATATATTCTCCCGGAACATTATCAATTTTATAATTTCAAAATTATCCTTCACACTTACCCGGGATGTTGTCTGCTATATGGATTATACGAAATGCCAGTTTTATTGTCGGAAACTAAAATTCGATCAAATTTAGATTCCTCCGATTGCGTTTCAAATCTATTTACAAATCGATGATGCGAACGATGGTGATGGTGCGCGTTCACAGCGTAAAACAAAAATGCAACCGACAAAATCAAGTGCATTGTGCGTACTGCAACTGCATAAAATTGCAGCACGTGGATTCTTCAATACCGGATTAACTCACGTGACCACGGTGCATAAAGAACTGTTTAAAACAATAAAATAGTTATAATAATAAGTATTATTATGATGTGATGTGCGCCTCCATCGATGTCGCGGACAAATTATTTATTTGTTCGGATTATACAATAAGATGAAAATCTCATTAATTTAAATTTTCTTTTGGTTTCTACAAATTCCAATTTTTTTTCTAATATCTTCAGACATCATCATACAGATGCCGTATAAACTATACATAACGTTAATCCGCTTAAATCATTGCTCAAAGACTTTTCAAACAATACTTTCCTTACTAAGGAGTTCGGAAAGTAAATAGAAAAGGAAAATCATATTAGTCGTACAGGGCCCAGGATAAAAACAATCAGGACAAAAACTTATGTTTTAATATAAATTTTAACATTTGACGCTAAAATTTGATTTTAAAAGCTATTTGAAAGCTTTTTATTTGGATCTACCTAAATGTATTTTTTAATTAACAAATAACTGCTTTTAATCCTAAGTCATTCATCTAAACATACGAAATCTAAAGAAATAGAATTGTTCATTAACATTACATTGTAATTGGGTATCGTTAACAAGTACCTACTTATTATGTAGTTAGTAGCTTTTTTGAAAAAAAGATCAAAATTTCCGAAAAAATATATAAAATGTATTTTTGTGTCAATATAATCGTACGAAAATCAAAATCAATATAGTACTATACACTAACTTGAGAAAATTACATATTATTTATTTTATAATTTAATATCCAAGAGAGGGTTCAACCAATTTGATTTTATTGCTCCCTTATCTTAAATTATTATACAGTTTGACTTGTAACGTTTTTATAACAACTACTTCGTTTGCTCGAAAACCGTAATTTTAAATCTATGACAAAATTAACTGTGTAGGTAAGCCGCTCGGGAATTAATTTTTTGTTCTTGTATATAAAATCATTTATTATAAAATAGTAGGTATTACAAATTACAATGAATTAGTAGGCACTTACGTATATACTATTATACCCGGGTAAATATTTCATCTTATCTTACGATAAGATATATTATTTTCACCAAAATAAAGTTTAAAAAATTTTTGTTTTTATGACCAAGTTTCAGGGCCGTAGCTAGAGTTGAATTTAAGGTGGGGTAGCGTAGGTTACAGGTAGGGGCGGAAGTAAAAAATTTATTTGACCTGTATCAAGTCAATCATTTTTCGTCGCACTTGATTTGTGAATGAACGAGGTAGTACTTAATTGTCGGGAGGGGGAGATAGAAAAGAGCAAAAAATTCATTTATTCAGATTTGCATTATATTGCTTCAAACATAAATGTTATATTTAATATAATAATAAAATATTCTTTCTTAAAACAGCTGAATTCTGAAGAACTTCACTCAGATCAACTGATTTCGTTCTTTTCCAATACCAAAAATACCATGCCTTTCACTCTTTCGTGACCCATTGACAGCCTCTGAGGCCTATTGATTGCAGTTAAAGTTGAAAACGTAGATGAAAAAGGTCACTTTGATCGCCTGTACAAAACTTGAATTGCGTTTTCCATTTTACCAATGACTCAAATAAGCTTTGACCACAGTATCCTCTTTCCTTGATGGAATTATTAGACCTGAAAAATTAGTTAAAATTGTGAATTGGAGATAAATAAATAACACTAATACTCGTATTTTACAAGCAGCAACGGTAACATTTTGTCTACATCCAACTCATCGAGCTCGCTAATGAAATCTTCTTTGTAATTCAGCAATTAGTTACGTCCAGCGTTTCAAAATACTCAAATTTAAATGGCTGACCATCCTGGTTTGCAATATTTTGTCTTGCGGAGGAACATTTATGTACATCAAGTAGTCATCCATCCGATTTGAATTTTTAACTTGCCTCTTCTGGGTTTGAAAATTGAACATTTTAGTTCCTCTCTATTGCATTAAAAATTATAATTATCTTTGTCGGTGCGAGATCCTGCCCTCAGAGCCGTATTATCGCATAAGCCCATGAAGCCCGGGCTTGTTGCTCAAAATTTCAGGGGTGCAAAATTTCAGGAGACAGCTTCCTTTTCTCCATAAATTATTATAATAAAAAAAATGGTCAACTCTGTGAAGTCGAGGATAAGGGCGAAAAATATTATAGGCTTGCGGCGTCAAACATGCATAATACGCCTCTGCCTGCTCTTAGATTTAAATTGCATATTTATAGTATTAGCAATAAATTGCAATAACACAGCATACCATGAATATTTGAGTAAGTATTTTTTACAAAAACAAATAAGTGGCCAAAAAGAACTTCTTGCATAGGATACATAAAAAGCAGCCACCACTGGTTACAACACTGACTAAACTGAAACTACTATGAGAAAAATTTAATAAATAACACGATTTCGTGAAATTTGTTTTTTCAAAATACAAATTCGGTTGCAAATTGTTTTACCCCTGTAAATATTATCGTAAATTTTGGCAATGGAACTTTCAAAAAAACAAATTAATTTCAAAAATAAATTTTTTTTGTAAAGGCTTAATTTATTATATCCGTAGGCATATTTTGATTTTCTACGGAAAGCTGTGCTTCCCTTAGCTCCGCGGAAAACACACTACCGATTTCGGTATTGTTTTTAATTATTTCAAATAATTTAATTTGTTGAATAAGAATTTCGGGAACTCGGTTAATTGATTGTGTACATGTTGAATTAAATTGTAATTTTAAAGAGATAATGTTGAAAAACAAATGCTGTCCTTGGCCCACTTAAATCGGATAAGCAAAATGTATTAAGTAGGGCAGTTAGCAAACCCCAGCAGCAGGTGGTGACGGGACCTCCATCGATCGTTTCTTGCCCCGGAATGGTTACATTTACACATTCATTCATACGAGTTTTGATATTTCGTTAAAATATTATCATCAGTAGATACCTATGTATTTAACTTTTTCATTGTGAAATAATTTATTATTAGGTTTTAGTTTTAATTTTCTAGTAGGTTTTCGCACTTCTGTAATTTTATTTCTTCGATAAAACAGTACAGGAATGAATTAAAAAATTTGTAACTTAAGATATTTTTCCTGATCTACATAATATACTTTGACCATTTTTCGAAGATATGTCTCTGTAAACACCGCAATAACATGACAAACGAATCAACGAAATCCTTCAAGATTTGGAATGTCAAGTTGTCAGCGGAGTTTTCATTAGCAACTATTGTGGAAAGGCGCTATGGAAGGAAATTATTAAATAAATTTTTGGAAAATATATAGTATCAATCAAATCAATAATAATTATTATCACAATCTTACCATTTTCAAATATAATATTAATTTTTCCTTCGGAATTTTCTATAAACCAGCCGAAACTGGATCAGTTGTCTGCAATGGTCGAGAACACCCTTCGGTTTAGAAAATAAATTCTTGTGATAGCACACATCCATAAAGATAGCTACTTTTCAATAATATGTTCCATATCCCATTCTCGTCCATCTTAATTTAATTAATTAACTAATATCTAATAATTAAATAATTTAATAATTATATTATATTATTTATTAAAATAAACAATTTTTTCAGCATTTTTAACTACAGGTTGTCGTCGTTTCCTCGCAATGAGGTTCCCTTTTTCGACATTTTTTTCTAAATAATATTGTGCCTATAGCCAAAAATTTTATCATGTCGTTTTGTTTAATAAAATAGAAGATTTCGTCGTATTATTTATAATAAAAACTAAATTATTTTAAGTAATAAAATATAATTTAATAATTCTCTTACAGCATAAAAATTAATTATTGCGTCACAAAATTGATACTTCACTCATTCTCGGCAGATAAAAGATGAACTTCCGATATATTCGAATGTCCTAAAATTTGCTTAATTTCCTTTTGGGTTTTGTATTGCAAATAAAACAAAAATATTGTGACTCCCGTGGATAAAAATATGAAAATATACAAAACGTATTCGTGACCATTGGATTCTTGTACTAATTGTGCAGTTTTTGGAAGAGACGCCTTATCGTCGTGCTCTTCTGGTGATTTTGGTACAAAAGGTTTAACGTTTGCCGACGGTCTTGTACTATTGCATTTCACATTTTCGTATTCTTGGCCCAAATTAAATATCAAATTATCATATTTAAAATATTTTTCCATTTCTTGGCCCAAATAACAAGGCCACTTGTTGTTGTTTAAGTCAATTTCGGATAAACTTGGCGAGAAGTCGACCAATAATTTGTAATCCAAATCTTCGAGAGCGTTGTACGATAAATCCAAAGTGTGCAAGTTGTTTAATTTAAAAACGCCAGGTTCGTATAAAATCGAAATAGAATTATGCGATAAATTGAGTATTCTCAATTCTGGTAGGCTTGTGTATAGGCCAGGATTAAAATGTGCTATTTTATTGTAAGACAGTTCTAGTAAACGTAATTTTCGTAAATATTGAAAAACTCCCTTTTCAATTGCGTTTATTGCACAGCGACTCAAGTCTAAGTAATCCAGAGAATATAAGCCACGAAACGCGCCAGGACTCAAAGAGTTGATGACATTTTTGGTTAAATTCAGAGATTCCAAATTTGGATAATGGAGAAAAGTGTCGGGAACGATCGTTTTTATGTCATTTCCGGCTAAATTTAATTCCGCGAGACTGTATAGCGGAATTGCATCGTCAGGTGAAAGTTGTACTATTTTGTTATTTTCTAATAATATCACACTGATGCTTGTTAAATTATTAAAAATGTCTTTGATTGTTGCAATGCTGTTGTTCGTCAAGTCCAAATTTTCTAGAGAGCCTAGTCCGCTAAAGGATCCAGTTTCGATAGATTTTATCGCGTTCGATTTTAAATTTAATGTTTTTAAATTTACCAATTCTCTGAAACCGTTTTCCACTAGAGCTGTGATGGAATTGTTTTGCAAGTCCAAGTACGATAGTTTGTTGATTCCTATAAACGTTAACGGAGGAATACTAACGATTTTATTGTCCGGCAGTAACAAAGTTTCCATGAAAACCAGACCGATGAATGCCTTTGGTTTCAGATTGATTATTTTACTGTTGGTTAAATTCAACTTTTTTATTTGATTTCCCGATATATCAAAACTGTTGCTCTCCACTGTAGCCAAATTACAATTTATGCATTGCACCGTTTCGTCCAGGTTATCAAATCTGTAATTTGTAGTGCGAAAATAATTGGGTGTTGCTTCGAAGCACGTCGAAGTTAAAGATCCTCTTGCGCCGTACGAACACGATGGAGTCTGGCTCGACAATTTGATTATTAGTAGCATAATCGTCACGAAATATATAAATTTGGTGATCTAAAACAAATACAAATTAATAGCATTAGATATCAGTTACAGAACTTTTATGGAAAATTTACGGAAATGTAACAACAATAAGATTAACAGATAAATCTTCAATAACGCTCTCGTAATTTATTTTCCTACAATAACGAATTAATTATTTATTATTTTATTTACACAAATAATCAATAATATGTACGTAGTTGTTGCATAAATATATCTACACAAATTAGCAAAAAATTATTGCGATAAGAATAGGTTTTAAATAGCTTGAACCGTCAGAAGAGATAATTTTGCCAAAAAACCCGATCCTTATAATCAGGATGTTCTTTATCATAAATATTTACTTTTTATTTTGCGAAAGTAATTAATTTCATTATTAAAAAAATAATTAAATAATTAAAAATTATTCTATTAGATATTCCTAGGATAGCATTTTTTCAATTTTAGTTCACAAGCTTTTTTTGTGCGCAGATTTACAATATTACACTAAAACAATTTAGTAATTTACACATATAAAATTTCAATTAATCAATAACGAATGGTGCAATATTTATAATGTTTGCTCTTTGACTTAATAGTATTTATAAATTAATATAATTTTAAATGAAATAGAGATTGTGTATTTTTGCAGTAGCGTTATCGTTCAGTCTCGTACCAGTCTGTATCTGTTGACAAGATTTCACAAAAATTGGTTTTTACTGAAAAATCAATCCAAGATAATAATAATATTATCAGTATGTAGTATGTAGTAGAATAAATATATTATTTGATTTAACCAAAATTTGTAGCTTGGTTAACGATTCAATACAAAACAAATTTTGAGTGTTTAATAAAAATTGAGGTAATTCTCAAAGCTCTTATAAAACTTCAAGGTTGAGATTATTTATATAATATAAATTTTCGAATTTTAATCGCCGAATAAAACTCGGGAAATATATTAAAAGGTAGTAGTACTTGCTTGACAATCTACTAAAGGTCTAAAATAATCCCACTTGGGGTTTTCCAGTAAAACTGACAAAAAACATACAGATAACTATAAGTACTGTAAAGTAAAAAGACTATCTATCGTACAGCTCTACAACCCTGGGTGGATCGTTAGCTTCTCATTTCTATCATGACCGTTTCTATCCGGTGCTTCATCTATTCCCATGGTTTTGAGATCTGTTCTGGTATTATCACGCCATCTGGGCTGCGAGGAGGAGGAAGAGGAAAAACAATTAATTGACCAGTAAAATTCCCAGATTTAACTCCTCTTGATTATTTTTTACAGGGTGCTGTTAAAGCGTTGCCTGGTGTACAGCAACAGAAGAAAGCCCGACACCTGAGAGGAACTAATGAAGAGAATTAGGAATTCTTTTAACAAAAGAGGATATATATTATAAATACTACTCTACAACATCTTTTAAAATGATCGCGACTGTGTATTGAAGATCAGGATGGTCATTTTGAACACTTAATGAACACTTAATGAATGTTCTAGTTTATTTAATTACCTTAAGTACTAATAAAATAAATTTTTAATAAAAGTAGAAATTTTGTGAATTTAATTTTTTGTTTTGTAGCTGCCTTGTTTATTATTCTTTGATTATCTGCGAAAGAGATTAGTATTCAAAAATTTTTACTAGACAGAAGTAGTTGTAGTTCGTTAAATTTCCTAATTCCTAATAATAAAGGAATAAATTTTCGGAATGAAACGTCTGAATTTTTGTAAAATGTTTTGTTTAAAAGATAGTACATGGTTTCGATAAAAACAAAATAAAAAACAGCTAAATTCAACAATTTTTTACTTTCTTTAATTCTAAATAGTTTCTTCTTCTTTAAACTTTGATAAATGATTTTAGACAAAAGATATTTGAATCTAGTTTGTATATTATTTCACGCTTTTGAAAAAATTCACTGATCTATTTTTATTAAAAATGAATATTTTCCGGGCTATGGCCACGTGAAAGTGGAAATTAAAAAAAAAGCTTTAAAGAGGCCTAACTCTCGAGGGCTTAAATTTGGAAACAAATTTTTGTTAAAAATGTTTCTTAGAAAAGTGTCCTCTATCATACCACCTAAGTTATGTAAAGTGTACTGCAATTCATTTGCACATACAGACATTATCTGAAATCTGTTCCGATTTGCCGACAATCGATGCATGTTGGTAATAGATAAATAGGCCCAATTTCGGAATAAAAATTAATATATAGGTAGTTGGAATTTTTTAAGAATAATTTAAAAATTTATACTAAACGATGACCGCAAAACATTAACCAATGAAATTGGTTTGAAATTAGAAGTATAAACAAATAAATATTGCTAGTATAAAACTGCCTAATTTATTCTAAACCAATTTCATTGGTCAACTATTTTGTTAGTATAAATTTTAATATTATTCTTAAAAAAATCCAACTATAGCATTAAAATTTAATCAGAGAGATTCCAAGTTAAAATGAAAAGTTTCGTTGATTTATTTAACTCGAATTCTTTTATTGCTACCTCTTATTATTAATATATTGTAGGTACAATTCCATAAATAAATTTAAGTTAACATTAAAATTTAAGCAGCTTCAATTTTAGTTTAATTATAATTCGCTTAAATCTTAAGTATATCTTAAATTTTTCTATAAAATTAATTTTTCTATGAAAGAATTATTATAATATTATTAAAATATTAGCTATATAGTTTTAAACAAATGTAATTATCGAAGATTAGCTAAGAAAATTATTATTATGATTTAAAAAAAAAAAAATTTTTTTTATAAAAATTTATAATCAAGCTATCGGACAAATGTCAATACTACATCTTTCCTGTAACTATGTATTTTATTTTATGACATTAATAAATATTCTTGACAAAGGGAACATTCGTTCCCGAAAGCTCGAAAATAATTTATTGTTTTTATGGTTTTCTTAGCTAATCTTCGATAATTACATTTGTTTGAAAGAATTATTATTTATTTTGTTTTGTAATTTTTAATCTATTGAATATGGCGCCACGGTTTTGTGGTGAAAATATAATCGATTTATGCTAGATTATTATTATTATGGTTTCTACGAAAATAATGCATAATATCTTTGTACATATCCGACTGCTATTTTTTTCATAATTCATAGTAAAACTTCAATCGTTTAAAAAAATTACAAATTTAAAAGAGCTTTTTTATCACCATTTAATATTTTTACATGGTTTTTTTCTTAAATTTAATTATAATATAATCCATTAGAAAATATAATTTATATTATGTTAATAAATTCTATGCGAAAAAATATGTAGGTAAGGTATACAAGAAGAGGATATAATATAGGTTCAAAATAATATGAATTATTTGAATATTAAATAGAGTAACCACAATAATATTGAGTTTAAAAATTTCTATACGGTTTTGAATTATACCATAAAATAGCAGATACAAAAATTGACTGATCTTATAGTAAAATCGTACTTAGTATAATAACCGGTAATGTAAAAGCGTGAGTGGATTTGATATATTTTCCCTATCAAACTCTTTATTTTGTTTAATTCTAATTTAATTTAAAATAATATAAATTATAATAATGATGTGTACTGACCATTTTCGTGTCTAATTATAATCAAAAGTAACGTTTTAGTTTGATTCACCAAGCGCCACGACCAACTGACTTATTTTATGATTAACAAATTTGCCCAGTGCCAGGAAGAACTACCGATAAGATACAAAAATTTATACTGTTAAATTAACAAAGAAATATGAATAAGATAAATAAGTTATTGCGTACAAAAGTACTTATCAGTTTCTCATTTATTTTATAATATTATATGTACTATACTAAATAGCTAAGTACATTATGTACTATACGGGATGCTTGACTAAATTCAAAATTTCATATACCTATGTATCTATTAGCTTCATGATAAAATTTATTATTTCTATCGATAGACATAATTATATATTATTATAAATTGTACGATAGAAAATTAAAAAAAAATTAAATCATTTTATACTATTTTGTACGTCCCACTAATTTAAGAGATAAAAATAATCAAACATAGATTTAGTAACCTTTGAACTATAGATCTCCAACGTTATAAATACTCATCCTTATCGTGCATTATTTTGAGACAGAAAATTCGACTGCCTCATTTTTTAAAATCATTATTTTATTACGTGAAGAGTGAGGGAAAATGTTCAAAGCATACTTATTATACCTTTTGGTTTACGAATTTCGTTTTATGTAAACGATTAATTCATAAGAAATTACTCAAGTGGAATAACGAAGACGTTCTTATTAGGTACAGCAACAATTTATATAAAGAAAATTAAGTTTTTCACCTTAAATGTGCCTTCCGCATAAAGCAAACAATAAAAATAACTCTAATTTCTTACAAATAATTTCTACATATAAATGCTACTGTATGCAGCATAATAACGTCTGATTGATAATGAGGATTTTTAAAAGATCGTTTATGAGCATTGCTATAAGAAGTAAGGGAAGTATTTGTACTTTTTTTAAAATAACAATTAAATAAAGTAAAATAAACAAATCTAAAGTTTGTAATGGTAAATGTAATAGTAAGTTGTAAACTTGTAATTGGTGTTCTTAATAGTCCACTGACTTGTGGATTTTAAGACAGAATAATTTTATTATTATAGTATCTTACAGTTTCGGTGCGTTTTTAGATAATATAATATGATCTATTTTTATGATGTCACAATAATCAAAATTTAGAGCAATAGATCAGCTAGACTTATCTAAATTAGTTCAATAATAAATATTGTTGCATTTACTCAAAGTAATATTTTATTATTATAATATTGAAATTTATTTTTTATCGCTTCCATGTGACAATTAAAAGTTTACGAGGTCAATTAATAGTAATAATATTGTAAATAATAATTAATAGAATACTAACGAGTTATACTTTCAAAAATAATATAAGGAAAAAAGTCGCAATTAGACTATGAGACTTTACAATTATTTTAGCTTTCATTAATATGTATAGATAATTTACGAATAACAAATTAATAGTACCTATATTATCTTTAAAATAGGCGAACAATAACTAACAGAACCAAAAATAAAGTTTTGAATGTGATTTTCACATTTGCCGCATCAGCTTTGTAATGATTTCTATCGGTGGTGGTGCTGAGGAAATGCCGTATCTTTGTAATTTCGATGACGAAAGTCCGAATTTGCATTGGCTTTAAAACAATATCAAATTTATTGTTGAGATTTGTTTTAACATTATTGGCTCGAATTTTTTCGTCTTTAATTTTCCATATTAATTTTTTGTTTTCCTCAATTTTCTGATTACCTCCGAGTGTCATCTCTTGAACTGACGATATACGATACGATTTGAATAAATTCTAAATTTGTTCGGTAATATATTAGTAAAACAGTTAACACAAAAATTATTTAAAATTTACCTGCAAATTTATTAAAACTTCTTTTGAATTTTTCGGATCTTCATTGTTCTCGAAAATATGTTCGAGTCTTAAGAGAAAGGAGTTGTTTTTAGAGCACGGTTCTAAAGTTAGAATTTGCACGTTATTCGGTAAGGGTTGGAGAATTTCTGAAAACTATTTTCGAAAAGTGGCTATAATAAAGCAAACAAAAAGAAAAATTATATTATCCTACTTCACTATTTAGTATTTTGTTCAAGTCTTCTCTTGTTTGCGATCTTAATTCTCCTACGAAGGTCCACGGTGCCAATAATTTTCGTTGTGCTACGTCGTGTTGCTGAGCAGCAGCGGATACATCTTTAAAACGATAGTGCAAGAATAAAGAAATAAAGCGATGCAAAAGGTAAGCCTTACCCTCAGAAATATTCCCAAAAATTAGATAGTGCTTTCCAAGAACTCGCACACCTCGATTGAATTCTAATTCGTTTAATACTTCGTTAACCCCAAAATTGTCGTCGTTCATTAGTCGACGATGAAGCTAACGCAAAATTCAAAGAAACACGATTCGTTTCATAAAAAATAATTATAATTACCATCAGTTCTACTTCTCCCGCGTTTAAACTGGATCCTCCTTGTGCACGATCGTTCAAAATTGCAAATTCCTTATCGAAATCTTTGATGACAATTCTAGATGTAATGGGATAATAGTTACCACTAACAGGTTCTTCGTTTGTATATTCAAAAGTATTTCTTTCGCCCCGTTTTCTTTCGATTAAACCTCTTCCATTTGAATCGGTATAAAAGATAACGTCGGAATTTACATTGGTCGAATAACGCAAAATCACTTCTATTCCACTTTTTTCTCTAAACCAAAATATTAAAGCATAAAATATTCTATTCCGTATTTTTAACTTACCGATATTCGAGAGGACCGACAAGCCAATTAAATTCAAGATGATTTTCATCTTTATACACCCTAATGACTTGTTTCGTAAAATCATTAAATTCCTGATGAACTTCGTCGAACAGTCCACCAGAGTAAACTGTTACGGTTGCATTTTCACTTATAACGATTGCATTTTTTTTATCTTTGGCAGGTCGAAATATGTAAGCGCCCGAAGCTCTCTTGGTTGATTCGGCATTGGTACCATTGGCCGATTTGTAATAGAAAAAATTTTGTGATACCGGAAAGGTTACATCATTAAACGTTACACTCGCCATTAAACCCGTTATATTATTTAAATTAAAGCCAATTTTCTAAAATCATTGCAATGTTATATTGTGTAGTTTATTTTAGCTTATTACCTACTCTGTTGCCTAAAGAGTACTTGTTTAATGCAGGTTTTATGTGGCCCGCATTATTATTTAGTTTATCTTGTCTTTCCACGTAATAGTAACGCAAACCCATCGGTGGTAATTTTTCCGCTTTAAAAACAAGTTCATAAGCTGACCTATTCATTCCCTTATAATTTTCGAATTTATCAATGCTAGGAGTTACTTGGTAATTAATTTGTGTACCTAAACAAAAGATAAAAAATAGTTGCATTTATAGCTTTTAAGAAAAATATTATTGAATTTATGATTTAGTTCGTGAATGTAATGAATATTGTTCATCGGCGCAAAAATGATGATTTTTTTTTCGGTGTAAACGTACCATTTAATAGACTGACGTTAAATTTAACGCCCAATACAGGCAAACGGACGTAATGCGAAATTTCGCGACTCAACGGATTGTAAACCACTGCAACGAAACGTCGTGAATTTGATTCGTTACAAGAAGTGACGTTGGCTAGCAGGCAAGTTACCAATCGAACATCGACAATTTCGTCGCGTTTATTTTTTCGTAAAAGACCACTAAAAAATCAAAGTTCCACTTGCAATAATAATGCAATAATATTCCGAAATCTTACTGAATAATTTCACTAATATTTCTCTCTGCGTCTTTAATTCCTTTTGTTAATAATCTGACGTAATCGTCTGTGACATGTTGTTTCTCGGTTCCCGTTATTGCATCGTGGTGCTGCATGATTCCAAGGATTTCTTTTAAATTTGTTAGATCTTCAGAAAAATCATTGCCTTGAAGTTTCTGAAAGGCGGTCAGTTGTTTGGTTACCTAAAATTTCAATCGGTTTAAATCGAATATCACCAGACGTATCTACATAGTAGCAATCAAACCTGCAGCATATTATTGGCTTCTCTATCGAATCTTTTGGAATTTGGCCTGGAAGTGTAATATCCAGTCCAATATGAGTGTTTGTCGGATGCGTAAGGTATGAAATCGTCCGTTTTTAAACTAAAACTCAAGTCCTTCGACTTTGCGTATTCGTTAACTGCATGTATGTAACAAGAGGGAGTCGAATAAATCAAATTGTAAGTTTCGTTATAATATCGTTGAAATCCCCTAAAATGTAAATATAGAAAACATTTTTTATTTTACAAATGAAATTTATTGGTGTAGTTTGTAGTATTATAGTACTTGATCAATTTATCGATGTTTTTGTAGTACATTTGTGCAGCTTGGTAAGTGAAATCTCCGCCCATGGTAATAAGGATATTATTGGTCTTAAAATTAACGGTTTGTTTTTCAATGTAGTCGATAAATTGATCGACCTGTAAAAAAATAAATAAGAAATTATAGTTTTTCAAATTTATATTAACGACTACGATATTACCCGTTTTTTTACGTTGAAGTGAGGACTCTCGTCGTCGTCAACAATAGGTTCATCGCCACAAACAACGTCCCAACAAAACGTCGAAGGTGCATCATAAAATCTGTATACCACGCTGGTGAAAAGGTTCGAGTTTTCACCTAGAAATTTAAAATTAAACATTATTGCAAAATAACTTTTAATCTTCAAGACGCAATATAATTACCCAAGTTTGGATCGCCTCTCCACACAAATTCCATATTCTGTTCTTTCTGCCTTTTCTGTGCATCTCTGTAATCTAATCTTGCAAACATTACGCCGTCGAAGCCCAAATGAGAAAATATTGACGCCATCTCACGAGTGTGACCAAAAGGGTCAATTTGCCATCCGATCCTTGGTCTTCCGCATTCTCCCAATGTTTCATTTATGATTCTGAAATAGTTTTTACCTATTTATTAGTTTTTGGCAACTTAATTATTATTGATGGGCATACTTTAAACCCAAAGTAAATTGATCGATTATTTCTTGATAATTTGTAGCAGCTTCGTCGTTCATACTCCAAGCTCCACTAACAATTTCCAATCGACCAGAATTTACAAGAACTCTTACGTCATCTTGTTTTTTCTTAGTTTGCTGTTTCCACCATTTCCAAAGAAATGCTGTTTCGACTTGAATGAATCTGCAATATTGTAAAACTCGAATTAGATATTTGAACTTATTTGTGCAATTCGGGTACTTTACACGAGTGGCATAACATTATTGACTTATAAGCAAAGAATATAGATAAAACATCGATAAAATTATATCAAAATAAATGTAAAATAATTAAAAATTACTAACAATCTATTACTAAAATCAATTACTCAATTAATTCAATCATTTAACTCAATTCATCAATCAATTAACAATCAATTACTAAAAATTACTAACAATCAGCGACGGCTCGTCAGAGGAGACAAAGAAGACTTATCCTCCCCTTAAATTCTGGACTATTAATTGACCTATCAAGATTTTTTAAAATGTAAAAAAATACTTAGATTTTTGATTGTAAGATCTATCAAAAGATAAATATTTATTCAAAAAATAAAGTGAGGCTCCACAGAAGCAAAACCGTTAGCCCAAAGCGGCCTATAGATGCATCAAATATAAAACGCTTCACGTGCGTTTCAGGCAAAACTCGGATGCACCCTAAATAAATTTCACCCCTTTCGAGTAGCACCTTTGGCGAATTGCGGAGCTACATTCAGGGATGTTTTTAGCGAATATGCGTTACTCGTGTTACTATAACCATGACAAACACGGATTCACGCTAAAAAATAGTTCAGCGTTTGTCTAATTGTAATAACAACTCTGTGCATTTTCGTAGTCCTGAAAAGGACCACGTTTATGTCTACACCGGGTAACGAGTGGCTATCTGCTCGGGCATATTGTCGAGAGCCAATGCCGGCGTACCGTGCTGGTTAAATTATCAATAAAGATGGGATTAAATTTAAAAATAAATTTGCAATTTTTTTAAAATTTATTAAGTGCTTTAATTACGAAATCATAGCACTGGTGATTGGAAGATCTTAATTGAACAAGATTTTAGTTATAAAAAACAGTAGTGAAGTATTTCAAATTTGTGTAATTTTTTTTTTACACCCGGGATTTTTAAAATTAAAAATTAAAATTAAAAATAAGTATTTTAAGTTTTTTAATTATTGTCGACCTTTAATTTTTATTTTATTAATTAAAAAATTGTTGAGGTGCAGGTCTATTTAAACAATTATATTAACTTTTTTATTAACTTTTAACTTTATTTTTTAATAAATTAACTTTTATTACATTTTATAACTCATTTTCAAGGCTGAAATATTATAGTGGATGTAATCATAATGATTATACTATTGAAAAAATTAAAAAATTAGTTTTTTTTTAATTAAAAAAAGAAGCCCGTCTAATTTTACAAATTAAATATAGCACCGATTGTACAATGTGTACGTAGTACTTATTTTGCAATAATAATCTTTGTGTATTATCTTTTGCGGTTATGCAAGTTAAGATTTGGGAATACCCTAAATATACCTATAATGTAAACTGATAACATTTGTATTTATTTTTGAAGCACACTTTTAACTGATTGATTATAAATAAAAACTTACTATTAAATTGTTTATAATATTAATAATAAAAATTATAAAAAAGTGAGAAATAATATTTTCTTCTATGTACAGCGAATATCAAGAAATGATCCGGATATTTTGAAAACATATTTGTCATATAAAACTAGCTTGCTTTAGACACAGACTTTTTTATTGTTGCTTATCTATGTATTTCATTCCTTCTATTATTTCGTTAAGTCTTTTATGATTTACTATATACTCTGTTACCTTCTATCCGGATTTTCCAAAAGACCGTCGATCACAGAATCGATAATGTATTGAACACCCGAGTTGTGAATTCCATTTCTTACTAGAAAATTAAAAAAATAATAAAATCTTAAAAGTAAGTTTAACGTTGCTTAAAATTACATCCATAAAAATATTGGTCCACCGTTTTTAACCATCCCACGTCGTCGTGCGAATGAGGAACTAAATGCACATTTAACTTATTCTTTGCGATTGGATGGCAGGACTAGAAAAATTAACAATTAATTTAAAAATTTAATTTTGTTGTTAATAATATTTTACCTCGTAACCACATTTCAAATTCAACGAACATGTTTTATAAATTATGCAAAACCACAGTGTAACTGTGAGCAGTAGTGATACTCGAAACTTCATCTTAATTTAAGTTCAAAATAATATAACAAACGATTGCATTCAATACTACCTACTAGAATATAATATTACTACATACTCGAGAGTTTGAAATACTTATATCGGCATAGGTGTACCGACTCGAGTATTTTGATAAAATAGATAATATAATTTGAATAAAAATAAGTTTAACATAACAAGTACAATGTACCAACAAGTGATAGAATGTTTTAAAATAAATTGAACCGCTTCAAATGAATTTGTATTGTGAAATACACTACTTATTAAACAAAATAAAATTCAACACCTCGTTAAACATCTCCAACTCCCACTTTATTTTGCATCGACGATTATATAATTAGTTCACCAATAATTATATACCGATATAGTCGAAACACAGGGTAATGGCGTAAAGCCAGCATTTGTAACAAAAACAAACAAGTGAGTAACCCCTCCGTTGAAATTCTGGTCGTGTCGAATACACTGCTGTGATATAAAGGCAAAGAAAAACCACCCCATTAATTAAATTCCCTAGTACGTCATCTTGGCTTTGCAGCCAAGTGATCGCCTACGCACTAGTCCACTATACTAGTGTATGGCACTCGACGAAGAATAATTTATTAATCGCACATTTAATTATTATGTCTCTAAAATACACAGTATTTTTTAGTTTTGATCCGCGTGGATCAGAATTAGAATCATTACAGACAAAGATCTGTGAGACATAATCAATAAAGATCAAACATTTTATCTTTCTTCCTCATCGCATTGTAGCAAAGATTTACAATCAGTAAAGTCTGTGTGCATTTTCCTCCCGATATCTCCCACGCTTTTATAACCTTTTATAACTACTAATTCATAATAATCATGAAATACCGCATTAGTTAGCATTATATCATTATCGAGTCCCCGTTCAAATTAATTTTATTGTGTAATTTTTAAATAAAATAATTAAATTTCTACGTCGCACGTCGTCTGTCCGTATGAATGTTCCCTGCTTCATAGTTAAAATTCAAAAAATATCTATGCAATTATTTAACATGTTATTCGAATTCAAAATTTAATATACGCTTAAACTACAATGAGAATAAATTCCCTTGACATACCAATGGTTATAAAATAGGATTTTTACTCGTTCAAGCCTACCTGCTGACTCTAGGTGAAATTAAATACTTTTCAGGACCGGAATCCGCGTAAAGCGATTTTCAACATTCAAAAATTGCTATAAAATAACTAATATTGCCTAAAATTAAAAATAAATAAAATTACATACATTAAAGGCCGATGTTACATTATTCCAATAATACCAATAACTCCGTGTCAAACAAAATTTTACTTTTAACCCATTAAGTACCAAGCATATTTTTTTAGATTTCATTGTTTTTTTTTATTTGAAATTCGACACCCCCAACGAAGAAGGACGTAACTCGAGTTACCCGCATCCTCGCCTGAAATCGCTTTGTTTCACCCCTTGCCAAACAATATACTATTGTTACACCATTTTACCATCTATTAATATACAAATATTAATAATTTTAACAGGAAGAAGGTTGTATCTCTGAGATACGACCTTCTTCTACGGGATTATTAGATTTTACCTCAGGTCGTAACTCATAGAAATTATAGTTCTAGGCTGAATAAATAGATAAAAATATAGAAAATAAAGCAGACAACCATTTAAAAGGTGTTCCCGTTTAAAATATTTTTTTCGCGCTTAAAATAATACTTCTAGAATTTTTCAAACTTTCAAATTACTCTCCTGGAAAATAGGCAAAAATGAGTTACGTCCTTCTTCGTTGGGGGTGTCGAATTGCTTGCAAAAATATAGTTATTCAAAAAATGTTCCTAATCATTTTTTGATTTTAGGGCTTTATATATTCGAGATAAATGCCGTCCTAAATGACGACATTGGGATAACATGAGTACCTACATTTTCTTGGAAATTAATTTTTTTTAAATAAAAAACGTAAAAAATCGATTGAAGTTGAACCCGCGTGTTAGCAGCTTAAAAAAATTAGGGGTCTCTTATTTTTTAATGCTCTACCACACATTCAAAAATTATTCAAATCGGCGAAGGACACCGGGGATCTCTTACTTGGTGAGATACACTCTCATAAAATTATTTATTGAGGTACTTGAAATTTGATATTTTTTGAAAATAAAAATATAAATACGATGAGTGATGTTTACCAATGTGGACAAAAATTTTGTTATAGGAATAAATAATTTTTTAGGCCTTAAAAATATATATATTTTTTATATTTATTTTAAATATATTATATTATATTATATATATTATATATATTTTTTAAGTTACTGTCATCAAATAATGATGACGTTGGTACTTAATGGGTAATCTGGGTAAAACAGTAATGTACTATTATTATTGTGAATATTAGAAATTAAATAGGTAGTACTATCTACGTTATATTATTATTTGTAATGGTGTTATTTTTTTTTAAGATTGGAGGAAGTTGCAGCAAGATCGGAAGCCCCAGTAGTTCCGCCCTTGGCGCACACGTATTGTTTACGCTTCGACCTGTTTTCCTGTTTTCCTGTTTTCCTGTTAGCAGTGGCGTATTTAGAAAATGCTTATTGTAGAGATGGGGAAAACCAGATTATTTTTCAGATTCTCGTTAATCCATTCGTGTATGTCAGTGGTAAGAGATAACTGAAAAGTTTCAAACATCAAAAAAATAATAGAAAAAAAAAAAAACATGTAGGTACTTACATAATTATTATGTATACTATGTACTATGGAGGGTAGAGGTAAGGAGGACAATCTCATATGGCTGCTTTATTCTAAAAGTGGCCACTGAAAAGCACTAAATAAGGTTTCAGAAAACGGCCAGAATGGCGCTGGCGTACCGAGAGGGTATGGTTTGAACTATGGAAGGTAGAAGGTAGATATTGCATTAGCTGAGAATTAAACTTGAATAATAAGTATAAACTCCTCGCTTGACATAAAAAGTTTCATTTATCAAGATTGTGTAAAAAGCAATAAATTAAAATACTACAAAATTGTTTATAAAAGTTTAATAAAATATAAATTGAACATTTTTATTAATCTTTCAAACCCTGGCCTGGAAAAAAAAACAATGACGGCGATATGTTCCATAGTTCAAAAACCATACCCTCTTGGTACACCAGCGCCATTCTGGACACTTTCTGAAACGTTAATTACTACTATTTAAAGGACACTTTTTGTACACAGAGATTGTCCTCCTTACCTCTACCCTCCATACTATGTACAAACAAAATTTAAATTTTAAAACCTCATAGTACACAATATGTGTTATATGTGTATAATAGTCTACTGGATTTTTTTGATTTTATATTATCTTTACGTAAACTTTTCATTAAAATGTAAGATCACGTTTGTCTCTTAAAATGAATTAAACTTTAATATTAGAAAGGCTAACGTTTTAGCGAAAGTCGAATCTCAATTTTAAATTAGAGTCGAAATTGCAGCTTACCGAAAGCTCGCTAACCCATGAACAAGGTAAAGATACTTGGAACGAAAATATCAGTCGGGAGCTATAAAACACACCAAATTCGAGTAATTTGCCATAACGCTAATGCATCCCTACTGTTTTAAATATTGTTAAATTAACTTTTTTAATTTAACGAGATTAATAACCGGCGTAAAACTTAAGAGAGTAACTTTGACAATTCGTTGACAGAAATTATTTCTCTATCAATCGCAATATTTTATAACATATAAATTTAATAAATAAATAATAGGAGTACTATTTTTTTATACATTTATCGACGACTCCCCTTTTACGAAATTATTTAAAATTTTTTAATAATAAAAAAATATAATAAGAAAAATTGCAATTTTAGTCGAGGACATCGCTTTCCTTCTATCGTTGTCTCTTTGGCGCATTTCTAGGTAGTTTATGGTGACGTTTTATATTATGATGACGTCATAGTGGTAAAAGAACGCCTGCGTCGTTAGGAAAATGTTCACGGTCGACACGATCGACTCGACGCCTAGCTGTAAAACCCCGGCGCATGTAAGTTCAGTCTACGGTTTGTAACGCGATTTGAGTGCCCCGTGCGTTCACCACGATTTTCATTTGTGTATGTATACATGTTTATGTTCATAAAGGGAATTGTCTTTTTAAAAACACGCACTTTAGGTTAGTATTTTCATATTTCTCATTTATATGCAATCTAAATCGAAACAAATGTTTTAAATCCAGGTCATCTTTGAAAAAGCATAAATTCTGGTAACGATCAGGAAAATTATTCATTTTCACAGATGTTTAACGAACATAATATTGAACGTAAAATAGATAATCAAAGTGTATTTCGATTAAAACAAAAACCAAAGATATTTATTAAACTATAAATTTCGATTGTGTGTCGAATAACAAAATTTTCCTAAATTTTCTTCCACACTAATTTCACTAGCCATCCTACCATTGTTATTATTATTATTAATTTTTATTTGTAATTTATATTTTTATTAAAGCTTACAAAAGATCAACCAAAAATTCAAATAAATATTAATGCAATTCAAGGAAAATTTGTTTTCTTTTGTTTTTTTAACAGAAAAAATAGAGGGTATCCCGAATAATATTGCATATACTTTTTATTCGGTTTTTAATGCGACTTTCGGTTCCTACATTATATACCTACCTATCCAAAAATTTCAGAAAATATGTTAATATTTTAATGTTAAAATTGATAAACGAACGACCTTAATAGTTTTCGAAAACAAAAATTTATTTCTATATTTAAATTTATAACAATGTAGTATTTAGTGTGATTATTAAAATAAGGATTCAGAGGCACATCTGCAATGGTAAGATGGTATATGGTAGTTTAGTTGTGTTTTAAAATTTCATAAATAATATTGATCATGTTTTTTTCAAATTTAATTTCAAAGCACAACAAGAACTTATAGAAAACACGGTTGAATTATAAACATATTTTTGGTTTAGATATCTAATATTGAATTAAAACTGATTTTGCAGCATTTTTGTTACCGGGTGGTAGTCGTATTCACAACTCTGCACATGAAACATTAAATATTCAAATATTACCTACTAATTAAATAGATTCTTTTGCAACTCCCCGACTAGTAGTGTTTGTATCGTATAAATTGAAAGCAGAATTGAGATTTAGAATGATTTTTCTATTATTATTTAGCTTAGGTTTTTTTAAATTATTGATTTTATTCTGTTTTATTAATTATTATATAAACACACAAATTAGTACGAATTTTGGGTCAAAGGTTAACCACGAATTTTTTAATTAGTAATAACTACCAAATAATCCTAATCTGCGACTTGGATCCTATATATAAATTATTAATGTTTTAATAATTATTGGACTTTTTTGTAGAAAATTAGTTTTCTACAGCAATCCTCTTATAAATTTTATTATATTTGTTATGGTTATCTCAACATTTCGAATATAATATTCAGTACCTAATATCATTTTTTAGAGGTGGTTTTTTAATTATTGTTTATAGTTAAGCAAAACAATCTGCGTCAAAATTTGACTTCTTCGTTGAAAAGTTATAAAGGAATAAGACAAACTGACAGGCAGACAGACAGACATACGCGTCAAACTTCTAACACTCTTTCTTTAGGTCGGGGGTTTAAAGCCTGGCATCGAGAAGAACAATATTGTATTTTGGCTTTTCACTAACAAATATCGTACTTTTTGAATTTCTGAACTAAAAGTATCTCGACTTGGCGAAGAAAACCGGTTTACTGTTTTGGGAGTAATAATTGGAAACCGATTTTGTGTCATCCCTAAGATAAATAATTATTATTAATAATATTTTTTTATGAAAATAGTACATTGTCTTGTTCGGATTAAAAGTGAAACTTTGTTTGACAAGCAATTTTTGTATTCGCGAGGCGGAACGCTATAGCGGAGATTGAAATTGAAGATGTATCAACGTCTTAATGGATTAACCGGATAATTGGATCAACGGATAATCGGATCAACGATTACACGAAACTCGGTGAGGTTTCAATTAAAACGACGAACAATTAAAATTGGCAATATTAGAAAACAATGTTGTTTTTATTTAGATGGTACAAAATAGAGCTACACCGGTCGATCATAGCTTAGCGTTAAGAATTTTTTAATTAATACCGCTAAAATAGAGATCCACCGTCTAGCTGCCCGTCCGCGGACGGGTTTTCCAGATAGTTTAATACTTATATAACTTGAAAGCCTTTGATTTTAGACAATGAAGAGTTAATGCAGCTTGTAGATAAGTTGATGCACTTTAAAATGGCTAAAAAATCTATACTTTTGGCCCTCTGATGATTTGAACGTAGAAATTATCAACGGTCGGTGGCAGAGACACCCTGCATATAAAGTTCAATACACACCGGCACAGACATAATATTATGGCTGTCTTACGTATACAATAAAAATATAATATAATGTACATACATATAGTATAAATACAGCTAGAAACTATTCTCCAATGCACTCTGGTCAACAATTTTACTATGTAATTTATTTAAAAATGTGAGCGTTGTATGCTTTTATGTAAATAGTGATAATTTTAATAGTTATTTTAAATTTTAGTCAAACGGAACGAATTTACTAAATGCGATATATGTAGTACAACAGGAGACGCTGTTTGTATAATATGCTGAAATAGAAATGGTTTTGATTAAATTTGCTCGAAACAGCTTTCACGCCGTGCTTCCATTATTTGTTAAATAAGAACTTTTTAACAAAATACTTACCAACATACACACAAACCTTAACTTTCTTGTTTCACTAAACTCAATATTTATTTTAGCTAAACGTATTACAGTAAATATTTTTATTAATTAAATTAATGTTATAAAATTTAAAAGTTATTCCTATTCGTATGATGTATAATAATGTATAAATATGATGCACATAATAAAAGTTATGCAAACAACTTGAAATTTCCTAATATACATACTACATAATATATTACTTGATAAAGCAAACTTTGTTCTCTCAAATAAGTAAGACGGTTAGCGAATAATTTCGAAATTCAGATATATCAAATTTTGTTAATGGCATCTGTCGCCATTTATATAGAGTTGAACTTGTAATTAACAAAAAATAAAAATTGACAAAATAATTATTATAAAAATGTGCTTACAATAAAAACGAACAATATTTTCTCTGCGTGATGCGTGATAGCAAAAGCGGCATTCATTATTTCAAAATTATTTCATACAACAAAAAGCTTAAACAGACTAAAAGCTCTTTTAAATTAAAGTTTTCCAAGTTGAAAGTTTTTGTTGACTAATCTATTCAAATTTATGTTGCCATTACCGAAAAAGATACTGGAAATTTTGTAAATCTCTAGAGAAGAAAAACAACACAAAAGATGCATTGAAAATCAATAGCTGTTTGTTGGCAAATATTTTGTGTTTAAAATTTTTCATTAATTTTATTTTAAAACATTAACTACAAAGCAAATTAAAATTAAACTTTTAGTATTATAGCCTCTCCTTCTGAACTTACAAAAACTAATTTAAAACAGAGCTTTGCTGTTCTTCATGTCGAAGCTTATATATTTTGTAGAATAATCCAGTAGTTATGGAAATGCCCCTAATAAATTAAGAGTTTAAAATTTAACAAAACAATATCAACTTTGTTAGGTGGGATTGAGTAGACAATTTTTGGTGGTTTGTACAGGGTGGCTCAATTTCGATCCCTCTTATGGGGAAATCGGTAACCATTGGAAATATCGAAAAATGGATGGCGCATCCTCGATCTCTTTTTTTGAGAAAAGCCCAATGGACAAAACCGGAGTTGGCTATCTTCTTTTGTTTTCGAGTTATAGCCAAAAATCCGATTATTGGACTTTTTGATAAATGTCGATATCTCGGTTGTTTTTGAAGTTTTCAAATAAATGTTAACACTTTCTTCAGGCACTTTTTTAAGGGCAACAAAATGGGCTAGAGAGATTTTAAATATCTAAGTTAGTTTCCGAGTTATAATATAAAGTTGTGTTTTTTTAAATAGAAACCATAGTTGATTGTGATATTTTTGAATAGCATTTTTTATCCTCTTTTCAATGATGTGTAACATGTGGGGTCTATTATTACGGGTTCATCCCATTTTCATAAAAAATATAATAAAAATAAAAAATATCAAAAAATTAAATATGATATTTTCCAAAATTGCTATTTAGTAATTCTTTAACAATTCTGGAATTATGGGGTGGTGCACCATCTTATTGGTAATACAAATATCTTCTTTCCAGCAAGGGTAGATTATCCAAATACTCTTCAACAAAATGTTCGTTTAAGAGTTTATAATATCGTTGGCCATTTAGATTTTCTCTATACGTATAATATACTAAAACATGATTGCCAACTACATAGAGCACACCACACACTAAAACCGAACCGTCCTTGCATTTGGACGTCAACAGTACGGTGAGGATTAACATCAGGCCAATAGTGTTCGTTATGCCTGTTAAATATACCAGCACTGCTAATGTAAGCTTCATCTGTTCAAATCACACATTTGAAGGAATTTTCATCTTGTTGACATTTTAGCCCATACCAATTACAAAATTCCAACCGTCTCTGAGCATCTCCTGGTTGTAGGTAATGTTGTTTTCGTATTATATAAGGCCTGAATTTATGTTTTTTTTAGTATCTGCAAAGCTTTACATCTTGAAATTCCTGATTCAGTTTCAATTTGACGACTCGAAACTGAAGGATTTTGAACTACAGCTGCAATTACATTAATGGCAGTTTCTTGAGCATCTTGAATATTATAATTTCCTGATCTAGGCATGTTAAAATTTCCATAATTAGTAAGATTTCCTTTGAATCTATTAAAAATACTGATCTCTGGTTGTCTTATTTCAGGATAACTATTGAAATATGCTGCACTTGCAAGACGAGCATTATTATTAGTTTTAATGTAGCACTCCAACATATCAAATTTTTCAAAGTTTTCATAAGCCATTTTATATTTACGTAAAATGACCAGTAAATAATAATATATTATTATAATTAATAATAATTATTATTATTATTATAAGTAGGTAATAATGATTATTTAATATAACAATGAAACAGTGACAGCAATTCCCCAACAATTAAACAAACATTAGCCTACTATAAAACATGTGGTGAAAATCTTTTAGGTGCCAATTTGGTAGTGTTTTGTTTTGAAAAGTTATGTATTGAAAACAATAAGATCTTTAGTTTGAATACTTACTTTAATTTTTGTTACGTGCTTCAATTTTTTTAGTGATTTTTTTATTAAAAATGTTATTATCATATTTAATTTTTTGATATTTTTTATTTTTATTATATTTTTTATGAAAATGGGATGAACCCGTAATAATAGACCCCACATGTTATACATCATTGAAAAGAGGATAAAATATGCTATTCAAAAATATCACATTCAACTATGGTTTCTATTTAAAAAAACACAACTTTATATTATAACTCGGAAACTAACTTAGATATTTAAAATCTCTCTAGCCCATTTTGTTGTCATTAAAAAAATGCCTGAAGAAAGTGTTAACACTTTTTTGAAAACTTCAAAAACAACCGAGATATCGACATTTATGAAAAAGTCCAATAATCGGATTTTTGGCTATAACTCGAAAACAAAAAAAGATAGCCAACTCCGGTTTTGTCCATTGAGCTTTTCTCAAAAAAAGAGATCGAGGATGCGCCATCCATTTTTCGATATTTCCAATGGTTACCGATTTCCCCATAAGAGGGATCGAAATTGAGCCACCCTGTACAGGATGCTGCTTACAGGAAATGCTTTAAAATCGAGATATAAATTATTAAGATGTGGATAACGTTGTTAAAATGTAGTTCTTAAAATAAAACGTTTTTACACTCTGCTTTTGTTTTTAGTAATTAGTTCACCACTTTTGCCTCTCGCTGCATAAATAACCATTAGATTCAATCTAATTTATGCTTTTTATTATGTAGCATGTTATCTGTAATGTGTAATGATGACAAGTACATAACTATGAAATTTTGATAACAAACGAGATTTAATTATAAAGGATGCTTAATCACGTCATGTCCCTTGGGCATTATTAAATGACTCGATGGGATGTCAAATCTAGGTGAACATCACTTTTAAAATAATTGTTTTTTTAAACATCCGGTGTAGCATGAATTTGCCAAAGCATGCATATTAAAGAGAAATCGATAACAATATTAGCCAATCATTATAAAAGCTTTTCCACGATCGCCAAAAATATATTTAAAAATTGTGTCAAAGAATGAGTTATAGACTGCGAGCTAACTAAGGATAACATCGGGATAACATGCCAATGTAACATAAATTGCTACCAATAGCTCCTCCACCGGTAAATTAAATGTTCTTTGAAACAAGTTTAGTTTATTATGGCTTTGATCGACAAGTAATTTCCTATTGGACAAACTTTAATCACTTTTCGCAGTTTAATCAATTTTAATTATAATAACAATTCAACCATAAAAATGTGATTAATTAAAACTCTGCAATATTGAAAATTTAACAATTTTCATAACAACTCCAGTACAATTTTTGAATTTTATATTCTTCCAAATTCTGTGTTAATGGTTAAGCAGCATCTCAATCATCATAACTCATCGGTTACGATCAATCTCCTCTCCACAATTGAGAAACTGATAGAAAGAGTCACCCTCTAGACTCAAAGAAGTCATCGACGAACTCAAGATCATCCAAGACGAACAGTTCGATTCTCGTTCTGGTCACGCCCACCACAGTTGTTGCAAATCATCGAGCACATTACGTTATCCTTCAAAAAGAAGAAATCAACAGCAGGTTTAACAAGTTAGGCATCACGGTCTTATTTAAAAGATGATCAAAGCTGGAATACCATCTTGATTGACATCGAAGTCAATTTGGAAAAAGGTGTGGCTGTTATGTTTACAAAGCGACTATGGGAACTCGAAGATGTGATTATGTTCGGCAAGAAGATCCCCTGGGTTTCATCGTCATCTAACATGACTCCGATGTACTTGGTACAAGACTTGGACAAGCAGCTATTGTAGGTGAAGCACATGGATTCGATCACCGGTCAAGCAAAAAGCGCCTTCAGAGTGTCGAATGCAATCATTGAGACTCGAAGCACTCTAGATCACAGCATCAAGTTCAAGTTGTATAAATCGCTCGTTAGACCGATTCTTACATATATGAAGACTCAGCATGGGCTTTCGCCTCCAACAGGCAAATGGACCGGATCGAGGTCGCCGATTAAAACATTTGCCTGCGCAAGTCATTTAAAGCTAACGGAGAAACTATACGACAGAAGCCAAGATATCGATAACCCCATGATCTTTAACCTAGGAAATCGAAAACTTTCCACTTCATAAGAGATCTCTGAGCATCTCAGCTCCACCAAACCTATAAACATCGTTTGGAATTGAAGTATCGTTTCGTTCTTTATACAAATCTCTCACCCCCCCCCCTTTAAGTTGAACGGAATGCTCGTGTAGAAATCATGGTTTAATCTTTATCTAACTGCATGTATAGTAAAATTTTCATTTGTAAATGCCGTATTCTCGAAAACCAATGGATAATAACCGCTCTTGAATTTTTTTAAATGCTTAAAAAATTGTCCTCTTTCCAATAATAGTCTATAGGAAAAAGTTCAATTCGTGGGATCGATTACGTGACAGTAACCGAAAAATGTTTGCATTGGCTCTTAATAAATCCAAGCACACGCAATGTCTTATTACCAATAATTATTTGGATATGCGTATTAAATAATGTAAATTTACAATCAATCAATATAATAGTAGGTACCTAAATCTAGAACTTTGTTGGCTCTTTTTAGTATTCGATTACTTAGAAGATAATCAAACGTATAAAAGGGTTGAAAGAGTATAGAAGAATGGAGTATACGTTCGAGCTTATCTTGTAGAAAACAATAATAGTAATTTATTTAAAAATTATATTATTTGGTTCGGACCATTGCATTGGTCCAGATTCAAACACACATCACTCGACCATCACGAAAATTATTTTTCAAAAATAAATTCAGGTATCTATAAGGTATACTTGCTTTGTATTATACATATTATATCGTAGATTTATAATAAAGTTAAAATTAATATACCGAAATTACTCTTTGTTCGATATCGACAACTTGAAAAGTTGTAAACCTTCCAAGTTGAAGATACTTCTAAATTGAACTGTTTTTGACGCTCTCTTAGAAAATCCTTTGTATTTCTTAAAAAAATATCCATTAAGAAAGTTATAAATTGTATGAAGCGATCTAGTCGAAATTCTAAAGTTAAAACGATGGTTTCTATCGGATTTGAAAACTGTGAATTGAACACAATAAATTCATAATAATTAATTAAAAATTAACTCTTAGCGTTCATTAAAACTTGAAATGTTAATTATTAAAATATCTATTAACGTTCATATGTACATAAGGTATAATGCATATTATATGACCATAAAAATCTTTTCGGCATCTTTTCAAAGCGCGCCGGTTAAGATTTTAAAAATTTGAATTATTGTTTACTTACTTACTTTCGATGGCTCTCTATTTTTTCCAATTCATCGCAGCCTCTATCCAGTCTTCTTGCCTTTCTACGTCTATGTTGTTTGTTTGTCGTTAAAAAAGTTTTTTCTATTTTGCGTCTAAAACAAAGTTATTTCGAAACCCAGTCGCGTATCGAAATGGACAATATTTCGAAACGCAATTTTTTGTTTTAAAGGGTTGGTAACTAAACGTCAGTGAAAATTAAAACTAATGTTGTCACTATATTATAATATTATAAACCTATAAATTGATGCAAAGTAATGTTAATTGTCAATAAAATAATTAATAATAATAAAGAAAATTGTAAACTGCAAGTATAATTTCGTTTATTTAAACTTTTATGCGATCTCCTAACCTGAAAATTTTTTGTTACCAACTATCACAAAAATACAAAAAAAATTCAAATTTACTATTATTTAATAAAATGCACATTTTAAATATTTTTAGGGTTTATAAAGTTCAAAATAGAAAAAATAGTATAAGAAACTCGTTTTATAAGACGTTTTATCGCACTTATCCTTTAGAAAACTCCCCGCTACGCGGCTCGTTTTCTAAACGGATTGCGTGCGTTAAAAACGCCACTTATAAAACTAGTTTCTTAATATACTATTTTAATTGTTTACAAAATATAAACCAAACCGTTTAGATTTAACAATACGTGAATGTCCGATTAGTAATATTATTATAATTATAATAATATGTAATATAAATTTTTTGCGCCCCTAAGTGAACTGATGCCCGGGTGCACCGGTACACACCGCCACCTAATAGCTACGCCACTGCATTCAAATAAAAAAAATTTTATTATCATTTAAAAAAATGTAGGTATACATAAACCACTTAATTAAAATGCATTGAAAAAATTTAGAACAATATAATAATATACTTAATATATATATATTTTTTATATATATATAAAAAAAAGAATCTACTTCGCATAAAAGAATAATAATATTGAGAATTAAACAATTTCGGAAACAAGGATGAAAAGTCTTCCGGCTTTTACCAAGTATCGATTTTCTACAAAGCAACCCTGAAAATTTAGTTCTATATAGGCTGGCTAGGTTACTGGAGAAATTCTGTGACATCGTTATAAAACTTTTTCAAATATTAGATAACTTTAATGTCAACTACCATGGCACATAATTTTATTAATTTTTACAATAAACTATTTTTTAGATATATAATAATAAAGAGCTTTTCGGTTTAGATTTGCAATTCATCACTGTCGTCAAATTTAAAAGTTGTGACACTATTTGACGCAAGATATATTGGATACAGGTCGAAAACCAATAATGTATGCGTGACTGATGTTTGAATATTATTTTAGATTTAAAATTTTCAAATATTTAGAAAATTTAAACGAATATATGTAATTACCTAGTCTCATCTAACGATACAAGCTCATTTTTATTGAATGCCGGGTAAGATAATTTGATTTTGAATCCACGTTATTTGTGGACACTAAAAAACTAAAAGAAAACTAATTCAATTTGGAAAGGTTCATATTATAACATATTTTCAACAATGAGAATAATAATTTAAAGGTGACGACACATCAAGAGATGCAAAGTAAAGAGAGATGAGCTGTGGTTTGCGAGAAATAAAACCAAGGCTGAAGGATTTAGTTTTTTACTTTATTTAGTTGATTGTTTTACTTAAAACTGTAAAATAGACTTGGTGGACTTAAAACTGGTGGTTTTATTTATTTAAAAAATATTTCTTCTCTATATAATATTGAGACACATATTGGTTCTATCCTTAGTCCATCCTTAACGGATTTTGAGGTCACTTACTTAAAAGAAACAGTTATAGCTTGGCACACAATATGTCCTTCAGAAGTTTTGCCATCTGAAGCAGGTTCTCAGACAAAATGAGATCACACTCTTTTTTGTACATGAGACATGTACTACAAAATATGTCTCCGAAAAAAATCCAGGATTTGGATCGAGGCATTTTCTTCTTCTCGCCTGGGCACGTTATTAGACAAAGCCACTCTACGGATTTACGTAAGCCTTAGAATTGGATCCAGTTTGTGCCATGAACATACTTGTACTTGCGGTGTATTAATTAGTCGATCGGTTTGGTCATCATGGGATTTCGTGCTTATTGCGCAGTGCAAGCAGGTTATCTATAGACCTGCAACCCTTAACGAGATTATTAGACGATCTCTTACAACTGCAAACATTTCTAGCATCCTAGAACCAGTGTGAATTTCAAGAGATGATAGCAAGATACCAGATGAAGTGATCTTGGTGCCTTGACGCTTGGCATATGGGACACGACGCGACAAAATGTTAAAAAAAAACAACATTTGTTTGTAATAATAAAAATTCCCGGAAGGGGATCCGTCGAAAATGTTACTTTTTACGAAAGGTTTATATGAGTGCCTCCCCGAAATGAAATCCTGGCTACGGGCCTGGAACGCGACGTGTGTGGATAGCTGGCTCCAAGTTACTTGGAAATTTCGTGTGTAATGGCCAGTTCGACAGCTGCAAAAGCAGGAACTTTGAAACAAAATAAATACAAATCGATAAAAGATCATTATGATTTCTTAGCTTTTGCTGTAGAGACCTTGGGCCCCTGGAGCACAAAGCATTGGTATAAATAAATTGTTAAAGATCTAACTTACAGTATACAATAGAAAATTAAAAATAAAAAAAAAATATTCGACCTAAAAATAAATAATAAAAGAAGTTCTTTAAAACAGAAAAAATTGTTCCATTATGTAACAGTCGAAACCAATTTTTTGTAGAACATTTAATTTCCTACAACATTGTTCCTACGAATTTTATTGTGCTTGTTATGGTTATCTCAGCGTTATCTCAGCGATATAATATCCTGTAATAGTGCTTTTTATAGATTTTCAAAAATTTTAGTTTAAGACAAGCAGAAGGGCACATAGCTAACAGCCTTCTTGACAAATTGCTGTATGATTCAGACAGACGTACAGACAAACACATGCATCAAACTCCACTATTAGGTCGAGAGTTAAAAATAATATAAACTACGACGAACAAAATGTACTATCTATATATTTTCATATAATTTACCAAGAGCAGGTAAATTACAATATCCTTGGGAAAATTTTCAAGTCTATAATTATTATAAAATAATAAATATTAGTTTCTCATAATGTTTCATTCTCACGATATATCACCAAAGTGGAAACTTGTAACTACATATTTTAATATTAAAATGCTAAAAATAATTTAATAATAATACTCTACACGTATCCCAAATACAAGAAATTTTATGTTACTGCATTCATATAGGACTTTTAACGGAAGTTGGTGCTGTCGATTTTAGAGTAAAATAATTAAATTACGTTTTAATCATTAAACGAATTTGCTTGTATATTTTATTATTAATTTCTACCGGTTTAGCTTTATAGCATCACCATAGTAACAAAATGTATAAATAGAATTAGAAAAAAATATATTATTACGTCTTGCAGAGCTGATGATGCTGTAAAGCGAAACCGGTAGGAAGCAATAATAAAAAGATATACAAGCAAATTCGCGTCAAGATTGAAAAGTAAATTAAAGCTTGTAAAGCGAACTTACAAAATAATAATAATAATAATAATTAAAATTTTCTTCGAGATGTATATTTGACACAAATATTATGAATGGCTTTTATACGTATATTATTTTGTATGCATTGTACGATTATGGAGCGATAGATCTTTTTTTTTAGGCAACGGGTCTCATTAAACTAGTTTATTCAGATATATACAGCTCGCATTTTTTAATTAAACTTGATGAATCGTTGCATAAAAATTCTTACGAATCATGAAATTTATTAGTCTATTAATTGCTTAAAATCGGTTCACTACTTTTGGTATTATAATAATTAAATATAAAGAACCGATTGTCGCGCTCGAAGTTACTATTATGTTGTACATGTAAAAGTACATGTAGTACATAAGTACATAATATGTACATACATAGCTTCTTCAATCCGAATTCCACTGCTCGCTGACATTCTTATCTTTATAATGAAATATAAATAAATTAGCATTCAAAAAATTTGTAAATTTGTAAATTTTCATTGATCAAACTGCATCATTGATACAAACATGTAAGTTTCTAAGGTAATTATTTTTAAAAATTAAATTGAATCCACTATTACATGGCCAGTCTGATAAATGAAATGGTTTCACAATTTCAAAAGGGTTTACTCTATTGTAAAAAAATTTTTAAATATTATCGAATAAATATATTTTTCGGGAATCGTATCTTAAGATAATATACTATATTATGCGGACACGGACAACTCGGCTCTGGACAACTCGGCACCGGACAACTCGGCACCGGACAACTCGGCACCGGACAATTCGGCACCGGACAACTCGGTACCGGACAACTCGGCACCGGAAAATTCGGCACCGGACAACTCGGCACCGGGAAAACTCGGCACCGGGCAAACTCGGCACTGGACAACTCGGCACCGGACATCTCGGCACCGAGACTAGGGTGTTACGGTTCAATTATGCTATAATGGGATTTAAATTGTTTTATAATAATTTTCGAAAGGTGGCATGTTAATTCACTTTAAAAATTTTAAATTTCAACAAGAATTATTATCAACAATGAAAACATGCACATTATACATTATTGAATTAGCGATCTTCAGAAAACTTACAAATTTTTTATTTGTATTTGGACGTTGTAGTTGATCAATTTTTTTTGTGAAAATTGTGTTATATTTCATCCAAGTTTATTTGGGATTAATATTTTAATCATTATCAATAATTGTTATTAATTTTATTTAATGTCGATTTTTAAAGGTAGCAAAGGTTCCGTCACATTTTTGGAAAACCTACCACCTTTCATGTTTTTAGCTATCACAAAAAATTTTAAATCAAAAAAGTTATTTAAAAAAATTACATATTTATTAATTAATCCATAACATAATTGTGGGATAAACCACGCAAATATTCCCGCATGTTTGCTGGCTCATAGTTCGAAACTTTGTTAAGGATACGGTCATCTGCGTCCTCATAACGTTTTCGTTTTCGTGTCATGGTGTCATGGATGGTGTCATGGTGGCTGATGGATAGTTAAAGGTGTCATGGATACGTAATGAAAGAGTGGAAAAGTTTCGTAAGATGGAACACGCTAGTTTCGGTGCCGAGTTGGCCCGGTGCCGAGTTTTCCCGGTGCCGAGTTGTCCGGTGCCGAGTTGTCCGGTGCCGAGTTGTCCAGAGCCGAGTTGTCGCGTACCGTATATTATGCAGAGTCGTACGAAACAAGTTGTGCTAGATATAAAATAAAATAATTAAACTGTGTTCATTGCAACAGAGTATAGATAGATTTTCTAATTAATGCGGTATTTACTAGGTTAGCTAATAATGCTTAGCTTTGGTGTACTACCTTCTTCAAGAAAAATAATTTTAAAATCATAGCCAACTTGAACGATAAAACAATTAAGACGACCGACGTAGTAAGCTTAATTTCCACCTTGCCCTAATAGCCCTTAAATTGCTTAGCATTACCATTGCAAACTTATTCGTAGGTAATTAATTACCTATAGTAGATTTAAATGTCAAACTTATTGAATATTAATTAAATGCTTGTACCGCGCTAGACAATTTCATTTAAATTCCACAATATATGAATGAAAAATTGAGTAAATCATTAAATAATGCCCACAAAATAAATTATTGCAGGATTTATAAGTAATACTAAATTTGGAAAATCGTTTCGATATTTACTTATAATTTTTCTTATTACTAAATATTTTATGGCATAACCCGTACAGTTGCCGAAATAAAATATTTCGGGCGTTCTTAAGTTTATACCATAAAATAGTATATCTTGCGAGTTACAAAGTTATTAAAGTTTGCGATGTGCATGATATAATATTAAGCGAATACAAAGCAAATGCGGGTGCGGGTATAAATAATTAATTATTGTATTTGTACAGACGACCCAGTAGATTATTGTTAAATTTCTTGATATTATATTAAATATCTGAAATTTATAAAAATCAATTTATTGTAAAAAGTGTTAATTTAATTTCAAATTTTTTAAAAGCTTTCCCAGCTGCTTCAACTTTTCGTCCAACTTACACCAATAATAATAATCGATCTAAAACCTCAAGTTAATTTAATACGTTCTTAGATTTTCTAATTAAATAGAAATGACCAACCATTACCCTTAAATTTAGTTCTGATTAGACACAGATGCTTCCATCGGGAAACCTTTGGCTCAACTATTTGTGCTTGACTTGACAGTACCTACCTACATAATAATATAATATAGAATTATTACATTTTCACTATAATTAATTATTATTTGTGGTATAGTTATAGAACAAGAAAAGCTTTACAACAAATTATAGCAGTTAATTATTCATAGGGGGAAAAAACTCGCGATACTACCTCTTCCTCGGACATCCATATTGTAAGAGACAACGATTGTTCTTCGAAAAATTCGTGGCTTAATATTTTATCGTATTTTAATCCGATAAAAAAAAACAAATAACAATTTTCATCGTCAATCACAAATAAATAAAAAAATTTATACATTATTATAACGCTATACGATCTCCATCTCCGATTTTATATAGGCCAAAGGTTCAAAACAATGTCTGTTCCACAATATAACAATAAAACAAGAAGTTTTCTGTTAAAGAGAAACCGCGAAATTAAATTATCTGTTGAGAAAAAGGGTTTTAGTGATTGGCCGTTTATTTATCAGTATTATGGTAATGACATTTATGGTAATAATTTTCTCTTTCGACCGAACGATCCAAGTTAATAAGTTACGAAAGTTATTATGAAGAAGGAAAGTACGAAATGGTAACCTTGAAACAATATTAAAAAGTCCCTATACAAATTACCATTGTGATATAACAACCTTTGAGCAAAGATATCTTTTCGTATTGTAAACTTTACCGAAAAAGCCCTTGAATCTTTGTCGCTCTATATTCAAATGCGTTCGTTATAATGCCGATTTCTCCATAAAAGTTTTCTCTGTTTTTCCTGCCTACATTTTCAACATTTACGCCTGACCTACTTTTATTCACAATCGTTCTCGGTTTGAGGAAATCCGAAAATTTTACACCCAAAAAAATTAAATAGTTGTTCGTGGAAATTGACGTATCGCATCTACATTATCTGCATTATCATTTTGTCATAAATCTTTTATTCAATAAACATTGGCACGCACACACACACACACACACCCACCTACACCCTCACACATCTATACAGCACACCATCATAGTATCATAAACAGAATATAATTGAAGAGACAGCACGCTTTATTTCGTATTGCGAAAACTAAATCTAAATGTAAATCAGGTTGTAGGTATGTAGGTTTAGTAACTTCTTTTTATTCTTATAGAATGGTCGCGCGAAAGTAAAAAATCGGATCTCTTGCATTTTTTAGCTCTCTCTTGAATACTTCATTTAACATTTAAAAATAATCACACAAAAATTTGTACACCTAATAAAATATAAATTATTAAAAGTTTTTTAAAAATATCCGTTTGGATAACCGCCAACTTGATCTTCATAATAAAATACCGAATAAAAATTGCAGTGTTCGATTTGCCACTAAAGAGCCATCTTGTATGTTTGTGTTTAGTTTTTAACATTTAAAACGTGACTAATTGTTTCGATGTTGTTGTTGTTGCAGAAGGTTCGATGTATACGAGAAACTGTGAGTCGAGCCAGCGCTTCAGGTGATCTTAGTGAGCTATGGCGTCGCGGTGCTCGTCGTCGAGCCCGCGCGCTAATGCTGCACGTACTCCGACCCGCTAGTGGTCATGTTTCGTGCAAGTGATACTTCTACTATGATCATTCTCAGTGACACAGACGACGACACGGATTTCGTGTTTACGCTGGAGTCCCTAACTCAAGCAGGAATCATTTTCATTATGGGAATAGCTATCATCATCACCAATGTTCTTATTATTGCTACCTTTCTCAACTTTAGAGGTAAATTTTCTTTTTTATCTGCAACATATTATTTATACCTAAGTCCATATTATTGTTTTCTTCGTTATCAGGAATATAATAATACAAAGACACGTAATATTAAATCATTTTGTACGTACGTACAATCAATTCCGTTATGATGACTATGCTCCATCAATTATTCACCAATAATGTTATTATTACTTTGCTACAGAAGTGAAAATCAATTTTGCAGTATTCAAATATCGTACAAAGTGAACTGCTCAAGTATGGAACCAATTCATTAAAATTAGTTATAGGCGGACATGTTAATTTAATTTTATAAAAATACACATAATATTATATTGCATTCAATTTTTTTTTCATAAACATAATTTTGTTTTCCAATAATGAGCGTCATAAAATTTTTTAAATTTTCATTTTGATGCGAGATCCTTTAATTGACTTTTTAATTATTAATAAAAATATAATAAAAGAAAAGCACATTATGTATTTTTAAATGTCCACTTTCTCAATCTTACTAACAGTAGAACCGGATCACCGGATAGGCCAATTTGGCCTATAATAGGCCAATAAATAATATAATTTTAGCAGTACGAGTACCTATATAAAAAGAATAAGAATATTAATAAAAAAAAAGGAAATAAAAATCTAGGTTAATTATTATATAGTGTATAATAGTTATTAACATGCGAAATTATAATCAAAATAAAATATCATTATCATGTTATAAGTTCAAAAATTTTTTGAAAATCTTACTGTTGAAAAAGCAACTAAGTTGACAGTCTGCTTTCGAATTTTAGAATCTCATTGTTATAACGTAGTACTTAATGTATGTTTTTTTATTAAAACTTGTGTATCCAAAAATCAGCCACCTCCGTTTGTTTGCATTTATTTGCTTTCTTTTCCTACATAATGATTAATGACTATAGACTAAATTTACAAAATTCCAAATTAATAATAAAATAAAAAAATTTTATAACGCCACTTTGGATTTAAACAAATTCAGGAAGAAATGTCCCATGACCTGAAGCAGTTTTTATCGAGACAGGAATGTTTTGAAACTTTCCTATGCCAATTCAAAAAGCGAGAAAGAAGACGATAACCACTGAGCGTATCGTAAATTAAAATAAAATTCTTATATTATTTTTTTATAAATTATTCGGGTGTAAAGCATGTCACTCGACATACAAGATGCTATTGCAACGCAGACGTCCTTCAGACCGCTGGCTGCTGCAATCGATACATATTTTATACATAATATGCATAGCAAGTTTCAAGATTTTACGAAAAACTGACCAGCATGCATGGGACATTTATTTTGCAAAATAAATGCAAATTGACTTGTCGGTATGAGGGCAATTGAAACAGAATAAGTTGCATAAACAGATACTGGAATAGGTACCAAACGCAGAAAAAAAAAAGAAACTCGGTATTATTAACCAACTCTATTGATTTTCATTGAATTGAAATATTTTTCAATGTCGTCACCTGAAGATGTCATGTGCGGTGAAAACGTTTGCGAAAATTATTATACGTACATGGAATTTTTGAGTTTTGAGTTAAAATATCGGTATAACTGTTAATTAAATTATTAAAAAAGAAAAGAAAAAGGATTTCAAAATTTTTTCGAAAAATACGACCAACAATAAACTTATTGCGTGTCATAATAGTAAAAATCTTTGAAACGTTGACCTATTCCATTAAAAATATAATAGCTTTTTTGTATTTATTGATTATTTACAAGAACGCAAACCTGTAATTTCGGTATAAATTATAATAAAATGCTTATAAATCTCTCCTTTTAAAAAGCAGTAACCATTGTTTCACTATAGCGAAAATGCTGATTTTGCAACACAAAATTAATTAATTCTTTGTGTAAAGTAGAAGCAGCGACGAATGCGGAATTTTAATAAGAAGAAATGAGAAAAACTGAAAGTTAATGAAAAAGAATAAAATAATAATAATATTATTTGCTATTTATAATTTTGAAAGAGAAAAAAGTCTATAAGTTATTTAAACTTTGTTTTGTTGCAGGTCCATCGGAAGTTATTAATTGTTACCTACTTTCTTTAGCCGTAGCGGATTTGTTGTGTGGATTATTGGTTGTGCCTCTCTCGGTATATCCGGCCCTGGTACAGCGTTGGGTTTACGGAGATATTATATGCAGTCTCATAGGTTATTTAGAAGTAACTTTATGGGCCGTAACCGTTTATACATTTATGTGGATAAGTGTGGATCGTTATTTAGCTGTACGTAAACCGTTGCGTTACGAAACAATTCAAACAAAAACCAGATGTCAATGTTGGATGGCGTTCACTTGGATATCGGCCGCTATGTTGTGTTGTCCACCCCTGCTAGGATTAGAGAAACCGGTGGTCGATCACGACGGCCATATTTGTATGCTCGATTGGGGCAGCATGGCCGCTTACACTGCTACGTTAGCGATTTTGGTCTTAGGGCCGAGTCTCATAACCATTTTTTACACGTACGGATACATATTCAACACCATGAGAAAATTGCGTAGCGGCGCTCCTATTCACGACAAAGAATATGCTACGGCGCTCTCGGAAAATTTATCGAATCCTAGCCATATTATGTCGTTTGTACTGGTGGTAACGTTTTGGTTTTCTTGGACCCCTTATTTGGGAGTTCGTCTGTACGAATACTTTACAGGAATAAAGTTTCAGGTGCCATTTTTACATTTCGGAATCGTGTGGCTGGGTTTCCTCAATTCCTTTTGGAAATCGATAATATTAGTAACGATGAGTCCACAATTTCGACTCGCCCTGAGAATATTCTGCATGTCCATATGTTGTCGATACAAAGGCGGACGAATGCAGGCCGAATTGATTGGTATGGACGCCGACGACTGACTACTCCTTTCTCTTAGTAGATTTTTACCACGAATTCCCATTACGGGAGTCGCTTTAACTGACTATGAATACATTTTCGAAAAAGTTAAGAAACGTTTATCGCACAGTTCTAAGTGAAGTTTAATTTTTAAATTTTACTAATCAGTGCACAGTGTAAAAAAAATCAAGCTTAAAAATTATTGTTCTTTAAATAGAAGTTGCTCGATAGTAGTGTGTAGGTATAAAAAATAGTAATAATAATAATAATTAATAATGTATTTGTTACCATTATAGTTTACGTTTAATGCTAAGTTTACGCAGGATTCTTATTATATCCGACGATAATTTATTATTTTTGTCTTTGTTCGTATACATACGTACGTATAAGCTATATACGTCGTCGATGACATTCCATTTCAATCTTAATTTTTAACGACGAAGCATTGAATTGCGATTGTTAAATTTAAAAACAAAAGATATTATTAAATTTCTAGTTTCCTTAAACGTGAAAAAGTCATTTATTATTTACTATATCCTAACAAAATCTTGTTTATCGGGGTATCCTTTCAGAAATTCAATATTTTTCTTGAGGATCCGATAATTTCGATAGGATCAGATCCGGATAGTCGAAAGAAAATTCTCGACACAAAAACGTACTACTATAAGAAAGGGAAGCATAATAAAATTATCATTATTGTAGTTTCTGTTACTAGTAAATATATCTAAATAATATTATTATGTATCATAGTAATAAATTTAAAATATTAATATAATATAGCTCATTGAATGCTTTAAATTCCTGGTAAACAATAATAATAAATTATTTATGGATAACTTGTCGATTTCGAGCAAAGACAAAAAGAATGAGATCGAAAACGACGAGTTTTCTGTAATATTTTTTTAAAACCACGGTTAAAATAATAACTCACCTATATACGAATAAGAATGTTTGTAAAAAATTCGTAAAACTTTGCATTTATTGGTATATTCAAAAGACTCTTTTATGTTGAACAATTAAAAATGCAGTCAATTAAGTAGATCGTAAAACTACAACATTAAACGAATAGTGGAGGCTAATTATTGTGATTTATGAACAAACAAACCCTAAGAGTTATTTGCTTAAAAATATTATTGCAATAGATGTCTTTATACACATACTTAAGTGGAAAAAATTAAGTATAGCCTCCTATTATAGAGCTTTATAACACCAACAAAATTTGTAGTGTGCTAATTTATTATAGTTGGGTGTTTTTATAATATACCATTATTACCGTAGAAGAATTATGCAATGCAACGAAAACATTATGAAAACTTTTCTTTACAATTAATTTAACGAAGCGCAATGAATAAAATTGAAAACAAAAAAAATGTGCATGATGGCTTGCAATTTATAGCAAAATGGTTCATCGAGCCGGATTGACAAATAACCCACGACTATCTCGTTTGTTTAATATAAAGAAGCAAACATTTAATAAGACTTTATAGATAAATTTTAGAATAAAATCAGGAAGTTTAAATGTGTCAAATAACGAAGATATGTTAAAAAATTATTGCATTAAAAAAATGGCGATAGGATTCGTAGATTTATTAGTTTTTCAGTGTCGTCAATTCAGCATTAAAGTTTTTAAAAGTAGTGTCGTAATTGTTGTATAATCCAATCTGTAGTAACAAAAAAAGGCGTAAAACAATCAAATATTTTGCGCATTTTAGATTTACATTAAGTATAATATACAATAGTATTTTTATAATATCGTTGTATAGTATAAGTTTCACTTATTAATAAAGCAAAAATCTATCTCGCTTATTTAAAAAAAAGGCAATTAATCGCTTTTCGTATTTGAAATATTTGCTAAATACCTCTCTCGATATCGATATATATCTCTAATGAACGTTAAAAAAGTTAAACCGATATGTAAAAGATTGGCGACTTCAAAATTCTTTTCACATATTCTTATTCAATTATTATTAAACAAACACAAAATTTACGCCATCTTAAAATTATTGCTAACTTCCAAGGCGCGACCGCTATGTAAAGGTACGTTTAGATCTGACACTTATTCCAAGAATTTCCAAGAATGTCGGACAGTAAATATTAACAATGCTTAGCATTGTTAGCACTTACTGTCCGACATAAAATTCGTGCAATAAGTTCCAGATCTAAACGTACCTTAAGATGTTCGAGTTCTGTGGTGCGCAGGCAGTTTCGTAGCAGTCGCTCCTTGAAAAAATCCAACAACACAAGGTCATTTATGTGGGTGGCTCTAACAAATTGTTCTTAAATCTTGCAAACAATAACTCGCAATTTTTGTCCGGTTTTCTTTTGGGCAAGATTGCGACCTTTACAGCCTTTAACTATTATACTTGTTCGTTACTTAATAATTAGTGCAATAGACTTGACGTTGATGTCCAGGTGTTGTCTGCATGCGCAAGTACTAACATTTATTAGCAATGAATGTTTTTTTACATATTGGTTGACCTCTTTTAACCATTATATAAGTGTCTGTTTAAAAAACGTGCATTGCTTGTCAACGTTTAGGTTTAGTATTGTATAGCCGTTCGCATATGCAATTCATTATTGTGTATCCAGTTGGGTAAAATATCCTGCTGAATCTATGGTGCAGGCGGCGATGTTTCCAAATGGCCTATTTTCAACAAGATGGCGTGCATCGCGTATTAAGATGCACAAGTCGCTTGCTTTGTACAGAAGCTATATTTGTCAATATAATTGCATAACATTTATTAACATCAATCGTTGGTGTCGCATTTGGTAAAAATCCAATCTACGAAGACTACCTATTCTCGTTCGAATTAAACTCGAAAGACAAAATTTTATCCACCGGAAGTAGTACTACAATTTTTATTTCACTCGAACCTTTTATTTTTCTTCAAGTCAAACCAATTTGCTTTCCATAGTCAAAATAGTAAAAATAGATGCATTAATTCCGGTATAGCTAATTTTTTTACATGCCGTACGCATCGATACCCGGATCAATTTCCAGTAGTTTCCCAACAAAAATTTTCAAAGCAATGCGAAATTGTCTTATATTTTTTCAATTTTTGCCAAATAACGATCCGCATTTGACAGAAATGCATGCAATATTTCGGAGCTGGCCACTATTGTGTCAGAGTTAAGCGTCCATCAATTCAATTTCGGTATCTTCGCCTTCGTTTTCGTTCAGCTTTTCGACGGGGTCAGGAACGGCTTCCTCCTCCGAGTCAATGTCCAGGACTAATGAGGATGTATTTTCGCAGGACTGCCCATTGTAATGCTTGCAAATGGTTGTTCGCTCAAGTCCTACTTTTTGGAACCCACGTGCTTTGTGCAGGTTTGCTTTGCAAACGCAGAATATAGTCTGAATTATTTTAGGGGGCAGATGCCCTGCGCAGTGCTTATCCAGCACCGGTCGAGTGGATTTTTACCTATGCCAAGTAGCATGCGAAGTTGGAGGTAATCGAGGTAGATCGAATGTGTTCTTTGTGGAAAGTTTTTTACGAAAGAGTCTCTCATCTTCCAATTGCTCTGATGTTGCTTCAAGATCTAGGAAAGCTGTTACTTTCTGTTCAAGCTCGGAATGTTTTAAAACTAGCAAACAGAAGTCATTTTTCCCATGTACAAAAAGTACGGAAGTGGTATCACACCCACTGAAAGCATAGAGGAACAGCAAGATGTTGGTAAAGCTGTGTTAAAATGAATTTGCCGAGTAATAACATCAGTTTCTTTACTTTCCCACACTTTTGGAAGATCACAATTGTTTCAAGCGCCTCTTCTTGTTGCCATTGGCCAGAAATAATTCTTGTGAACATTGCAAAACGATGGTTTGGTCAAAGATAATGTCAGGAGCAGAACGGATAGCCCCGCCAAATCGTTTAGCATTATTTGTGCGTTTTTGGTCAGCATCAGCAGGATAACCGTGAAAAATTACTGCTATCTTCGTCCTGTAGTGGGTCTTCAAATAATTTCGGTAGCTCCCTGCTATAGTTGCAAATGAAGTTTGTCTACGTCACACGACTTTATGTAGCAGATGACCACCATCAAAAACTACATATTTGCTTCCAACATGGATGTCTTCTTTTGGAAGAGGTGTGAATGGTACATACAATGACGCATGTCATCATCCGAGAACAATGACATGGGAAAAGTGACCGAAATTCTTAAATTTCTCAATTTTAGAAAATTTTGCTGATTTTAGAAGAGCCGTCACTCGTAAACTACTGGAGCTAGAAAACTCTTTTTTGTCTCAAATATTAGAAAATTTAATGTATTTTAAAAAGGTATGGCATAAATTTTCTGTCACACGCATACTTTCACCGCTATTTGGCAAAAAAGTCAGAAATTTTCGCTGTATTTTGAAAATGGCTGAGTCCGCGGCAAACAATTTTGTTGGAAAACTACTGGAAATCAATCAGGGCATCAACTTTTTGATGATTTTTTAACCCTAAACATCAAACATTACGTTATACCGGTTTTGTCCTAAATGCTTAATTCGGACGAGGAAAAATATAATTAATATTTATCGTAAACGTGTTTAACATTATAGAAATTTTTTAATGTTGACTAAAAACGCGCGAAAGATGGAAAATATATAGTATAATATTTGCCATCGACTAGCGCAATTAATAACAATCCTTTTTATAAATTAAATGCATATATTATGGAGGTGACGTTGAGTTTTGTGATAACACCATTTAATTTTCTTTATAAGTACGACCTAATCGATGCATTTGTTTATAAAAGAACGTAGAGGTATAATATATTAAAATTTCATATAATGGCCAAAAAATGTCGACTGTTTTTTAAAATTTCGCTTTAATTGTATTAACAGTAGCGCAGTTATATATAATTAATAATGAATCTTGTATTGTAAAATTATACCTGCATTTAATTAAAAAGTAATTTGTGTGTGAGGCGTTTAAAATTTTTACTTCATTTGAAAAGCGAAAAAGTTTTAAACATTTTATGCACGAAAATTCGAATGATCGATGTGTTTTGGTAGTATAATAATATAAAAGATTGTTATGCTCACTACAGTCTAATTTTGTACGTAGTTTACTAGTTTTGTACAATAGTTTTGTATTATGAGTATATGGAATTATTAAAAGAAATAAACAAGTGTTCACATGTTGTGTAGTAGCTTCAAATGAATATTTTGAAATAAAATTAATTGAAATCTAAAAAAATTTCACTTAATTTAATTATACATATAGATACTTAATAATATGTTATAAAAAATAAAAATTTTAAAATTATACCACTTTTATTATAATAAAAATGTAAGTACTACTACAACACCGAAGATGATCACAATTTTTGCATTTAATGCATTTTCCACAGTTTCTTTTCGTCCATCTTATTACTATACGAGAGCGATCTGAAAAGTCCTCCGCCTAACAATGATGGAAACTTTTTATTTACGTGAAATATGTTTTACTTACGATTCTGTAATAGTCAGAATATGCTGGATGTTCAAGCAATTCGTACTTCTATTCGTTGAATTTTTTTATAGTCAAAAAACTTGAATAGAAAATAAAGTTTTTCTTCTTTAAAGCCGGTATTTTCTAATGAATTTTTGCTTCCAACTGATCCAAAAGGTTACAATAAATATCACAAGTATACACGGTTTCGGACCTGAACAACCAAAAGCTGTTTATAGGTAAATTGGGGGGCTGAATCCAGGGCCGCATTAAGGCATGTGAGTACCCTAAGCATATTCTTTTTTGCCGCCCTCTTAAAATTAAAATTAGAACTCATTATAACAGCATAATATTTATTAGCAAAATAACAAATTTATTTACTTAAACAGTAGACAGTTTTTGTCCTTCGTTTATTTTTATTCTTGACTCTCTTGCACTTAAAAATTATTTATGCTTTCTACATAATGTAATATGATTTTTAAATAAGTACTACAATTTACAATCAAGTTTCTATTTATGTTACATTTTTTATTAGAATTAATTACTATCTTTGCCACCCCCTAAAAAACTGCCGCCTTAGGCAGCTGTCTTTCTTGCCTAATGGATAAGTCGGCCCTGGCTGAATCCAAATCTGCAGCCCGTTTTTTAAAATTGGTTCTAGTTTTCGAAATATTCAATAAATTCATTATATTACTATTTTTAACCATTAACGGCCATTTATTGAATTAAACAGTATAAATCAGAAATAAACACCACCTATTTACTATTGATGTTACATAAATCCATGTTTTACTTTACATCCCCCCCTGCTTTGTTACCACCTAAAAAATTATTAAAATCTGTAAACAATGTGAAACGTCCAAATATCGCTTGGCGTAAGCGTAAACTTGCCTTAGCTTATTTGTAAATGATCGGCAAGTCAATCACACAGTCCGTAAGTAATTTTTGATATAATGTAGTAACTCACAATCTAATGGATAGATGGCGCTACTATATCTATGTACCTAGCAGAGTTATCGCCAGTGGTAATGATAAAGCCATATGCCTGTAGGCTGTTTTGTGAATGAAAGTTCATTGATCGCATCAAGTATAAGTTTGCGTGTAAAAAGTGAGGTTATCCAACTGGATTGCGGGCATTCATTGCGACACATTCATTCCGTAAGTTTTTTTTGTTTTGAATAGAAATTTGTTTTGTTTTGTTTTGGTTTTTGTTTTGTTGTTTTGTTTTGTTTTGTTTTGTTTTATTTTGTCTTGTCCGTAAGTAATTTTTCTTATAATTTAGTAACTCACAATATAGCGGATAGATGGCGCTACTCTATCTATGTACCTAGCAGAGTAATCGCCATTGGTAATGATAAAGCCATCTTCCTGTAGGTTGTTTTGTGAATCTTTGAACTGCCAAACGTGTAGGAGGTGTGTATTCAAAGATTAAACCAAGCGATAGCAAAGATTTTAACTAATTTTTATATAATACTAGCTGACCCGACAGACTTCGTCCTGTCAAAAAGATTTGTAATGTGGCAGTTTTTGTGCCTACGTATTTTAAAAAATTCTCCTGAACAGAACCGTCACCCTGGTGATAGTGCGTTGTGAATAAAAAATAATTAAATAAAACATATATAAGGATTTAAAAGTAAGTAATCGCTTTATTGTTAATCATGTGAATTGGAAAACCTCACTTTTTACACGCAAAGTAATACTTACAATAACAATAACAATACGATCAATAACAAAACAGCCAATACAATAGAACACTTTTTTTATATACATTTATTTTATTACAGATACATGGGTTTATCATTACCACTGGCGATAACTCTTCTAGGTACATAGATAGAGTAGCGCCATCTATCCGTTATAAAATAAATTTTATAACACTGAATGTGTTTGTGATAAAGTGTAAAAAAGCATTAAAATGTTTTCCAAAATTTGGGATTAATAGATTAAAGTGATGCAATTTTTTTGACCGATGCTATATATATATGTTTGACTTTACTCCTCTCTCCTTCTCTGATACTATCTAAAAAAGTTATTTAACAAATTTATATGTTTGTATTATGTTTTGGTTTGGAGGTGTGTGGGGGGGGGGAATCTTAATTCTTGCGGCAATCGTTAATGCGCCTTCCTAAAAAGCGAAAGAGCTGAAAAAAAAGCTTCGTGGGTTCGTGGAAAAGTTCCAACTATAAAAGTAGGTCCGTGGACCAAAACAGTTGGAAACCACTTAAATAGAACGATTAAGAAAGAATTACAAATACAGGGTAGCTAAAAATTTTTATGGTAATTATCATTTAGATATCATTGGGGAGGTGTAATATAAAGCATCTTGTATGACCTTTTGAAATTGTGACATAACTCTTATTTTATCTTCTAATTCTATTCTTCTAAATCTTCTAATTTATCTAACTTACGGAATGATTGTTTCGCAATGAATGGCCGCAGTCTAATTGGATAACCTCACTTTTTACAACGCAAAGTTATTCTTTGAGGCGATCAATGAACTTTTACAAAAAACTTTTTTATATACTTTCTTACAGACACATGGGTTTATCTTTACCCCTGGCGATAACTCTGCTAGGTACATAGATAGAGTAGCGCCATCTATCCGTTATTAAATTATGGGAAAAAGAAAAGGGCTATTTTTAGGGTTTTTCCAGCAATAATTCTAATTTTTCTCGCCGTAAAAACCATCCTTGAACTTCAACGAACATTTAAAAAAAAGATTTGGCCTAATTCTAATTTCTAATTTTAATTTTGGCAGGTACCTACCCTTAATATTTGCAGGTAATTTAATTGTATAGGGTGATTTTAAAAAAGATAAAGTTAAATATCCTGAAGTACCTGTCTGGCAGTTTAATTGTATAGGGTGATTCTAAAAAAGATTTTCATTTTGCGAATTTATAACTTTTCCGCGCAATTTTTTGAAGTTTTCTTTCCGTAAGAACCTTCTACATAGTATTAGGAAACGTTTAAAAAAAATATGAACAAAATCGGTCAAGGCGTTCTCAAGTTATGCGCTTACCAACACATTTTGCGATTCATTTTTATATAATAGATTTAATAATAATCCCTAACTATACTTACTCTATAAGCTATACAGTGGCTCCAACAATTATTAATACACCCCTATGTTAACCATGTAAATTGCACATTTTGAAACCGTTTTTTGACATATAAAACTCGCTTTTACAGCAAAACTTTTCAGGTATTTGTTATTGAAAATTTTAATCTCTTCAGTTTTATTTCTATACATTTTTTTATTTTATTTCGCCGTTTACGAGTTACAGCGACTTGAAGAAAACTCTGTAAGAAACTCCCATAAGTGCAATGTTAATTTTATTAACTGTTTTACTTAGTTTTCAAGTCGCTGTAAATCGTAAACGGCAAAGGAAAATAAAAAAATGTATAGAAACAAAACTGAAGAGATTAAAATTTGCAATAAAAAATATCTGAAAAGTTTTGCTGTAAATGCGAGTTTTATATGTCAAAAAACGGTTTCAAAATGTGCAATTTACATGGTTAACATAGGCGTGTATTAATAATTGTTGGAGCCACTGTATTTACTCTTAAACTACATTGTTAAACCTACTTTGTCGACATCCTAACTACTACTATTAACTATACCTGGAAGTCTGGGGAAGTCCGGGGAAGTTTGGGAAGTCCGAAGTAGTAGGAAATCTGGTGTAGGTACACAATTTTTGACCGTGGTTTACCTCTCGATTATTTACCTATTTTGTGTTAGTTGTATACTCCTGAGTCAATTTCACTTTAGTTAGATTTTTGAGATTCTACTATTCAGATATCAGATTCTAAAAATCTAACTAAAGTCAAATAAACTAAGGAGCATAAAACTATCACAAAATTTAAAAATTAATTTTTTAAGAATTTAGTGTTAGACTAATCAAAAACAATCTAAAATTACAATTTTTTAAAAAACATACTTTACTTCTCGGCGCCCCTAGGCAGCTGCTTACTTTGCCTGTTGGATAATCCGGCCCTGAATTTGTCAATGCTATTTTAAATGAATACTAAATTTGATGATTTGTAAATCTTTGTGAAGTTGGCATCCCATCTTCATCATTTTGATATAAAAAATATAGAATCGTTAGGTCTTGAAAGGTTACTCTGTTTTAACGTTAGGTCGCTTCTGGTTTAAAAAAAAATTATTACCTTTCTGAAAGATTTTTGATTTTGATTCTTGAAAAGAAAAAAGTTTGATTTTTTTGGAGACTGACGTTGATCCGGTTAACCGGACTCAAGTGGCTATTTTGAACTCCATAGTTTTAGTCCCTTTCTAGGACCACTTCCCAACTAGATCCGAGTCCTAAATACTTCACTATTCGCCTGCTCGGCATTAATAGGTAATATTTATAATTAACGAAATGTTTTGTTAATTTTATTTTGGGATATATTTAAATCTATTCTGTTGACGGCTTGACAATGCGATTAATTCAAAGCTTAACGAATTAACCAACTTTCAAGGTTCAAAAATTAACCAACGTTCGTGCATTTAAAAAAAAATGCATTTTTTCACAATTTCAAACTTTACTGGCTACATCACTGAAGTGAAAATTTTACTAACCTGACTTGCTGGCAAATCCATAAGTGGGCCCTACCTATACAATAATAAAGAAAATTTTTTTATAAAATAAAATAAAAAAAAATAACTATCATTGCAGATGAAAACGGTTTTCTTCAAATTACCTTTATCACTGTAGTCTTTTTGCCTTATTCCTAGTGTCCAAGATAGCTTCTTTGTTGTTACTTCCAATAAACATAAGTCACTCACAAACCCCAACACTTTGTTTCACTTAAGTATTAAAAAGAAAATTGTTCTCGATTATTAAGAAAGTTTTCATCAAAATTCTTCACGATAATTCGAACTCGAAACACTACACTCCCGAATTTCAATAAAAGGTTCAACTTTTACTAATCAAAACAAAAATCGCATTCCGTAAATCACTAGTGCGTGTATTTAGCTTAAGGTCTTACAAACGAATGACTGAGTCCGTACGGGGCACTGCGTCATAATTGTAATATAACCTTTTTTTGTTTCCTGTTTGCAATTTTAATCGATTTTTGTCTATGAACTTCCCCACTCTGGGCCGGCAGTCGGGCATTTTTGTAATCTTCATTTTCAAATTAGCAAAATAAATTATAATTCAAACTGGTAAAAATCGTACAGGTATTTTGTCATATTTGACATTTTTGTGCAGATAAAATTTTTAAACAGTGTAAATCTTCTCATTTGCCGCAACTTTTTGTACATTTTGAGAAAATCCTAGATCGGTTTCATTATTTTTGTTTTGCGCTTTTTATTAGTTTTCTAATGCCAATTTTAGACACCTAAGTTTTTTTCGATTGCCACCTGTAACACAAAAATTAAATTTAAACTATTTACACCAATACGAAAATAAACAACTTACGTTATTATTGACAATATAAACCAAAGTTTTATAAGTTCCGCATTTTAAATGTTCCAAGAAAATAATGTAAATAAACAAATAAAGAATTTCTTCGTGGAATTTTAGGAAGTTCCGCATTTTAAATGTTCCAAAAAAATAATGTAAATAAACAAATAAAGAATTTCTTCGTAGAATTTCTTAAGTTCCGCATTTTAAATGTTCCAAGAAAATAATGTAAATAAATAAATAAAGAATTTCTTCGTGGAATTTTAGGAAGTTCCGCATTTTAAATGTTCCAAGAAAATAATGTAAATAAACAAATAAAGAATGCTTTCGTAGAATTTCCTAAGTTCCGAATTTTAAATAGTTCCAAGAAGATATTGTAAATAAACAAATAAAGAATTTTTTCGTGGAATTTTAGGAAGTTCCGCATTTTAAATGTTCTAAAAAAATAATGTAAATAAACAAATAAAGAATTTCTTCGTAGAATTTCTTAAGTTCCGCATTTTAAATGTTCCAAGAAAATAATGTAAATAAATAAATAAAGAATTTCTTCGTGGAATTTTAGGAAGTTCCGCATTTTAAATGTTCCAAGAAAATAATGTAAATAAACAAATAAAGAATTTCTTCGTGGAATTTTAGGAAGTTCCGCATTTTAAATATTCCAAGAAAATAATGTAAATAAACAAATAAAGAATGCTTTCGTAGAATTTCCTAAGTTCCGAATTTTAAATAGTTCCAAGAAGATATTGTAAATAAACAAATAAAGAATTTTTTCGTGGAATTTTAGGAAGTTCCGCATTTTAAATGTTCCAAAAAAATAATGTAAATAAACAAATAAAGAATTTCTTCGTAGAATTTCTTAAGTTCCGCATTTTAAATGTTCCAAGAAAATAATGTAAATAAATAAATAAAGAATTTCTTCGTGGAATTTTAGGAAGTTCCGCATTTTAAATGTTCCAAGAAAATAATGTAAATAAACAAATAAAGAATTTCTTCGTGGAATTTTAGGAAGTTCCGCATTTTAAATATTCCAAGAAAATAATGTAAATAAACAAATAAAGAATGCTTTCGTAGAATTTCCTAAGTTCCGAATTTTAAATAGTTCCAAGAAGATATTGTAAATAAACAATTAAAGAATTTTTTCGTAGAATTTCTTAAGTTCCGCATTTTAAATGTTCCAAGAAAATAATGTAAATAAACAAATAAAGAATTTCTTCGTGGAATTTTAGGAAGTTCCGCATTTTAAATGTTCCAAGAAAATAATGTAAATAAACAAATAAAGAATGCTTTCGTAGAATTTCCTAAGTTCCGAATTTTAAATGGTTCCAAGAAGATATTGTAAATAAACAAATAAAGAATTTCTTTTGTATAAACTTATTAGTTTATACAAAATAATAATGAATTTGCAATACTACAAATCTAGATATTTTATTGAATTATAAATTTTAATTAATCTTTTCGTTTAACTCATGTTATTTTTTTCTTAAAAAAAACACAACTGAATGTTGTAAACCAAAAATTATTAATTTTATTTTATAGTTAATTGATCATATAGTTAATTGATTATAGTTAATTGATCACAAAAAATTTATTTAGTAGATAATATTATTAGTAATATTAACTCTTGAAAATATATCAAATGAATTAAAATATTAGTGTTAAAGGAACAAATCAAACAACAATCTTTGGGCTTTCGGGAATGTGGTGTACCCTTTATCAAGAATATATTGAGATTAATATTAATTATATAATAAATATTAACTCATTTATATTTTAATTCATTTAATTTAGTAGATAACTTTTTACTTTTACAACTACTTAACTTGAAATTAAGGTTTAACTACTTTTAGACATTTGCAGAATTTCATATTATGTATTTAAATTTTCGAATCGTTTTTTACAATTTTTAAACTGTTTTTAAAATTTATTTCAGTAAAGTTTTATAGAATTTGCTTATATTCCATTCCTACTAGTGCACCTAGTAGTCTATTGCACATAGACTATCAAGTCTATTATAGACTTCAGTTATTATAGACATCAGTGTATTCATAATTTTTGTTAATAATTGGTCAATTATTTACTTAATTGTCAAATTATTTATTAAAATTTTAAATTCCAAATTCCAAATTAACAACGAATCCAGCATCAGTTTGGAGGACTTGTGACCTCATAGACATTGTAACATTACAAGAAACAGATAAAGAAGAGAAAAGTCCCGAAAGGGCAGAACACCAGGCGGATGGGTCACGGAAGAAATGCGGAAGCGATACCCGTACACATCAACGGGAGGGGGTTTTTAGTGGGTAAGAACCCCACACTACCACCCAGCTCGGGCTGGTGGTGTCTTCTTGAAGATTTTCCCCCTTCCGACGCTAAAAAAAAAAAAAAAGGTTAGGTTAGGTTAGGTTAGGTTAGGTTAGGTTAGGTTAGGTTAGGTTAGGTTAGGTTAGGTTAGGTTAGGTTAGGTTAGGTTAGGTTAGGTTTTTTTTTCCTGTTTCCTAACTGAGTTAAACCACCCAGCCAGGGAGTATATTGCGCAATTGGATACACATTAATAGTAACAATGATAACAATAAAAACAATAATAACATTGATAAAAATAGTAACAATTGATTAAATTAGTAACATTGGAGTAAACAATAACAATAACAATAACAATAACATAGTAGATAAAATAAATAATAACAATGATAAATAGTTGACCAAATAGATAACCAAGTTGATAAATAAAATAAAATAAATAATATTGTATGCTGCTGCAGCGAAATTAATTTGATAATTCAAATATGGAAGAAATACACTACCCCGCAATAAAACAAATGAACCAATCCGCAACCAGCCCCGCAATCCGCAACTACATCATCAGGCAATCAATAGCCAAAATGCCACAGATAAAAACACATCGCCAAAACATCAAATGTGTACAGCAAAGAACAATCCCCACAAAATCACAAAACTTCGACAAAATCCAAAACCAAACAAAAGAACACTACAACAGTTAAAAATTATACTATAATTTAGTATAAATTTATAGTATAACTTTCAACTGCTACAATATTCCTCCGTTCAATTCTAGACTCCATCAAAATCCCGCGACTCCACGAAGACTGCTCCCCGCTGCACACATCCGACATCTCGACGACGTGCTTCCACCTGCAGCCCCTCGACCACTAATTGCCCGACGATGCAACTACAAATCACGAAACCGGCCGCAAACTAGCTCACCTGCTCCACCGCGAAACAGTACACTTCTTCCATATTTGAATTAAAATAAATAATAACTTAATTGATAAAATAGAAACACAAAATGAATAGAATATTGATGAAATATGAATGAAAGATAATAGAGAATCTCTGGGGAGGCAACAATTGGACGATCTCAGAGATAAGGCAATTTATGGCACACTCAAAGAAAAGAAGGACAAGAAATTAAAGATTAAAAGATTTAAGTGTAGAAATAATTTGTTTAAGAAGTTTCAAAAATGAAGAAATTAAAGATTTGTTTTTTAAAAGTTCAAGAATGTTAAAAGGAGAAGCGTTATAAAGAGAGCAGATGGATAGGTGGTTAAAACGTAAAGCTAGATATCTGGGACAGTCAGACAATAAATGTTGTAGAGTCTGGGTACTTTTGGAATCACATGGGCATACGTCAACAGGACTGATCTTAAATCTAAACAAATAGTCGCGCGCGTATGAATGTCCAGTCAATAACTGCGTCGTTTCGAAAGAAGTCTCGAAGGCTTCACGGAACATACGAACGTCCCGCAGCGTGGGCAAATGTCGCCGCGTCGTCGACCCTTGAACGGCGTTCTGGTACTCGGTTTCCCAAATACGTTCCGATTCAAGGCGTATCGCTCGCTTAACAAAGCTCAGTGGAAACTGATTGAAGACCATAGAGGATCGATCTGTTGAGCTGGCTTACGCTGACGGAAAGTCGCACAAGTTTATGACAAAGGGATGCATCCAAGGCTCTGTTTGTGGTCCTACTTTTTGGAATATAATATTGGACGAGCTTCTCGAGATAGGCTTGCCGGAGGGATGTTATTTGCAAGCTTTTGCAGATGACGTCCTTCTAATCGTAAGCGCGTCCAATATAACACAACTGGAAGAGCGTACCAACCTTGCACTTGCTGCTATTCACGGCTGGGGTACTGGAGTGAAACTTCTGTTCAGTGCCCCGAAAACTCAAGCCGTGGCCTTCACACCAAAAGCTAGAACTGCCAACATCTTTTTTAATAATATTAAAATCAATTTCGATACAAAATTTAAAATTTTAGGCATTATCATCGATCAAAATTTAAAATTTAATGAACATGTTATATATCTAATTCTTAAAGTAAACAATATTTTTAAAAATATATGTAACTTCGTGCGTCCGACGTGGGGAATCCACCCTGAAAATTTACAAACGATATACCACGGAGTTATAGAACCAACTATTACATATGGAGCTAGCATTTGGTGTGGAGCATTAAAATATCAGTACGTGCGACGTTGGTTGCGCTCCTTCCAGCGGGCCTTCGCTATCAGGACTGTGCGCGCATTTAGGACCGTCTCGGCAATATCTGCTCTTGCCTTGGCTGGATTTTTACCGATCGAGTTAAGGATAGAGGAAGTCGCGAAGATTGAGATGGTAAAAGTGAATGGAACTTTTGATCAGCTTCCTGACGATGTCGTCCTTCAGCATCGTACGCCGCCAGAGGGTATGCTTCATCCCCGCTATAGGCAAACGATCTCTTTTGTGAAGATAAACGACTCGCAGGAAGTTGATGAAATATGCGACTTGTTAAGTGTAGCTATCTTTACGGATGGAAGTAAGCTGGCAGGCGGGGAGGTCGGTGCAGCAATCGTCATTTATCACGAGACTCGGCAGGAGACACACAAGTTTCGCTTGCACGATTCGTGTAGTGTGTTTCAGGCTGAGTTATACGCGATTGACGCGGCCTTGCATTGGATCTCCCTCAGGAAAATACATTCCGTATGTATCTTCTCTGATTGCCTCTCGGCTCTAACTTCGATCTGTAACAGAGGCTGCACTATACCATTGGTCACCTCCATTCATCGTTACCTTCTCGAAATTAGGAAGCATACGATGGTCAAGTTTGCGTGGGTAAAGGCGCATTGCGGGATCGGTGGAAACGAGGTTGCAGACCTATGCGCCAAAGATGCGGCTGTGTCGCACAGAGGCATGGTCTTCAATCAGTTTCCACTGAGCTTTGTTAAGCGAGCGATACGCCTTGAATCGGAACGTATTTGGGAAACCGAGTACCAGAACGCCGTTCAAGGGTCGACGCTGAATTAGGTTAGGTTAGGTTAGGTTAGGTTAGGTTAGGTTAGGTTAGGTTAGGTTAGGTTAGGTTAGGTTAGGTTAGGTTAGGTTAGGTTAGGTTAGGTTAGGTTGGGGTCCGACGGCTAGTACGGGTCTCGGGGGTTGCATACTTTGCCAGAAGGTGTGCAACAACAAAACTCCGAGTAAGGCCTGTCTCACCAAGAGCTCTGCTAGCAAGTACTCTTCCACCTCCTCGTGGTGGACCCTGGGTAATGCCAACGGAAGAGTGCGAACAGCGAGTTTCCGGCGCTAAAACTGGAACAACCTGGCTAAGGGTAGGAGGCCCCGACAGAAATCTCCAAACGAAAAGGACATGATATGGACAACGAGAAAGAGACGAAGTTTACGGTGCAGGGGAGGGATACCCCAGTACCGGTCGGAGATGGGGATGTTGGAACGGGTCCCCGCCGACCGTCATCCGACGACCGCTCTGCGACTCCGGTGGCTAACCAGGCCGGGTCGCAACAAACAGCTACTGGCATAGGAGGAGAGAAAATCCCCGAACCCTCGAAAAGCGGGGCCAGAAGAAACTCCGTGACCGACAAAACGGAGAAGGGTGTCACGACGGAAGATGACGAAGTGATAACTATCGTTGCATCAGTAGTTACGGAATGCAACGAGAAAATCAATACGAAAAGAGGAGGCTTTACAACTGCAGACTGTAAAGTAATTCGAGAGAGCATCATCCGTAAAGTTAAAAGGATACGGGACATAAGGGAACGTGAAAAGAAACAGCCCCAAGGGCAACCTTCGAACGATCCACTACTTATGGTTAAATCCCAGTTGCAAACCATTCAGGAAACGGTCAACAGACAGCAAGCAACGATAGACAAGATACTTAAAAGCATACAAGTAGACTTGCACAAAGTGAAAACCGAAGCCAGGCAAGCTATAGCGGACAAGGAAGGACAAACAGAAAAGGCCACGCAGGATATTATGCTAATTAGAACTACGGTCAATGATACAAAGATGATGGTATCCAACCTGGAACAGAAGCTGCTAGAATTCAAAGAGTCCCAGTTCGAAACCTCGTTGCCGAACGCGCAAGTGGAGGTCTTTGAACGCGCCATAACGGGGGCAAAACAGTTGGCGATAGCGCTAGAAGGGGTCAACCAAACGGTTGACAAGAAAATCTATAGGGAGGAGGCAACTAATACCTCCGGTTCCCTACTGACGAAAGGAACAGGCATACCCAAACCCACCCCTGTAGAGGCGAGGAAAGAGGGGCCAATCGCAACAAGTTCCCCTTGGAATCTTGTAGTTGGACGCTCGGCGAAGAGGGCCATGCTAAGGGTCGCTAACCTGAACATCGACCTACCACGTGCAGAACAGCTCAGAGGTTCACCCAAAGGGAAAGTAAGGGAGGCACAGACAAAAAAGATGCTTCCCAAGAAAACAAAGAGCGACGCAATCCTTGTAGAAACGACAAAAGAAGAGGCCAAAGCAACGGTGGCCTCCATCAAAACAGCTATAAAACAATGTGCGAATAAACCCCTACTGAAGGGTTTGAGAAGAACCCAAGCGGGCCATATTCTCATTGAGCTTGAGGAGGGGCAAGAGACGACCGACCTCCAGTCACAATTAGCAGCAAACTTGAAGAACAACGTAAAAGAGCTCGCAGGGAACAAGAGGATATACACAATTAAAGACATCGAGGAAGACATCACGATGGCAGAAATAAAGAAGGATCTGGACGAACAAATACAGAGTGACTATAAAATACTGGAACTGCGACCCTATTACCAGGGCACACAGATTGCCAGAATCGAAGCAAGAGGCGAGACGATAAACACACTGGAGAAGGTAAATAAACTAAGAGTCGGAGTCATCAACTCATGCCGCCTGGCAGAAGACCTACACAAAGATAGGTGCCGAAGATGTTGGCTGCTGGGCCACGCACCAAATAAGTGCCCGAACGAGGACAGGACTAGAAAGTGCCTCAAATGTGGGGAAGAAGGACACTACGCCGCCGACTGTAAGAAAGAGCGGCCCTTTTGTGTGTCCTGCAAACTGGAAGGACACAGGACCACCAGCAACAGCTGTCCATACGGTCCGCCCACAAGAGGAGCCCGGCCTAAAAGATGCTACGAATGCGGAGAGACCGGCCACCTCCGCAGAGAATGCGGAAGCAATTACGGAGGACGTGAAAACGCCCAGCTGGCAAGCCGAGACTGCGCCATCCCAGATGGCACAGGTGGAAGTTATACAAATTAATCTGAACTGTGCAAGGGCCGCCCAAGAACTGCTGTACAGAACTTTCAACAGCCAGAACATCAGCGTTGCATTAATAAGTGAACCGAACAAGCAGTGGGCGGCAAATTGGACAGGAAGTAAGAACGGAAAAGCGGCTATCGCTGTGGCTGAGGACGTCAAAGTAAAGGATAGCGGAGCGGAAGACTCCTTTGCCTGGGTAGACTTGGGAGAGTTCGACATTTACTCGTGCTACTACTCGCCGAACGAAGACGAGGCCATCGTCGATGTAAATCTGAGGATGCTCTTTGACCAAATAAAAGCAAGAAGAAGACCTGCAGTAGTGGGAGGCGACTTTAATGCAAAGTCTCCCGAATGGGGTAGCCAACACGAAGATAAAAGGGGGACGCTACTTGCGGAACTGGTAGCAGAAACAGAGATGGTCTTCGCGAATGAAGGGGACGAGCCCACATTCGAGAGAGGCATGTCGAGGTCCATTCTGGACATCACTTTTGCTACCCAAACTATGGCGACAAGAATCGACAGATGGCGGGTGACAGACGAGGAAACCGGAAGTGACCATCGATATATCCGGTTCGCGGTCGGGTGCAAGGAGGTCCTAAGGGCCCCAAGAACACGATGGGCCTGGAAGAAATTAAACCAAGAAAAACTAACAGAGTTCCTGAACAATAACAATCCTATCGACCACACGAGTGCGACACTGGATGACTATCTACAAGAAGCTTGCCGGGCCTGCATACCCAAGAGCACCGGAAAGCGACCTCCCGTTTATTGGTGGACAAAAGAGATCGCGACTCTCCGACGCGAGTGCACATCAGCAAGAAGGCTATACTACAGGGCGAAAGCAAGGCACCAAGAACAGGAGGCCCTCGACTTGCGGATTAGACGCGACGAGTCCAGGAAAGCCCTTGCCCTGGAAATCGAAAGGAGCAAACGCCGCGAGTGGGAAAGCCTACTACTAGAACTAAACAATGACATTTGGGGAAAGGCCTACAAACTGGTTAACAAGAGGCTGGGGCTCAGGACCCCAACGAACATCGCCGGGGAGAAATTAGAGGCAATATTACACAAGCTGTTCCCAAGGTGTACGGGAAGCAAAGTCGATGAAGAGGGAGAAGCTAACACCATTCCACCAATCAGCAAAGCAGAACTCATAGCGGCCTTGAAAATGATAAAAGTAGGCAAAGCGCCGGGCCCGGACGGACTACCCGCCGTGCTAGTAAAGAAAGTGGGCGAATTAAGACCAGAGATTTACCTACAGACATTTAATTCTATCCTGGAGAATGGAAAGTACCCCGATGGATGGAAAGAGGCCAACGTGGTGCTGATACCAAAGGGTAGCAGCCAGAAAAGGGAACCGTCCTACAGACCATTGTGCCTTTTAAACCATCTAGGCAAGCTGTTTGAACGTGTTCTCCTAGGAAGACTACAGGCGGAGGTGGAAGAGGGAGAAGGCCTCTCGGACTCCCAGTTTGGATTCAGAAAGGGCAGATCCACTATTAATGCGATCGAAAAAATAGTGGACATCGCAAAGAAGGCAAAGAGTGGAACCAGACACACCAGGAAGTATACACTAATTATAGCGCTAGATGTCAAAAACGCCTTTAACACAGTGCGCTGGGAGAACGTGACAAACGAATTAAAACGTCGGAAAGTGAGCCCCTACATCCGAAGACTGGTGGGGTCCTACTTTGCCAACCGCTGGGTGAACGCAGGAGAGGAGGACGACAAAATCAGATTCAAGATGACTGCCGGGGTACCACAGGGCTCGGTAGTGGCGCCGGAATTGTGGAACATTAGTTACGATGGGGTACTGCGACTGCCAACCCCACCCGGTGTGGAATTAACCGGATTCGCAGACGACTTAACTGTAGAAGTGGTTGCGAAGACAGAGGCAGATCTCATGACCAACGCAGAAGCAGCGATACGCGACATCTGCACATGGATGAGAAGCAGGGGACTGGAGATTGTGCCGGAAAAGACTGAAATGGTACTAGTGTCTGGAAGAAGAAAACACGCCCCGATAAGCATTGAAGTGGACGGTACCATCGTCAACCCCAGCGAAGGGGTACGGGTGCTGGGAGTTTATGTGGATAAAAACCTCAGTTTTCGAGAACACCTTTGGAGGACGGCAGATAAAGCCTTGAAGATGACGGCCACTATATCCAGGCTTCTCCCGAATATTGGCGGACCAGCCGAATTGAAAAGACGGGTCCTTGCTTCGGTTGCAGAATCTGTTCTGCTGTATGGTGCACCTATCTGGGCAGAAGAACTGTGCAAAAGGTCCACATACGCAGCCAAATATAGCAGCGTGCAAAGAAGATTGGCACTAAGAGTCTCAAGAGCGTACAGGACAACCTCGACGGAGGCACTACTTGTTATTGCTTCTATGGTGCCAATTGATCTGTTGGCAGAAGAAAGAAGACACGCCTACTGCAAATCCCCACCTACACGCAAGGAGAGGCGCAGCGAGTCATTGCGTAAATGGCAGACCCGATGGGACATATGCGAGAAGGGCAGATGGACCCATAAGTTGTTGCCCAGCATAGAGCAGTGGTATAATAGAAGCCATGGAGAGATCACGTACGAGCTGACACAGCTACTCACGGGACACGGTTGTTTCGAGGAATACCTTCACCGTTTCAAGAGAGCGAGTACAGACAGCTGTCCATACTGCGGGGAGAGGGATACGGCACACCATACCTTCTTTATGTGTCGGCAGTGGCAGGCCCAACGTGATCAGGCTGAAGAACAACTAGCAACCAAATTGTCAACCGAGACCCTAATAAAGACAATGTTAACCGATACGGACGGCTGGACGGTGATCCAGGGTTTGGCGAAGGACATTATATCAACCAAAGAAAAGGATCAACGTGCAAGGCAAGCACTAGAACTGGAGGGAGCACAGTAAAAGCCCGCAAAGCCAGAGTGAGAGGAAGAGATGATGCGTCGGAAGGAATGCATATTGCGAATCCCGGCGCATCAATGGAGTGGGGTTTTAGTCAGTAAGAATCTGACACTCCCCCCCGATCATAGGGGGGGGCCTATGCAAGGTTTCCCCACTCCCAACGCACACAAAAAAAAAAAAAAAAAAAAAGGTTAGGTTAGGTTAGGTTAGGTTAGGTTAGGTTAGGTTAGGTTAGGTTAGGTTAGGTTAGGTTAGGTTAGGTTAGGTTAGGTTAGGTTAGGTTAGGTTAGGTTAGGTTAGGTTAGGTTAGGTTAGGTTAGGTTAGGTTAGGTTAGGTTAGGTTAGGTTAGGTTAGGTTAGGTTAGGTTAGGTTAGGTTAGGTTAGGTTAGGTTAGGTTAGGTTAGGTTAGGTTAGGTTAGGTTAGGTTAGGTTAGGTTAGACTGAGGGCGGAACGCAGAGGGCGATAATACAGCTCAGCCAAAACTCGGCCCGAAGTCTAACGGAAGCTGGAAAAATCCAAATCGGATGGACGAGGTGCGCAGTAAGGACTCTCGAAACCAGGCCCAACGCCTGCTACAGGTGCTGGAGAGAGAGCCATCCGGGCAGATGCGAAGCCCCAGATAGGACCGGCGACTGCCTAAACTGCGGAGAGACGGGCCACTTTAAGACCGCATGCCCAAGAAGAGCCCCGCACTGCAAAAGATGCGGGAGAGATGGGCACCGAGAAATCGGAAGCAAGTGCCAGCGAAGAGCTCCTTCAGAGGAGAGAGACGCGTCCTTCCGACCACCGAATCGGGGTCGAGACATTGCAAGAAGAACAGCGGGGCCGCGGATCTCTTTTCAACCTGGGGGCGTTCAGATGTGCGGGCAAAACCAACCACGGCGACAGGTCGACATCTCAACCGACGGAGAGGCCATAGCCGAGGCGAAAAAGGGGAGTATTTGCGACACGTCAGTGCAGCACTCAATCCATCGATCTGAAGTGCCAACACCGGGAATGGACATCACAGAGAAACCGGTGGCCGCCAACACAGCGAAAGCGGCCAGAACACCGGAGAATCCATATTCCCGAAAAATCATGGTCAGCAGGTTCACGGACCCAAAAATATTGGGATACGTAAAACTCTACCTGGCACATATGATGGACAAAGGGGCCGACTACCACTACGAGTCCCTCTCCAAAATCAACTTGGAGGAGGCCATCAGACGAGAGGGTCTGCCAATCAAGGACCCGGCTCTTCTAAAAGAGCTCTATATGGAGTATCACGGAGTCACCAAAGAATCCCCAAAGAGAGAAGAGATAGAACGAGAACTCAAATCGTTTGGAGCCAGATGCGAGTCGGATGCGGCGCTGCGCATCCAGGCAATCCGGGAGCTGACTGCAAGAAGGTCCGTGTCCTCCACGCCCTGCTGCAGGCAGAAGAACTGGTGAGACAAAAAAAAGACGCGTCGGGGAGGACAAGCAGCCCCCCCAAGGAGAAACCCCGTCCGATTCCTGCAGGCGAATCTCAACACGTCCAGGCAGGCCCAAGACCTTCTAGAGGCCACAGCATCCGCGATGAAGATCGATATCGCAATCCTGTCCGAGCCAAACATCAACAAATCGGCAGGACTGATGCAAGACAGAACGGGCAGAGCGGCAATATACCTGCCCGCACCGATGCTGGTCCGAGACAGCGGCGACGGAGACGGATTCGTGTGGGCAGAGCTGGGAGATATAACGGTGTATAGCTGTTACTACTCTCCAAACGACGCGATTCGCGACTTCCAGCTCCAAATAGAACAACTAATGGCCCACGTGGAGAGTCGGACGGGACACGTGATAGTGGGCGGCGATTTCAACGCCAAGTCGCCCAGATGGGGATCTCCGCAAGAAGACCAAAGGGGAGGAGCCCTGGTTGAAGCCTTGATAGGTTCCAACGTCGAGGTAGCGAACGAGGGTGACACCCCCACATTCCAAAGAAGGGACGCGGCGTCCATACTGGATCTCACCCTGGCACCACCGCGAACTCTCCGTAACATCACCGAATGGAGAGTGCTAGAAGAGGAGACCCTAAGTGATCACAAGTACATCTCCTTCACCGTGGGAAGTGACCAGAACGCAGAAACAGATCCAGACCAGCCCCACACCCAAGGTTGGACATCGAACAAATTGGACAAAGAGAAGCTGCACGAAACCTTCAAAGCACTCTTGGAGAATGGGAGACCCCAAGACGCGGATAGCCTGTCGGACGCCATCATCGGGGCCTGCGACGCGTCCATGCCCAGAAGAGCGGGGGCAGGACGCAGACCGGTTCACTGGTGGACTCCGCAGATAGCAGCCCAGAGGAGGAGGACCAATCGTTTCAGAAGATTGGCCAGGTCCAGAAGAGGAACCCCTCTGGAGGAAGCCACCCACGAGGAGTACTCGCAAGAAAGGAGGAAACTCAAGCGGGAAATCAAGAACAGCAAAAAGAAATGCTGGGAAGAGCTGCTGGAACTCCTAAACCAAGATCCCTGGGGCAAGGCTTATAAGATCGTCAGGGGAAAGCTGAAAGGAAGATCTCCAATACCGGGACTTACGCCAGACCGGATAAGGACAGTTGCAAACGTCCTATTCCCCGACCACCCTGTGGAGCCAAAGACCACGGCTCCCTCCGTCCAGCCGTGGAAACCATTCACAGAGGCGGAGCTGAAGGAAGCGGCAGCTACGATCCCAGCGGACAAAGCCCCCGGACCGGACGGAGTACCCGGCCTGGTGATTAAAACCTTGGCAGCCGAGCACCCACAAGCGTTTCTGTCGGTCTTCAACAACTGCCTCGAGAAGGGCGATTACCCCTCGAGGTGGAAAAAGGCCGACTTGGTGCTGTTAAGGAAGGGGCAGAAACCACTCGACGAGCCCTCCTCTTACAGACCCATATGCCTCTTAGATCATGCGGGGAAACTTTTCGAAAAAATGATCCTCGCAAGGCTGAATGGGGAAATAGAGAGAACCGGCGGACTATCGCCGAGACAGTTCGGATTCAGAAAGGGCAAATCCACCATCGACGCCCTTCTGGAAATCAAAAAAATTGCCCAGGCAGCAAAGGCGGGCACCCATCGCACCAGGAAGTTCTGCATGGTAATTACCCTGGACGTGCGAAACGCCTTCAACTGCGCAGGATGGAAACACATTCTCCAAGCGCTCCGACAGAGGAACATCGACCCTCACATCTACAACATACTGTCGGGCTACCTGGAAGACCGCAAAATCCGACTGGAGAGGGGGGCCGGCGGAGAGGAAAAAAAGGCCACCAGCGGGGTCCCCCAGGGCTCGGTTCTAGGACCGGCGCTCTGGAACATCATGTACGATGACGTACTGAGGATCCCGTTGCCCGAAGGAGTCTCCCTCATAGGGTTTGCAGACGATCTCACCCTAGTGATAGAGGCCAGGACAGCACAACAGGTCGAGGCCAAGGCAAACGAAGCCATAGAGGAGATCCTTCGGTGGGTGGAAATGAAAGGGTTGGCAATGGTGCCCGAAAAATCCGAAGCCGTGATGGTGTCCGGAAGGCGGAGGGTACCACCCGTCAACATCAAGATGAACGGAGTACCCATATCCATCGGGGACTCCGTGACAATCCTGGGCGTCAAGCTGGACAAGTACCTTTCGTTCAGTCAGCACGTCCAGGAGGCAACGGCGAGAGCAGAGGCGTCAACATCACAGATAGCCCGGCTCATGCCCAATATGGGTGGCCCAGTGTCATCAAAGAGGCGGGTGCTAGCACTGGTCGCGGAAGCCATCATGTTATACGCGGCTCCAGTGTGGCACGAAACCACGGCCATACAGAGAAACAAAGAGAGGATGCTCACTGTCCAGAGGCGTACCGCCATTCGCGTAGCGTGCGCCTACAGAACGGTCTCAAGAGAGGCGGCGCTTCTGCTGGCATCTATGGTGCCGGTAGATCTACAGGCCGGAGAGCGGGCGAAAACCCACTCCGGAATGAACAAAGCGCAGGCCCGCGAAGAGACCCTCACCGCATGGCAGGAGAGGTGGGACAACGCCGACACAGGAAGATGGACATACAGACTCATTCCCAACATCAAGAAATGGGTCTCCAGAGAGCACGGCGAAGTTAACTTCCACGTCACCCAAGTGCTCACCGGACACGGTTGTTTCAACTCGTACCTCCATCACCGTGTCAAAAGGCGAGAAGACCACGCATGCGACCACTGTCAAGAAGAGGACACCGCAGAACATACCATCTTCCACTGCAAGAGATGGGAGCCGGTAAGACTCAGAGCAGAACTGGGACTGCCAAGAAGACTCAGTCCGGACACGATAGTGGACACCATGCTATCCTGCCGCGAAAACTGGAACACGGTGAGCAACATGATCGTAGAGATCATGAAAAGCAAGGAGGCGGCCGAACGCGAACTACAGGCCGCCGCCGAACAACCATAGGTATCACTCCCAGAAGACAATAAAAGAGGAAATCACGAACGCGACCAAGAGGACCTGCAGAACAACGAAGAAATCCATAGTCGAAGGAGCAGCCCATACCGGACCAAATAGAAATGCCGAAAGGCGGAACCGTGGCCCAGTTGGAAAAGCGCTTCACCATCATTCAACCCCTTTAGGGTTAGGTTAGGTTAGGTTAGGTTAGGTTAGGTTAGGTTAGGTTAGGTTAGGTTAGGTTAGGTTAGGTTAGGTTAGGTTAGGTATAGGTTAGGTTAGGTTAGGTTAGGTTAGGTTAGGTTAGGTTAGGTTAGGTTAGGTTAGGTTAGGTTAGGTTAGGTTAGGTTAGGTTAGGTTAGGTTAGGTTAGGTTAGGTTAGGTTAGGTTAGGTTAGGTTAGGTTAGGTTAGGTTAGGTTAGGTTAGGTTAGGTTAGGTTAGGTTAGGTTAGGTTAGGTTAGGTTAGGTTAGGTTAGGTTAGGTTAGGTTAGGTTAGGTTAGGTTAGGTTAGGTTAGGTTAGGTTAGGTTAGGTTAGGTTAGGTTAGGTTAGGTTAGGTTAGGTTAGGTTAGGTTAGGTTAGGTTAGGTTAGGTTAGGTTAGGTTAGGTTAGGTTAGGTTAGGTTAGGTTAGGTTAGGTTAGGTTAGGTTAGGTTAGGTTAGGTTAGGTTAGGTTAGGTTAGGTTAGGTTAGGTTAGGTTAGGTTAGGTTAGGTTAGGTTAGGTTAGGTTAGGTTAGGTTAGGTTAGGTTAGGTTAGGTTAGGTTAGGTTAGGTTAGGTTAGGTTAGGTTAGGTTAGGTTAGGTTAGGTTAGGTTAGGTTAGGTTAGGTTAGGTTAGGTTAGGTTAGGTTAGGTTAGGTTAGGTTAGGTTAGGTTAGGTTAGGTTAGGTTAGGTTAGGTTAGGTTAGGTTAGGTTAGGTTAGGTTAGGTTAGGTTAGGTTAGGTTAGGTATGGTTAGGTTAGGTTAGGTTAGGTTAGGTTAGGTTAGGTTAGGTTAGGTTAGGTTAGGTTAGGTTAGGTTAGGTTAGGTTAGGTTAGGTTAGGTTAGGTTAGGTTAGGTTAGGTTAGGTTAGGTTAGGTTAGGTTAGGTTAGGTTAGGTTAGGTTAGGTTAGGTTAGGTTAGGTTAGGTTAGGTTAGGTTAGGTTAGGTTAGGTTAGGTTAGGTTAGGTTAGGTTAGGTTAGGTTAGGTTAGGTTAGGTTAGGTTAGGTTAGGTTAGGTTAGGTTAGGTTAGGTTAGGTTAGGTTAGGTTAGGTTAGGTTAGGTTAGGTTAGGTTAGGTTAGGTTAGGTTAGGTTAGGTTAGGTTAGGTTAGGTTAGGTTAGGTTAGGTTAGGTTAGGTTAGGTTAGGTTAGGTTAGGTTAGGTTAGGTTAGGTTAGGTTAGGTTAGGTTAGGTTAGGTTAGGTTAGGTTAGGTTAGGTTAGGTTAGGTTAGGTTAGGTTAGGTTAGGTTAGGTTAGGTTAGGTTAGGTTAGGTTAGGTTAGGTTAGGTTAGGTTAGGTTAGGTTAGGTTAGGTTAGGTTAGGTTAGGTTAGGTTAGGTTAGGTTAGGTTAGGTTAGGTTAGGTTAGGTTAGGTTAGGTTAGGTTAGGTTAGGTTAGGTTAGGTTAGGTTAGGTTAGGTTAGGTTAGGTTAGGTTAGGTTAGGTTAGGTTAGGTTAGGTTAGGTTAGGTTAGGTTAGGTTAGGTTAGGTTAGGTTAGGTTAGGTTAGGTTAGGTTAGGTTAGGTTAGGTTAGGTTAGGTTAGGTTAGGTTAGGTTAGGTTAGGTTAGGTTAGGTTAGGTTAGGTTAGGTTAGGTTAGGTTAGGTTAGGTTAGGTTAGGTTAGGTTAGGTTAGGTTAGGTTAGGTTAGGTTAGGTTAGGTTAGGTTAGGTTAGGTTAGGTTAGGTTAGGTTAGGTTAGGTTAGGTTAGGTTAGGTTAGGTTAGGTTAGGTTAGGTTAGGTTAGGTTAGGTTAGGTTAGGTTAGGTTAGGTTAGGTTAGGTTAGGTTAGGTTAGGTTAGGTTAGGTTAGGTTAGGTTAGGTTAGGTTAGGTTAGGTTAGGTTAGGTTAGGTTAGGTTAGGTTAGGTTAGGTTAGGTTAGGTTAGGTTAGGTTAGGTTAGGTTAGGTTAGGTTAGGTTAGGTTAGGTTAGGTTAGGTTAGGTTAGGTTAGGTTAGGTTAGGTTAGGTTAGGTTAGGTTAGGTTAGGTTAGGTTAGGTTAGGTTAGGTTAGGTTAGGTTAGGTTAGGTTAGGTTAGGTTAGGTTAGGTTAGGTTAGGTTAGGTTAGGTTAGGTTAGGTTAGGTTAGGTTAGGTTAGGTTAGGTTAGGTTAGGTTAGGTTAGGTTAGGTTAGGTTAGGTTAGGTTAGGTTAGGTTAGGTTAGGTTAGGTTAGGTTAGGTTAGGTTAGGTTAGGTTAGGTTAGGTTAGGTTAGGTTAGGTTAGGTTAGGTTAGGTTAGGTTAGGTTAGGTTAGGTTAGGTTAGGTTAGGTTAGGTTAGGTTAGGTTAGGTTAGGTTAGGTTAGGTTAGGTTAGGTTAGGTTAGGTTAGGTTAGGTTAGGTTAGGTTAGGTTAGGTTAGGTTAGGTTAGGTTAGGTTAGGTTAGGTTAGGTTAGGTTAGGTTAGGTTAGGTTAGGTTAGGTTAGGTTAGGTTAGGTTAGGTTAGGTTAGGTTAGGTTAGGTTAGGTTAGGTTAGGTTAGGTTAGGTTAGGTTAGGTTAGGTTAGGTTAGGTTAGGTTAGGTTAGGTTAGGTTAGGTTAGGTTAGGTTAGGTTAGGTTAGGTTAGGTTAGGTTAGGTTAGGTTAGGTTAGGTTAGGTTAGGTTAGGTTAGGTTAGGTTAGGTTAGGTTAGGTTAGGTTAGGTTAGGTTAGGTTAGGTTAGGTTAGGTTAGGTTAGGTTAGGTTAGGTTAGGTTAGGTTAGGTTAGGTTAGGTTAGGTTAGGTTAGGTTAGGTTAGGTTAGGTTAGGTTAGGTTAGGTTAGGTTAGGTTAGGTTAGGTTAGGTTAGGTTAGGTTAGGTTAGGTTAGGTTAGGTTAGGTTAGGTTAGGTTAGGTTAGGTTAGGTTAGGTTAGGTTAGGTTAGGTTAGGTTAGGTTAGGTTAGGTTAGGTTAGGTTAGGTTAGGTTAGGTTAGGTTAGGTTAGGTTAGGTTAGGTTAGGTTAGGTTAGGTTAGGTTAGGTTAGGTTAGGTTAGGTTAGGTTAGGTTAGGTTAGGTTAGGTTAGGTTAGGTTAGGTTAGGTTAGGTTAGGTTAGGTTAGGTTAGGTTAGGTTAGGTTAGGTTAGGTTAGGTTAGGTTAGGTTAGGTTAGGTTAGGTTAGGTTAGGTTAGGTTAGGTTAGGTTAGGTTAGGTTAGGTTAGGTTAGGTTAGGTTAGGTTAGGTTAGGTTAGGTTAGGTTAGGTTAGGTTAGGTTAGGTTAGGTTAGGTTAGGTTAGGTTAGGTTAGGTTAGGTTAGGTTAGGTTAGGTTAGGTTAGGTTAGGTTAGGTTAGGTTAGGTTAGGTTAGGTTAGGTTAGGTTAGGTTAGGTTAGGTTAGGTTAGGTTAGGTTAGGTTAGGTTAGGTTAGGTTAGGTTAGGTTAGGTTAGGTTAGGTTAGGTTAGGTTAGGTTAGGTTAGGTTAGGTTAGGTTAGGTTAGGTTAGGTTAGGTTAGGTTAGGTTAGGTTAGGTTAGGTTAGGTTAGGTTAGGTTAGGTTAGGTTAGGTTAGGTTAGGTTAGGTTAGGTTAGGTTAGGTTAGGTTAGGTTAGGTTAGGTTAGGTTAGGTTAGGTTAGGTTAGGTTAGGTTAGGTTAGGTTAGGTTAGGTTAGGTTAGGTTAGGTTAGGTTAGGTTAGGTTAGGTTAGGTTAGGTTAGGTTAGGTTAGGTTAGGTTAGGTTAGGTTAGGTTAGGTTAGGTTAGGTTAGGTTAGGTTAGGTTAGGTTAGGTTAGGTTAGGTTAGGTTAGGTTAGGTTAGGTTAGGTTAGGTTAGGTTAGGTTAGGTTAGGTTAGGTTAGGTTAGGTTAGGTTAGGTTAGGTTAGGTTAGGTTAGGTTAGGTTAGGTTAGGTTAGGTTAGGTTAGGTTAGGTTAGGTTAGGTTAGGTTAGGTTAGGTTAGGTTAGGTTAGGTTAGGTTAGGTTAGGTTAGGTTAGGTTAGGTTAGGTTAGGTTAGGTTAGGTTAGGTTAGGTTAGGTTAGGTTAGGTTAGGTTAGGTTAGGTTAGGTTAGGTTAGGTTAGGTTAGGTTAGGTTAGGTTAGGTTAGGTTAGGTTAGGTTAGGTTAGGTTAGGTTAGGTTAGGTTAGGTTAGGTTAGGTTAGGTTAGGTTAGGTTAGGTTAGGTTAGGTTAGGTTAGGTTAGGTTAGGTTAGGTTAGGTTAGGTTAGGTTAGGTTAGGTTAGGTTAGGTTAGGTTAGGTTAGGTTAGGTTAGGTTAGGTTAGGTTAGGTTAGGTTAGGTTAGGTTAGGTTAGGTTAGGTTAGGTTAGGTTAGGTTAGGTTAGGTTAGGTTAGGTTAGGTTAGGTTAGGTTAGGTTAGGTTAGGTTAGGTTAGGTTAGGTTAGGTTAGGTTAGGTTAGGTTAGGTTAGGTTAGGTTAGGTTAGGTTAGGTTAGGTTAGGTTAGGTTAGGTTAGGTTAGGTTAGGTTAGGTTAGGTTAGGTTAGGTTAGGTTAGGTTAGGTTAGGTTAGGTTAGGTTAGGTTAGGTTAGGTTAGGTTAGGTTAGGTTAGGTTAGGTTAGGTTAGGTTAGGTTAGGTTAGGTTAGGTTAGGTTAGGTTAGGTTAGGTTAGGTTAGGTTAGGTTAGGTTAGGTTAGGTTAGGTTAGGTTAGGTTAGGTTAGGTTAGGTTAGGTTAGGTTAGGTTAGGTTAGGTTAGGTTAGGTTAGGTTAGGTTAGGTTAGGTTAGGTTAGGTTAGGTTAGGTTAGGTTAGGTTAGGTTAGGTTAGGTTAGGTTAGGTTAGGTTAGGTTAGGTTAGGTTAGGTTAGGTTAGGTTAGGTTAGGTTAGGTTAGGTTAGGTTAGGTTAGGTTAGGTTAGGTTAGGTTAGGTTAGGTTAGGTTAGGTTAGGTTAGGTTAGGTTAGGTTAGGTTAGGTTAGGTTAGGTTAGGTTAGGTTAGGTTAGGTTAGGTTAGGTTAGGTTAGGTTAGGTTAGGTTAGGTTAGGTTAGGTTAGGTTAGGTTAGGTTAGGTTAGGTTAGGTTAGGTTAGGTTAGGTTAGGTTAGGTTAGGTTAGGTTAGGTTAGGTTAGGTTAGGTTAGGTTAGGTTAGGTTAGGTTAGGTTAGGTTAGGTTAGGTTAGGTTAGGTTAGGTTAGGTTAGGTTAGGTTAGGTTAGGTTAGGTTAGGTTAGGTTAGGTTAGGTTAGGTTAGGTTAGGTTAGGTTAGGTTAGGTTAGGTTAGGTTAGGTTAGGTTAGGTTAGGTTAGGTTAGGTTAGGTTAGGTTAGGTTAGGTTAGGTTAGGTTAGGTTAGGTTAGGTTAGGTTAGGTTAGGTTAGGTTAGGTTAGGTTAGGTTAGGTTAGGTTAGGTTAGGTTAGGTTAGGTTAGGTTAGGTTAGGTTAGGTTAGGTTAGGTTAGGTTAGGTTAGGTTAGGTTAGGTTAGGTTAGGTTAGGTTAGGTTAGGTTAGGTTAGGTTAGGTTAGGTTAGGTTAGGTTAGGTTAGGTTAGGTTAGGTTAGGTTAGGTTAGGTTAGGTTAGGTTAGGTTAGGTTAGGTTAGGTTAGGTTAGGTTAGGTTAGGTTAGGTTAGGTTAGGTTAGGTTAGGTTAGGTTAGGTTAGGTTAGGTTAGGTTAGGTTAGGTTAGGTTAGGTTAGGTTAGGTTAGGTTAGGTTAGGTTAGGTTAGGTTAGGTTAGGTTAGGTTAGGTTAGGTTAGGTTAGGTTAGGTTAGGTTAGGTTAGGTTAGGTTAGGTTAGGTTAGGTTAGGTTAGGTTAGGTTAGGTTAGGTTAGGTTAGGTTAGGTTAGGTTAGGTTAGGTTAGGTTAGGTTAGGTTAGGTTAGGTTAGGTTAGGTTAGGTTAGGTTAGGTTAGGTTAGGTTAGGTTAGGTTAGGTTAGGTTAGGTTAGGTTAGGTTAGGTTAGGTTAGGTTAGGTTAGGTTAGGTTAGGTTAGGTTAGGTTAGGTTAGGTTAGGTTAGGTTAGGTTAGGTTAGGTTAGGTTAGGTTAGGTTAGGTTAGGTTAGGTTAGGTTAGGTTAGGTTAGGTTAGGTTAGGTTAGGTTAGGTTAGGTTAGGTTAGGTTAGGTTAGGTTAGGTTAGGTTAGGTTAGGTTAGGTTAGGTTAGGTTAGGTTAGGTTAGGTTAGGTTAGGTTAGGTTAGGTTAGGTTAGGTTAGGTTAGGTTAGGTTAGGTTAGGTTAGGTTAGGTTAGGTTAGGTTAGGTTAGGTTAGGTTAGGTTAGGTTAGGTTAGGTTAGGTTAGGTTAGGTTAGGTTAGGTTAGGTTAGGTTAGGTTAGGTTAGGTTAGGTTAGGTTAGGTTAGGTTAGGTTAGGTTAGGTTAGGTTAGGTTAGGTTAGGTTAGGTTAGGTTAGGTTAGGTTAGGTTAGGTTAGGTTAGGTTAGGTTAGGTTAGGTTAGGTTAGGTTAGGTTAGGTTAGGTTAGGTTAGGTTAGGTTAGGTTAGGTTAGGTTAGGTTAGGTTAGGTTAGGTTAGGTTAGGTTAGGTTAGGTTAGGTTAGGTTAGGTTAGGTTAGGTTAGGTTAGGTTAGGTTAGGTTAGGTTAGGTTAGGTTAGGTTAGGTTAGGTTAGGTTAGGTTAGGTTAGGTTAGGTTAGGTTAGGTTAGGTTAGGTTAGGTTAGGTTAGGTTAGGTTAGGTTAGGTTAGGTTAGGTTAGGTTAGGTTAGGTTAGGTTAGGTTAGGTTAGGTTAGGTTAGGTTAGGTTAGGTTAGGTTAGGTTAGGTTAGGTTAGGTTAGGTTAGGTTAGGTTAGGTTAGGTTAGGTTAGGTTAGGTTAGGTTAGGTTAGGTTAGGTTAGGTTAGGTTAGGTTAGGTTAGGTTAGGTTAGGTTAGGTTAGGTTAGGTTAGGTTAGGTTAGGTTAGGTTAGGTTAGGTTAGGTTAGGTTAGGTTAGGTTAGGTTAGGTTAGGTTAGGTTAGGTTAGGTTAGGTTAGGTTAGGTTAGGTTAGGTTAGGTTAGGTTAGGTTAGGTTAGGTTAGGTTAGGTTAGGTTAGGTTAGGTTAGGTTAGGTTAGGTTAGGTTAGGTTAGGTTAGGTTAGGTTAGGTTAGGTTAGGTTAGGTTAGGTTAGGTTAGGTTAGGTTAGGTTAGGTTAGGTTAGGTTAGGTTAGGTTAGGTTAGGTTAGGTTAGGTTAGGTTAGGTTAGGTTAGGTTAGGTTAGGTTAGGTTAGGTTAGGTTAGGTTAGGTTAGGTTAGGTTAGGTTAGGTTAGGTTAGGTTAGGTTAGGTTAGGTTAGGTTAGGTTAGGTTAGGTTAGGTTAGGTTAGGTTAGGTTAGGTTAGGTTAGGTTAGGTTAGGTTAGGTTAGGTTAGGTTAGGTTAGGTTAGGTTAGGTTAGGTTAGGTTAGGTTAGGTTAGGTTAGGTTAGGTTAGGTTAGGTTAGGTTAGGTTAGGTTAGGTTAGGTTAGGTTAGGTTAGGTTAGGTTAGGTTAGGTTAGGTTAGGTTAGGTTAGGTTAGGTTAGGTTAGGTTAGGTTAGGTTAGGTTAGGTTAGGTTAGGTTAGGTTAGGTTAGGTTAGGTTAGGTTAGGTTAGGTTAGGTTAGGTTAGGTTAGGTTAGGTTAGGTTAGGTTAGGTTAGGTTAGGTTAGGTTAGGTTAGGTTAGGTTAGGTTAGGTTAGGTTAGGTTAGGTTAGGTTAGGTTAGGTTAGGTTAGGTTAGGTTAGGTTAGGTTAGGTTAGGTTAGGTTAGGTTAGGTTAGGTTAGGTTAGGTTAGGTTAGGTTAGGTTAGGTTAGGTTAGGTTAGGTTAGGTTAGGTTAGGTTAGGTTAGGTTAGGTTAGGTTAGGTTAGGTTAGGTTAGGTTAGGTTAGGTTAGGTTAGGTTAGGTTAGGTTAGGTTAGGTTAGGTTAGGTTAGGTTAGGTTAGGTTAGGTTAGGTTAGGTTAGGTTAGGTTAGGTTAGGTTAGGTTAGGTTAGGTTAGGTTAGGTTAGGTTAGGTTAGGTTAGGTTAGGTTAGGTTAGGTTAGGTTAGGTTAGGTTAGGTTAGGTTAGGTTAGGTTAGGTTAGGTTAGGTTAGGTTAGGTTAGGTTAGGTTAGGTTAGGTTAGGTTAGGTTAGGTTAGGTTAGGTTAGGTTAGGTTAGGTTAGGTTAGGTTAGGTTAGGTTAGGTTAGGTTAGGTTAGGTTAGGTTAGGTTAGGTTAGGTTAGGTTAGGTTAGGTTAGGTTAGGTTAGGTTAGGTTAGGTTAGGTTAGGTTAGGTTAGGTTAGGTTAGGTTAGGTTAGGTTAGGTTAGGTTAGGTTAGGTTAGGTTAGGTTAGGTTAGGTTAGGTTAGGTTAGGTTAGGTTAGGTTAGGTTAGGTTAGGTTAGGTTAGGTTAGGTTAGGTTAGGTTAGGTTAGGTTAGGTTAGGTTAGGTTAGGTTAGGTTAGGTTAGGTTAGGTTAGGTTAGGTTAGGTTAGGTTAGGTTAGGTTAGGTTAGGTTAGGTTAGGTTAGGTTAGGTTAGGTTAGGTTAGGTTAGGTTAGGTTAGGTTAGGTTAGGTTAGGTTAGGTTAGGTTAGGTTAGGTTAGGTTAGGTTAGGTTAGGTTAGGTTAGGTTAGGTTAGGTTAGGTTAGGTTAGGTTAGGTTAGGTTAGGTTAGGTTAGGTTAGGTTAGGTTAGGTTAGGTTAGGTTAGGTTAGGTTAGGTTAGGTTAGGTTAGGTTAGGTTAGGTTAGGTTAGGTTAGGTTAGGTTAGGTTAGGTTAGGTTAGGTTAGGTTAGGTTAGGTTAGGTTAGGTTAGGTTAGGTTAGGTTAGGTTAGGTTAGGTTAGGTTAGGTTAGGTTAGGTTAGGTTAGGTTAGGTTAGGTTAGGTTAGGTTAGGTTAGGTTAGGTTAGGTTAGGTTAGGTTAGGTTAGGTTAGGTTAGGTTAGGTTAGGTTAGGTTAGGTTAGGTTAGGTTAGGTTAGGTTAGGTTAGGTTAGGTTAGGTTAGGTTAGGTTAGGTTAGGTTAGGTTAGGTTAGGTTAGGTTAGGTTAGGTTAGGTTAGGTTAGGTTAGGTTAGGTTAGGTTAGGTTAGGTTAGGTTAGGTTAGGTTAGGTTAGGTTAGGTTAGGTTAGGTTAGGTTAGGTTAGGTTAGGTTAGGTTAGGTTAGGTTAGGTTAGGTTAGGTTAGGTTAGGTTAGGTTAGGTTAGGTTAGGTTAGGTTAGGTTAGGTTAGGTTAGGTTAGGTTAGGTTAGGTTAGGTTAGGTTAGGTTAGGTTAGGTTAGGTTAGGTTAGGTTAGGTTAGGTTAGGTTAGGTTAGGTTAGGTTAGGTTAGGTTAGGTTAGGTTAGGTTAGGTTAGGTTAGGTTAGGTTAGGTTAGGTTAGGTTAGGTTAGGTTAGGTTAGGTTAGGTTAGGTTAGGTTAGGTTAGGTTAGGTTAGGTTAGGTTAGGTTAGGTTAGGTTAGGTTAGGTTAGGTTAGGTTAGGTTAGGTTAGGTTAGGTTAGGTTAGGTTAGGTTAGGTTAGGTTAGGTTAGGTTAGGTTAGGTTAGGTTAGGTTAGGTTAGGTTAGGTTAGGTTAGGTTAGGTTAGGTTAGGTTAGGTTAGGTTAGGTTAGGTTAGGTTAGGTTAG